>MU223129.1:132006-151446 GCA_018584345.1 Thuja plicata | reverse complement strand
AGGTTTTGCACCCTAAAATCTCAACAGTAAATCCTTAATAACTTCGCCAATACAGATGATCTGGAAATGAAATTCAACTGGCATTCTTATATGACTAAGATGAACCTTCACCTGGAAAATTAGAACAATCTGAGTTCAAATGACCAACTTACTAAAAATAGTAAGTTTCCAAAAATAGCAGCTTTGTACAAAATAGCCCTTATTAAAAATAAAAACACATATTTTTGGGTGATGCAAGATTGCCCTTACACGCAGGATGCTCCTGTATCAGAACTGTATGAAGTTGTTCTTCATTAGTTTCTCTTCAAAATCCTCTTCTCTATTCACTCCCCTAATTCATGATGAATTAGATTGTCTCTTTATAGACATGATGTTGGAATTAATGGGAAGTAGTACTGAGAGGGGAGGGGTGAATCAGTACCTCTAAAATTTTTAACACCTTTCTTAATTTATTTTTAGTAATCATACATTATTGCATTACTGACCATTACTGTTGTTCTTTCTTATGTATGTATTATTCATTCATAATCTTTCATGGTTTGCAACATTCATAGAAACATTCATGAAAATGATAAATACATAACATAAGATATGGTATCGTAGAAAATTCCTGTTAGGAAGAAAAAAACTGTCGTGGGGATGGCACCCACAAAAATTCACTATCTGCAGAATGGAAGAGAGCTAGTTAAGGCTTACAATTTGATCACTTCTGATGATCTACCTTGTTAGGAGTATTAAGGTGGAGACATGTTAATATCTACTCTGTTAAGAGCTTCAGCAAGAATGATTTAAGTGTGCACTCAGTTATGAGATTTTACAATAGGATGGTTAAGCCCACCTTTCTTGAAAGGATTTCATTAGTGTACTACACTTGGTAGAATGAGTACAAATGTTGACTTGACTATATACAATCTATAATTGCTGATTACAGATCCATTAAAGCTCTTAGAATTATAATATCACCTTAAGTGATTGATGAATACCTTTTCTCTGCTTGTCGGTAGCCTCTGTTCTGTTCTTGAAACTGACTTGATTCTATTTTTGTCCTTCTGCGTGAATTCTCTTGTCTGGTCTCTAGTTTCTCTCCATGGATACTATCTTCATTGAACAACAACTTATTCACAATGGATTGAGCACCTATTTATACAAGTATTTAACCTATCTTGGAATCACGCATTACAATGTTAACTCTTAGATCCAAGGTTTACAACTTGACCTTGATCTTTAGTTTGCATGCTTTAAATCAGTAAAACTAATTAAAACAATAATAAATACATTGCTTCCTCCGCACATAATGGATTTAAAAGTAAATCAAGCAGCTATAAATACAAATTCAGTGATTTATCTGACATGGAAAGTCGGATCCACTTTTTGCGGGATGTAACTGACTATCGGTTCTTGGTCGTCAGGTTGAACTTGAAGTCTGCGTTCCTTTGTTTGAACTGTTCCTCGGGTTCCCTTTTGTTTGTCGGGTTCCTCTTTGCATTGTTTCATCTACTTACACTATTTTTACTCGATGGTTTTCCTTTAACCTCTCTATCATCGGATAACACTTAACAGTGTTTATCAAGTAACCTTATCATTGGATGGTGCTATGCCCTGTCTGTCAGTGTGGAGTAAACCGATAGTGCAGATCATGTTTTTCCTTAAGTATACTAATGGAAAAATATAACGCCTTCAATCTCCCCCTTTGATATTAGTATCAAAAACTGATATGTGCGTAATACTAAAGTGTTTAGTATGTACACCATGTCTGTATCCTTGTCATCATACGACTCCCCCCAACTATATGCATCAGTATAGTATAAGTATATGTACATGTATAATATACATTCTCTGTTCTTTTCTTTGTATGTACATATTATTTTCTCCTTGTATTTACCTTTTTCTTTTACTATACATACTATTTCCTCCTTTTAGTTGAGGTGAGTGAACATATCAATTTCCCCCTTTCTTTGGTACTTATGACAAAAATGTACAACTTATAATATGTCAAAATTTTGACAAAAATGTGTAACTTACAATGTATCAAATATATTTGAGTGGGTTGCCTTGATATCTTTGATTATTTTCTCCCATTTTTCTTTGAGTTGTTCTAGAGCCATGTGGTGTATCTCTAGCATCACGTGCATATCATAAATGCTTTCTAGGACAGACATTTTTGGGGTGGAAATTAGTGTATTTTCCTATGTCACATGTTGTTTTAGGAGTGTAAGTGTCGGTAAGATCTTAGCTTGGAGCTCATTTACCTCATCTCTATACTTCATCTCTACAAACTGCATGTCCTATCTCTATTTCCTAGCTTGTATGATTTGTTCATTATGCAATTTAAGTGCTTCTTCAGTGTTGGTGAGACTTTGTGCACTGGACTTAAGATCAACATCATTTTTTTCTATCTTGTTGGTATACTCCTGAGTGAGTTGATCTAAAGTGCATAATTTATGTATTAAGGTAATAGCTTATGATATGATTGGACCAATTGTACTTACCAATTTAGATAGCTTAACCTTTTTCAATGCCACTTCTTGGCTTATCTTCTCGGCTACCTTGAACTCATATTTTTGTTCAAGTCTCTCATCCATAACCTTCTTAGCATCAACATTCCAAGATGTTATTGCATTTGTGAGTATTACCAATTGATCAAGAATTGGAACTTTTTGATCAATATCTATATCAGGTACAATCTGTTGAAGTATTCCTCTTGCTAATTCTAGTACCTTGGCCTCTTTTTCTTCTCTCTTCAGTTTGTCTTGAATAGATTTTATCTCACAGAAGTTGGCATATTTTTTCAATGCAGTTGGATCCAATGTTCTTGGATCACAAACTGGAATCTCAATGACTTCATCCAGAGTTACTGGATTCTTATTCTTTCCTTTCTTCTTCTTTGAGATTTGTGGGGATGCACATGTATGAACTACCACAGCTAGTTCATTTGTTCTCTCTGAAGAGGTTGGTGAAGGCCTTGTGGAAGATGCTTCTTGTGTCTTTTGCTCAGGTGGCACCTGTCAATTTTGTGAAGACGTCTCTCCTTCAACCTTGGGTGTCTTTGCAGATTTTTCTTTTGATTATTTCTCCTTCTCATCTTGCTTTGCTTCTTCACATTTATGTTTTTGTGTGTCCCCTTTTTCCTTTGGAGTATCCTCCTTATTTTGATCAGTAGATGTATCTTTCTGATCATCGGTTGTATCCTTCTTTGTAGTTGTATCTTTTTATTTATCTGTAGTAACTATTGCTTCAGTATCATCCTTGTCCTTGGGTGTGCTTGTGTCCTTCATTACAGATCCATCATTACCCTCTAGAATATTTGTTACCTTTATTAGTACATGCATATTTCTTTGAGTGGTTTCTTGGGATGTATTCAGAGTGGTGTCCTACTTGTCAGTTTGATCTTTTGGAGCATTGACATCCTAATCTTTTTGCACTTGGTCTACAAGGTCTGGTTCTTTGGAGTCCATGAGTGAAGTGTCTTGCACTTGTTCATCAGCAAAATTAATTATTGTACCATCTGATGTCTGTGATTCTTGCTACTTTCGTTGATCCTTAAGTGTGATAAATATGACATCATCTTTCTTCTACAGATCTTTTTCAGAGTCATAATTAGTGATATCTTGGATGATATCATCCATGACTATGCCTATGTTTATAGGCTCATTATCACTTTCAGTATTGTCCAGAGCAATGTGTTGAGGACTTGCATTGTCTGTCTTCTCCTCTCTATGAGGTATTTTGGTGAGAAGTAATTAATTCTCACCACTTGTTGACTCTGTCGGTAGATCTAGAAGTTGTCTCCATTTAGTTTTAGTCATTTTGTCTAGCTCTATGGATTTTTTCTCTAATACTTTATATTCCCTTATTTTGGCTACAAATTTACTTGAGTGCTTCTTGAGTATTTCTTTGATCTACTCAACTTTGGATTCGAGAGGCATTAGTGTCACTAGCACCCTCTCCGTTGCTTCTCTTTTAGTTTGCAGAGAATATGACCATTGTTGGTATATTCTTTTACCTAGCTCTTTAGGTATTTAACTGAAAAATTCTACAGTTGCATATTTTTTCTTGATCATTGACTTTATAACTTCCTCTTGTATCTTATTCTAGTCCTCTAGGTTTAGTGTATCCCATTGTTTGATTTTCTTATCAGTCATTGTACCATGTGTAGCAATGGATTCAACAACTTCATCAATTGTTTGATTCCTATAGTTCTTCTTGGCTACATCCGGCTCATCATCTTGAGTGTCTTCTATGTAAGCCTTTGTCCTAACCAACCTTTTCCTCTTCTTTGGTGGTGTAGTTTTCACAGTTTGTTTCCTTGTTCTCTTAGCTGGCCGCTTCCTTATGTAGGTCCTTACTTGACCTTTCTTAAGGGGTGTTGTATCAGTTGCAACAGTTTGAATCCTTCTCCTCTACTTCTTTGCAGGAGGTGGAGGTGGAGGTGTATCAGATTTAGTCTCCTTAGAATATGATTTATTTTCTTCTAGTGCCTCACCGATGGTGCCCTGTTCATCCATTGTATCTAGTTGTTCTTGTTCATCATCTGTTATCGATAGAATCTTCTTGAGATTCTTAACCATTTTATCATTTTTGTTTATAGTCTTTTTGATTTCTAGGCCTTGTTTTATCTTTGATTTTACCTCTTCATATGTTCCAAACCTTGGTTGTTTTCTATCAATGGGCTCATTTATTAATGCCTTAATTGCACTTGTAGATTGATCAATATTGATCCCATAATCCATTGGTGCTAACCAAGCTATCCTTGGTACAACTAGTTTGATATGGGTTAAATCTATGTTGACCATAAAACATATTTCATCTTTATGTTTTTCTACAAGTTGTTCAGGAATCCTAGTCCTTTCCATCATCTTTTCCTTGAACTCAAGGAAGTAGGTAGACATAATAGACTCAAAATTGTCTCCTAGTGACTTAATCAGTTCACTTATCTATTGGGTTACCAGTTTGGTAGTGTCCCATTTTACTTTTCCTACTGAAGGAAAGTATTCTTGAAAATAGAAAAAGATACACATGATAAGTGAGTTGAACTTTTGGTCTTTATAGACCTAATTATGTTCATGTTCTCATCATGTTGTTTTAATAGGATCTCACATAGATCCATCTGAATTCATTTTGTCACTATCTCGTAAGCTATGCTTACTGTTGTTGCAAAAATTTTGTTCAATTTGCTAGCTTGAAAATTTTTATACCCAACAACACATGCACCAAATTTTACTTCTTTGTCGGTGATTGTGTTCACTTTGAGACCTCTATTGTCTCCTTCTGCATTGGTGAGTTTTTCAACTTATTTCATGGATGGATGCTTGTGTGCCCTAGGTTTGTTGGTTATTGGATAACCAGTGATAGCGTGAAGAACATCCTTGGTTATTTTCCTGGGTTGGTCTAGCCATAGCTTCTTGTCATGCATTCTGCTCAAGACTAACCTTATCCATTCTGTTTTGAATTCCCTCTGGAAATGTAGGGCATTAGTTAACCCTTTGAATTCCAAGTTTTTGTGCTCTTCCTTCAATTTCCCTTCAACATCACATAGCTTCTTAAAAGCTTCATCCATTTCAAGATCACCTATCTCTGCGACCTTGTAGTGAATATAAGACCTAACGTCTTCTATGAGCAAAAACCTAGGTGGGATTTTTGAAAATGCGCCAGTTTCATCGAGTTTCGATGCAATTTTTGGGAAGATATTATACTTGGGATCTACACATGTACTATTCTTTATTATCTTAACCACATTCCTCTTATCATTCTTGATTTTAGCAGTTCTTGAGGTGGTTACCATCATTTTTCAAGTTTTTAGGGTTTTCTAGAAATTTAGGGCTTTCTTGAAAAATGACGACAGAGATCTTTTGGTCCCTTTGATACTTACTTAAATTCACAATGGTGGTGAAAGATCTGTTTGTTGTATGCTTAGATTGATCTGAGGATGCTCTACTTTCTCCTCTTTAATCACTCTGTCTTTCGCTCTGCTTTCTCTTCAAATCGCGGGTGAAAAATGAAGTTGTCCCATTGACTTTTTATAGAATTTTTTTGCCCTAAGTATTTGTAATAAATGCTCAATGAATCATCAAGATATGAAGATGGGTTTTGTTAGGAGGACTTTACGAGACATCATCAGTGAAGTTGAGTTGCCTGAGACAATTATTGACAATGTTACTTGTACCGATGGATATCGGTATTCTATAGTGACAACTATTAACTTTCCTTTCTTACTGACAATCTCTGGTAAGTGTAGAACAACTTATCTTATTTGTTCACCGATGATTTTTGGTATGCATATACCGCCGGGGTTGATTTCTCAAAATTGTAACAAGTAACATAATATGCATCTTTATTTATGCAAAATTTGAATTTCTATCAATTTTATAATGGAACTGATGCAAAATATGACTTGGAATAGTGCAGTTCCATACTTACTTGTTCAACTTAAGTGGTGGTGGTGATGTCACCAGATCCATTGGATGGGGTGTCATCATTTGCATTGATTGGCCCAAATTCATCATTTCTTGAATCTTTTATCCACATTTTGTCTCTTGCACCCCGGATATCTTCAATGGTGTTTCCATTGGGATATGTGCTTGTTTCCGTCAATCGGTCCTTGCAATCTTTCTTGAGGTGACCAACTTTATGATAGTGCAAGCATGCCATTCCGGGGTTTGACCAACCTCTAGACCTTTTGGTCCATTCTCTCATGTAGTTTGTAGCAATGTGACCATATCTACACCATGCTGTATAGTTTGTCCACGTATTGAAATCCCATGTCTATTGATTACCTATTCTCTTTGGTTGATAAGGAATCTTTTGACCTTCAGGATTCCATTCTTGATTTTTCTTTTTCTAGAATTCTTCAGATGTGTGCCCATTCATCTTGCATGTAGGACTATATTTTTCCATGTAGGTTTCCTTCTTTGGTTGTGCTATCTTACTATTGCATTCATAAGCCTTATGTCCTTTCTTGTTACATTTATAATAGAATCCTATGAATGTAGGTGTAGATTTAGGAATACCTTTCATTTTACCTCGACATATATTTGATGTGTGTCCTTTCTTTCCATAGTGTTTTCATGTTAGCTTTCTTGGTCTTGGATTTTTATAGACATTCTTTGAGTTTTCTTGATTTGATGATTCTCCATTTTTGGTAAAGCCTATACTATTGTTGTTGTTGTTGTTGACTCTTCGTTGTCCTTCAATAAAGTCATCCATTCTTTTATTGCTCTCTTCAACCTTTCTGATAATCTTGTTATTTTGTTGCTAAATTCTAACCTCATGTTTTAGCTTTTCATTTTCTTCTCTTAGTTCACCGATAATCTATATTCTCTCAATGAGTTCCACATTTATTCTGTTTGCTTCTTGACTCATAAGAATAATCCAATTTGTGAGATCATGGTGATGCTCAACATGTATTTAAATTTCCAATTCCTTTTCTTGTAGTTTCTCTATAATATTCCTTCTACCATCAATAGCAAGTGTTCTTTCTGTTTCAGCTTGTCTAGAAGAAATCATCACATCAATCATTCTTACCATCTGGCTCTCTTGACCGATTTGCAGCATCTTTATTTGCTCTATCAAATGTTGATTGATCTCGTTTAGATTTTTTATGTTCTCTTCTGATGTATTTGATATATTACTTGTATTTGATCCTGAAGATTTAAATAAATCTAGAATCTCTTCTTCTTGATAATATTTTTCATTGTTTCAGGTAGCCATACCTTTCCTCTCATCCAACAACTCTCTCATCTTGATTCTAGCTTCTTTATACTGTTCATAGAACATCTGTATCTCAAGATTTTTGTTCTCATATTCTTATCAAGTTTGTACTTCTCCATTGTATGATATTTCCTCTTAAGCCTTTAAGCTTTCCAAGAAGAGATGAAGCTCTGATACCAATTTTTGGAATTAATGGGAAGTAGTACTGAGAGGGGAGGGGTGAATCAGTACCTCTAAAATTTTTAACATCTTTCTTATTTTATTATTAGTAATCATACATTACTGTATTATCGACCATTACTATTGTTCTTTCTTATGTATGTACTGTTCAGTCATAATATTTAATGGTTTGCAACATTCATAGAAACATTGATGAAAATGATAAACACATAACACAAGATATGGTATCACAGAAAACTCCTGTTAGGAAGTAAAAAAATATGGTGGGGATGACACCCACAAAACTTCACTATCTACAAAATGGAAGGGAGTTGGTTCAGGCTTACAATTTGATCACTTATGATGATCTACCCTATTAGGAGTATTAAGGTGGAGACCTATTAAGATCTACTCTGTTAAGAGCTTTAGCAAGACTGATTTAAGTGTGCACTCAGTTATGAGATTTTACAATAGGACGGGTAAGCCCACCTTTATTGAAAGGATTTCATTAGTGTACTATACTTGTTAGAATGAGTAAAAATGTTGACCTGACTACATACAATCTATAATTTATGATTATAGATCTGTTAAAGCTCTCAGAATTATAATATCACCTTAAGTGAATGATGAATACCTTTTCTCTGCTTGTTGGTAGCCTCTGTCCTGTTCTTGAAACTGATTTGATTCTATTTCTGTCCTTCTACATGAATTCTCTTGTCTGGTCTCTAGTTTCTCTCTGTGGCTACTATCTTCATTGAACAACAACTTATTCTCAATGGATTGAGAACCTATTTATACAAGTATTTGACCTATCTTGGAATCATGCATTATAATGTTAACTCTTGGATCCAAGGTTTACAACTTGACCTTAATCTTTAGTTTGCATGTTTTAAATTAATAAAACTAATTAAAAAAATAATAAATACATTGCTTCCTCTACACATAGTGGATTTAAAATTAAATCAAGAAGCTATAAATACAACTTTGGTGATCTATCTGATAGGGAAAGTCAGATCCACTTTTTGCGGGATGTAACTGACTGTCGGTTCTTGGTCGTCGGGTTGAACTTGAAGTTTATAGGCATTCCTTTGAACTATTCATCGGGTTCCCTTTTGTCTGTCAGGTTCCTTTCTGTGCTATTTTGTGAGGTTGCACTGTTGTTACTCATCAGGTTTCCGTTAACCTCTCTGTCATCAGATAACACTTAATAGTGTTTATTGGGTAACCTTATTGTCGGGTGGTGTTGTGCCCTGTCTATCGGTGTGGAGTAAACCGATAGTGTAGATCATGTTTTTCCTTAAGTATACTAAGGGAAAAATATAATTCCTTCACATGATTCAACCATTTCTTATTTCTTGAATTTCTTATTCTTGGCGTGATCTGTAATTCTAGCCAATATTTCTTTAAAACAATACTTCAGTTTTATCCTGTAGATTTCTCTTTGACAACTGGAATAAAACTTCTTTAAAGCTCTTACATATCTATGGCTTTAACTTTTCAATGAAAACAATATTAACAACCAGTTAACTCTTTCTTTAGCTCTTTCCAGCTAAATCTTTTTTTCATTTATGAACTTCAATTCTTTTCAGTGTTTTAACTCTTTGTTAAATTCTGTCAATACTTAAATTCTCCTCAGGTATCTCTGTCTATTTTGTCTATCCGTTGGGGTTATCTATCCATCAGGTAACACTATGAAGTTTTTTCCATCAGTAATGCTTGTGATTCTACTCATCGATAATGCTTGTTAGGTTTCTTTCTTGGGCATCACTGTGACTTTCCTCTCGGGGTTCTCTTTTCCTCGGTGTGCACTATTCGTCGGTGTCTGTTGTCACTTTGTGAATAGTAAACTTTTATGCATTACTGATAGCATAGCCTTTATCTTTCTAGTTCTCCGAAGTCTTTGACACTTCATATAAAATAGATCAGATTATATCAAGTTGACATCAATGACAATACAATCCATTAACTGATTTAATGCCTTGCATTAGCATTCTGCATTTTGGCGATCACCAACTTAACATCTACAAACATTTAGTCAGTTATGGTTCATGAGTATATATGTTGTTCAAAATCACCATAAAGATTAGGTTATCTATGTGCTTTATCTAACCATTATTAACACTCTTGTATGATTTTATGAATGATTGTGATGTTAAGTATTGATTAGGGATTAACCCAAATCACCTAATAGATCATATCATGGAGTCAATTTGACCCTTTCTTTATAATTAATAAGTATTAGTTTGTATTATGGGTTCTTATACCCTAGTGACATCATACTTGAACTCTATGCGTTCTCTTATTTGATTAAATGATGAGGTGCTTTCAAAATATGTTGGGTAATATGTTTATCCTAATGATAGTTTGTAAATGACTTGAATGTCACCTAATGAATTATATTCTTAGAATATTTAATGGAATTTGGTTTGATTATTATGGAGCTAACAAACACTAACACAATCATGATTTAGAATGAGTGTTTTATGGTGTGTATGTAGGATGAGGGGACACAGTTGTAGTCACTTATGTGGGAGATCCACCTGATGTCGCACTCCCTTCCTTGTCTTCCACTAATTATACATATATATATTTTTGTTTCTCAACTTGGTGATGTAGGATGCAGGTACCAAGCATCAAGTCCACCTGGCCACATAGGTCTAAGCATGCCTTTAAAATCCTAGAATGTTTTTTTGAAGGAGATATTACCAAGGTTTCCCCAAGTTGACCCCTTTTTGACTTAGGTTCCTTTGTTAGGAAGTCATCATATTTGGGCTTTGATTGTACTATTTTGATGGTTTGAGATTTGTGTTCTGGTCAGTTGACCTTGTTATTTTATTATTGTCAATTATGTTTATGTTTATGATTCTTGGTTATTTGATTTTATATATATATATATATATATATATATAATGTGTTTAAATAAGTTTTTGGCATGACTAAATATATGTATATGTTTATATATATGGGTGCACACATATATGCCTATGTATATATATAAATATATTTGTGTATATATAAAAATATGAATATATGTATTATTTTTGTGATGTAATATAGTATTGTGATATAAAAGTAAAGAAAATAATAAGATAACATTATGTTTAATTGGCAAAACTAGCTTTTCTAGGAGATTCAAACCCGAAACCTCCTATGAGTAAGGATAACTAGTTACCAATGGGATATATGAGTTAATTGATCATATTTCTTATCATCAACATATTTGAGTACTACAGAAGCTTAATTAAGTTAATATATAAATTAAAGTTTTAATCTATCATTCACGAGAATGATTAATTATTTTGAAACCAACTTTGGAAGTTGGAGAAGTTGCTTCCCGTAAAGAAACTCCTCCAACCATATATTTTTCTATATGTATAAGGTGAAATTTTTTTGGAAGGAGACCTAGTTTTGGAGATTCTGAGAATAGGTTTGTAATGTGAAAATGGTGTTATTCATCAAGAGTTGAGGAAGATAACAATGTTTTAGTTTTTTGATAAAATGGAGAATCAATTGTTGCAAGAAAAATACAGTCTTGATGCGGAGGCCATATCTCTCTAAAAAACTGTTGGATCTTAATAAGTTTTTAATATGTTGGTAAGAACCCAATTGCATCACTTATCACTGGAGTGATTGAAGAAATATGACGCGGTTCAAAATTTATAGATCACTGTGTGCAAGTCTATCTAGAAGGACAACAAGAAGGAAGTTGGATAGCCTGAAGGTTGATGGAATTTATCTAACACATAGGGAACTCTCTGGAAGACTCCAGGTAGAGTCTAAAAATATTAAAAAATTTCTTGTGTCTATGTGATTTATTATAGGAATGTGTTTGCTATTGTTTCTATACTATTATTGATCATATTTATAGATAAGTAAGGTAGTTTAAAAACGTTCGTAATGGAATATGGAAATAAGTATTTGTATCTAATGTGTAGGCTTGATGACTTTGTCACTATCAAATATTGGGAGTGATTATGTATTCTTGTGTAGTTTTGAATTATATGTGAATTTTTTGTTTGGATACTGGTTAAACTCCTATTCATTGTTATTGAGTTTTGGAAGGTTTAGAATGTCATTTTATCACCCTTCATTTTGATAGTTTATTTCATTTGGTAATATTTTTTCCTGTGTTCTATCTCTAATTTGGTGTATAAGAAAGTTTCAAACCATTGTCAAAGTGTCTTATGAAGACCATCTATTTTTCTTATTTGTATTATGTACATTGTTAGGGTTTGGACTCATCCTGAAGGTTTGAGAACACATGAGAGTTTCCTAAACATAGGGACTAGATGTTTTATAGTGATTGAAAGTGCCTTTTTGATGGCATGTTTGAGTAGGGAAACAAGGTACCCTAGGTGGGTGGCTCACCATAGGTGCTAGGACCCAAAGTGGTTGCTAAGAGATCCTATGGGTGAGTTCTTAATCAAGTAATAACCATTAAAATGAACTTGGGTTAAGGGTGAGTTTAAAACATAATAAAATATAAGAAGTGTAAAAGTCCCCGTAGACCTGTTGGACTATTGGTACCATGGGTAATGACCAGGGTGGATCCTTAAAATTTGAGAGGGGACCAGTGTTACATGGTTTCTAGGGAGGATCCCAATACACAGGCTATGTGATGACACTCACCTAGTTGGTAATCTGGACCCCTCACTCGTATTTTGTGATGTCTGGATACTTGGTTGTACTTTGTGTTTCTTGTTTTTTTCTTTTGGATGGTTATTTTGGGAAAGGTGTATTGTTTTGCTTAGATTTCCTTAGAGCTTGTGTGGACCTTGGTTCTATCTCCTAGCATGGGGGAGTGGGACTACATAGTTCCATGTGGTTTGGAGGTTAATCTTATCGACATATTGTTCCTAGTAGAGCCCTTTTTGGGTAATGTAATATAATGTAAATAAAATGAGAAGCAATGTAATGAGAATGGGTATTTCTAGGTAAAATGAAGGAAAAAGTTATTCTCCTACTTTTATATGCTATGAGCATTGAAATAATATGAACTTTGTCATTTGTATCACTCTTATGATATCTTATGGTAAGTGATATCTTGCATGAAAAGATAATCATATTGTTCTCTTATGTTTTTTGTGGAAAAAGGACCTAACTTATATTGATGCATGATAAGTAACTTCTCTTAAATAATAGACTTAAAATGAATACTAGGAAATGATTGGTTAATGAATGAACTTGTGTTTATATCAAAGTGAAATGTTATTGTTAGATAAGAAGAACTATAGGAAATAATAAAATGATATTAGAATTGCAATCAGTTGTATAATTGAGAAATGAGATGCCAAATATTAAGGAATGTTTATAGAAAAGAAGTATAATACATTTTTAGTTCAATGTAACCTATGATAGTAACTCAATATATTGATTTGCATATTGTTAACTTACGATTGATATTAAGAATGAGTTAGGAACATTTTGGTTGGTGCCTTAAAATATATCTAGTACAATGTACATTTAGGTGGTAGGGTATGCAATAATAAATGATAATATTTACCCTAATGTCTATATGAAACTAAATTTATAAGATGGTTTATAGATGTTATGAATTCCATTAGTTAGTTATGAATAATTAATTATGTTGGTAAATTAGATGGTCACTTCTCTATGGTTCCCTGGCGGGGTGTTACATTAGGTATCAGAGCCCTATGTTTCCACATTGGGAACTCTAGGACTCATAACTCACCTATTCTTATCCTTTAAGATCTTATATTATATTTCTTACTTATGCTAGCATCATTCTTGCAAAATTAAATTTTAGTTATGAAAATGGCATCTATTTGTGTGTCTGTTATTAGTGTTTTGGAAAAATACTAGAGTACTAATACGGAATTATCTTAGAAATTTACTTACATTTTGAAGATTTAGTTTTGGGGTTAATAACAGGTTCAAATAAATGTTTAGCTTAGGGGAAAATTACTCACTAGGGATTCTACACCTTTTCACTTATATTGTTTAAAACCTAAAGTGTTTGGAAGAAAATGTTTATTTTTATTGTTCATATATGTCAATGCATCTCTTAAATGTCATGACATGTGTTTTGATTTACTTTTAAATTTATTATTTTAAGAAATGTTAAGGACTATACACACTGCTTTCCTTGGACGACTCCCCATTCTATTATTTCCTGTATAATACTAATTAAAGTTCATATACGTAATCTTTAAAGGAACTATCAGCAATATGGCTAGTGATTGTGAAAGAGAGAAGAGTTCATTTGAATTATTTACATGAATTAAGAAGTGATTAAGGTAGCACACAAAATAGTAATATTTTGTTTCTAGATTAAAATTTATATTGTGTTGGTTTGTACGTATGTAAATGTTGAAAGTTTGGTTTAATGTTAAGGTTAAAATTTTAATGCATGTTTTCTCTTCCTTTCTATTACTTATTATACTTTCACGACTAATAGAAGGAGAACTTATAATGTATGCATCAATAAATATGTTTATAATTTTGTGATGAGATTAGAAAATCAAGTAATCAATATGATTTGTTTGATATGAAATACCTCTCTCTCTTCTCTACCCTTCTCAAAGTAGGAAATTGAAAAGAAAGAACAAATATATTTCCCTCTCTGTTTCACTTTTTTAGAATAAGTTTTGAAGGAATAAAGTTTTCTTAGGGAAAAAAAATATGAAATTAATACCTTCATTAAACATTTATGTGTCTAGTTAAGAAACACATGGGTAAAGGACTTATGCCCAAGGTTTTATCATTCATGTTTGGGTTAAGGGAAGAAGCTTTTATTCCTGTTTTGAAAAAGTTATATCATTTCTGCATTCCATGTTAATAGGTACAAAATAAATCAAGATAAGCTAAGGTAAGAATATACTAACATCCAATTATTTTCTCTTGGAGTTGGTATTTCATTCTCTATCTTAAATTTTGAAGTAAAATTTGTACTTTAATTGTGTATTTTCTAAATGCCTAGTGAATAAACGAAACCATCAATACGAATTATGCAAATGAATTTGGCTTAAGTATGCATGACAAGCATCATTTTAATGGTAATATTTCTGGTTGGATATCCATAGTATAGGGTTGTTGAGTTATAGAATGTAAGTGGAATAGGATTGCATGGTTATCTATATGGATATGAACATTTATATTGTTAAAAGAAATCAATCATATGTTGTTATCTTTATTAAGAAATGCATATTAGGTTAAGGGTATGATTGGGTACTCCTGAATTTTATTGAGGAAAGAAAAGGAAAAGCTTATTAATATATTGGTAGAATAATAATTGGTATTTGGGTAGTGGCGATGTGTTTTTCCCCCTCTTAATGTCTCTATGAATAGTTCTAAATTAACAGTTTATATAGAAGCATCATCTTACTATTTAATTTTATAGGAAGTAGGTGTGTTGTACTAGTGCCTGACATATAGTCTGTAGGGAATGGTATCCTAAATTAATATTGCAATGAGTGTCTAAACTATTAGAATTTGTCTAGGTGTATGGATAGCGTAATCTAATGATTATATCTTCTATAATAGATGTCTTTGATTTTATTCTTGTAAAAGTGTCTCATTATGTGTGCGATTTATAATATTTTTTAGGGTATATTTGAGACACTTGATGATAGGGAATTAATAGCAGCTATATAATAAGAAATTGATTTGTGTTTTCTAAGAGTTGCCTATAGAACTAGGTGTTAAGATAAATTATAAGCTGAATAATGATTGGTTGAATGTGATAAGTTGATTTCTCGTTGTAAGAACCAGAAGAGGGGTTAGAAGCATATCTAGGTAACCACAAACCCTAAACAATATGCTACCCTAACTAATCTAACATTAAAACCATTTAAAATAAGAGTTGAAATATATGCAAGATAAAACAAGAAAACTCCCTTCAAATGTAGTTCTAATGGTCTCCTTTCTTCTCCATAGAGGTTGATATGTTTCTCTTTGATAAACACAATTACACAAAGAAATTGAAAGCTTGGATTGATAATGAGAATTACTAGGAGATAGTGATCTTGAGGTTTTCTCAAAATCTCATGGTTAACCTTGAATGAGAGGAATGCATCCCATTTTATAGAAAATGAGATACATTTAGGTGAGATTGCACAAAATCCTTGCATACATACAGATTTTGGTTGGTGAGATTCTTGGAAGCATGAAATGGGGGAGAGATATTTAAGAGATATTGAAAATATTTGTGAAGCACCTTAATAGGGATGAGAATCCTCAATTAAGGGATATGATATTTAGGTGAGATTATGAATCTGTAATCAAATCCATAATTCAATATTCTAAAATATTCCTCAAAATCAAATTAGATTTATGAAATTATAAAGAAATCTCATAAATAGAAATTAGCCAATTAATTAATAAAATTAATTAATTGTTGGAGACTTAGGGAAAATGGGGAATAAATAAAGTTTATTTATTTATTCAAATACGACTTAGGATAAAATATGGGTTATTCATCCAAAGGGGGGAATTAGTGAGAAATAGGTCGAATTGAAGGTATTGATGTTGAATTGAAATGATTTTGATAATATTGATAAGTATTAGGGTTAATTCTGAGGGTTCTAGAATAGTTTAGGAAAATCACGAGGCATCGATGATCTTTGACAATGCACCCAGATAATGATGATTGGAAATGATTGAAAAGCGCCAATGAACTTTGATGACATCATAAGATTGCAATGGGGAAACATCAATGATCTTTGACAATGTTCCTGAAATGATAATCAAAAATAGTATTGACAATGATGAACAAAACTATTGAATTTGAAATTTATAGATTGATAGCAATAACACTAATGATCTTTGACAGTGTTATCAAATGGTTGATTGAAAGGATACAAAGAATCGATGATCTTGGCCAATGCTCCTAAAATGATGATAAGATTGATCAAATTGAAATAGGGTTTTCATCGATTGGTTTGAAATTGGGTTGATTAGGCATCGATGATCTTGGAAAATGCCCCAGAATAGTTGGAATATGTCTAGGCAATTATGCAAGTGATTAGGAATAGAATGGGATAGATTTGAACTAATTTAGGAAGGTTTGGTATGGTTTAGGATCAAATAGGATCAATTTAGGAAGGTTTGGGATGGTTTAGGATCGAATAGGATTGGTTTAGGAAGGTTTGGGATGGTTTAGGATTGAATAGGATTGGTTTAGGAAGGTTTGGAAATAATTTGGAAAGTAATTGATTTGATAGCAAAAGTAGAATTATTAGTAAATAACTAAACAATTATGCAATATTCAATCATTGAAGAAAGGCACAATGTTTCCATATAATAAAGATCATATACGACACATAGAGGAATAATTAGGTCACAAAACAACATTTTGATTGTAATGCTAAAAATGTTAAAGCACGTAGACTAGCAGGCTTGAACCATTTTTAGGTGTCTACATTTTGCCCCTCTTTGATACAATGTGATTATGAGCATTGTGTCAAAGAATACTAAAGAAAATAGAATTAAAACATGCCCCAGTGATAATGGGATACATATGTGCCCCCTCGAGAAATTGTCTAAAAAATGCAAGTGATAGGTCTATTTGTCGACAACTCCAAGACAGATCCAAAGCAATGATCGAATAAAAAATCGGAGGTCAAACGCAAAAGATATGAGGTTTAGAGTGTCAAAAGCATCGCGACCAATACAAACACAAGGGTTGCATGTCCATCTAGGAAACCAAGAGGCTATAAAAGGGCTTGGAAGGGGTTTTGGAGCTCATTTTCACTCTCTCATTTGGAAGAATTGAACTCTAGAGAAAGGAAGATGGATCTAGTGCTAGCAGAGATTTAGTGCAGGGAATTAGTTCATAGCTTCTGATGACCAACTGACACAGGACCCAAGGTGAGTACATCTAGTCTCCTTAGTGGTTTAATGCTTTACACACATTTCTAGGTCATTTGAGGGGTCAAAATGAGGTCAAACAGGGCTGGCACATGCCACCTACGTAGGTCACATGCCCACCTATGCATGCAATGCAGGTGGGATGACCACTTATATAGCCAGTGTAGGTGGGAGGCCATGTTGCGTAGGTGGTAAGAGAACCTACATAGGTGGTCAAAAGGGCCTCAAAATAAGGTCTGGGGGTTCCTAAACCACCCTAAACTTCCCTAAATTGGTCAAAACCCTAGGACAAGGTCAAAATAGGTCCTAGGTTGGTCAAAAAGAAATAGAAAGTTGACCAAAGTTGCATGGTGATCGCATGAGGATTTTCCAGTTCCACAGACATGAGAGAGCTGACCGGCATGCCTGGACATACGCCATAGGTTGAGTGGACATGAGAGGTAGATTATCGCCTCTCTAGGATTGTACTATATCATGTACATGCCTAAGATTAGGGAAAATTGGGGGTTGATCACAGTGTTAGTCGAGCGATGGCACTTGGAGACTAGTTCCTTCCACTTGCCAATAGGGGAGGCGACGGAGACTCTGGAGGATGTATGGCGCATCCTCAGGATTCTGATTCATGGTGAGCTAGCCGAGTATGATCCTACTACAGGGAAGTCAGCATTGCATAGACTATTTGAGAGTGATGATGAGGATTTGGACATCTGGGATTATGAGATTCGATGGGAGATCATGGCTAGGCAGCATGATAGTTTGATTTTAGTGATCTACAGAGTTATTGCATGTCTCTTGGTATCCGAATGACCTTTCCTGATCACATCTTTTAGTTTGTATCAATCTTAGTGCCCTTTTATGGCCTGTAACTAGTTGATCTTCTTTATCTTCCCCTTAGTATACCCAGTCTATTTGTCCTTTTGGCCTCTGTATATAGCCTCTTTATTGTCTGGGGGTAGATTCCTGGCACTGAGCATCTTTGAGTTTGAATTCAAACTGGGGGAAAGACCTTGCACGTGGTTTACCCATGAGATTCCTCGACTATCTGACTGGAGATAACACATTGTAAATATCTTAATGACCTGAAAAAATCCTAAAAATTCAAATAAGAAAAAAAAATTCTAAAAATCATATAATGTCCTGAAAAAATTGATAAAAATCAAATATGATGCTGAAAAAACCAAAAAAAATTCAAAAATGATCATGAAAAAAGACCAAAAAAATTCAAATATTTCAAAAATCTTAAAAATTGCAAAATATTTTCAAAAATCTGTAATAAATCTGTACATACTTGTCTTCTTTTGCGAATTGAACATCACGTTTGCCGACATCAGTGGCAGGATCATTAATCTGTGCTTAATGAAATCATATGCAATCTGAATCATTGTGACTCAACATTCAATCTGATTGGACCATTCAAATCTTTTGATCTTTGCTATCAATCAATCTATCCAATCAATCAATCAATTCTCAAATCAATCAAATTGCAAATTTAAGCTACCAATCAATGAATATTTAATGTAAGTAACAAAATATCAGAATGGTTGTTGGCTCACATTGTTTTGTGAGTATTTTTTATTTTCTTTTTTGATCATGTTCCTATGCTACTCAATGATATTATCTGTGTAGACGTCCAAAATCATCCTTATATTAATTTAATTAATATTCCCATAACATTATAATTAATTTTAATTAATTATATTTGTTATATTCTTCTATCTATTTAATTAAATTTATTTAATTAAATAC
>MU223129.1:110526-123321 GCA_018584345.1 Thuja plicata | reverse complement strand
ATGTGTGAACTGTCTGGGCCTTCTTTGTCTTCGGCGGGGCCTGAGCCAAGGCCATCATTTCGGCCAGAGAGATAGGGGCTGTTGGAGTGGATGGGGCTTTTCTTTTCTTTCTCTCCACCAGCCACGGGAGTGGGAGAGGTGGCCTCCCTACCAAATTCTATTCTTCTAATGCTCTCCCAGCGTCCGATGGTGGTTGGTCCTTTTTAACATGCACCTCTTCTGCCTTCCCTGTCGGCACTTCTTCTATTTCCTTTTCTGCCGACACTTCTTCTTCAACAACATCTTCAATCTCTATATCCTCGGCCTGGTCCATGATGTTGATTGGTGAATCTGGACCTTGGTTGGCCTCTTCGATGATTACCTCTTCAAATTGCTCTCCTCCCTCACCTTTTTCTGCCCCTGGCTAGGTTTCTTCTGTCATTGGTACCTCTTTGGGCAGTATGGGAGGTATCTGGCCAAGATTCAAAGTTTGGGCCGCTGTTATTATGTGCCCGAAGGTCACTCCCGGGAGTGGCCCCTAGAATATGGCGGCTGGGGTTATGGTTGTTCCCGAAGATCCGGGTCCGGGTTCCCCAGCCGATGCCTTTTGTTTAGTTTGTTGTTGGTCCACTCCCGGACCTTGTACTGCCTAAGCCCCAGAGATAATCTCTGGTCTTTGCTCCTTTGTTTGCTACTCTTCTTGTTCTACAGCCTCTTCTTCTAGGTCCCGGAGGTCCACAGCCTCTTGTTCTTTCTCTGGGACTTCTGTCCCTGCTTGTGCATCGCCTCCTTGCAAGTTTCTGAATTCATCGGTTGCAAATAGATCAAAATCTTCTTCTAGAGGGGGACTGGCTGGGTCCTCTGCTTGTTCTACCTCTTTCTCCAGTTCCGGGGAACTAGAAGAGAGGATCTCCACCTCTTTGGGGAGGGATGCCCTTGGCGCTGGTTCTGCCTTTGGCTGTTGGATGTGCTTTCTTTTCCTCTGAGTGATTAGAGGCGGCCCCGCATTTGCTATCGCTGCTGCCTCCGTGGGATCCACCCCTGTGGCCATCGCCATTAAGGCAGCCAGTGATGGGGAGGAAGGAGGACAAATTGGTCCGGACATGAGCGGGGGAGTTGCCAGCTTCGTCAATAGTTGATCCCTCATCTGTTGGGAGGCCGCCATGGATTGCTAAAGCTGCTCTTGTATGGGAATCTACTGCGCGAAGGGGGTCAAGGCTACTCCCTTTCCTTTGGCTGCGCCCTGTGCAGAAGTCCCAGCTGTCGAAGATGTCCCGGCCCCTGGAGTCGATCTTAATACCGGTGGTGAAGTTACTCTTGGTGCCGGTCGGGGACCAAGGCACCCACTCCCGGGGCACACCTGCTTGAAATATGTATGACTCCGCTCGACAATTGCCCGAGTAAAGTCCTCAATTGTGTGATCTTCTTGGGTGGCCTAATTTATTGCGGGCAGCGCCAATTTATCAATCCCCTTTTCCTAGTACTGGGCATCTGTGGTAGGGGTGGTGTCAGAAAAGCCCTCCAGGAATCTTCAGAGATTTAGCTCCTGCATCATTCCAGCCGTCATCCTATCATACTACCGGCTGCACACATCCATATTATCCTGGAAATCTGCCCAGAACTCTTCTATGTGTGCTTGATGGGGCTCCGAGGCCCGAGGTAGTGCTATCGCAATTCGGCCATGCCGATCAAAGTTCTTCCGTGCCAGATAAAATTCCTGCAAGTTATAACTTTTAAGCTCATTGTCTGCCTCCTTTGTGACAGCCAGATTGTAGGTATAGTTCCCACAAGAGATCGGGAATGAAACATTGGTGACCTTCTTGAGGCCTAAGAAGGTATGCAGCTCCATCATTTGTCTGCAATACTCCAGCAGCATGATCTTGTCCCCGCAATGCCTAGGTAACAAGTAGGGTTTCCCGGAGAAGCCGGCGACCCTAATCTAGGTATGCTACTGGAAATCAATGTAGTAGTTCCCATAACTACTAACCAATTTCATCGCCTCAGTAGATAGGCGGTATCCAGCATCCCGGGTGGGCGTCAGCAGATGATGGTAAACGAAACAATCGTTCACCCGACAGTAATTGGGGAAGCTGGCCTCCCATTGAATCTGTGGGAAATGATCCCACGGTGATTTTTGTCCCGGACCAAATCTGAGGACGCCATCTGTGAGCAGGCCATTGGAGTGGGGCCTCTGATGAACCAAGGCCCAGAAAAAATAAGAAGTCATGAAGAACTTCTTATCCTTGTCCAGCTGCCGGAACTGGGAGTCGACATGGTTGGAAATAATAGTAGCCCAGTCGAAGAATTGTCCCTTAGTGGACATGGCGAACAGGAAATAGTACATCTATTTTGCAAATTCTTGGGCGGAGGGTTGCTCAAATACCCATGCCAATGCAATCATCCCCATCTAGATTCTCTCTTTGAATTCAGAGCGAGGAATGTCAACTTTCATTCTTTTGGGGTCCCTCTTCGGGACTTTGAGCCAGTTGGCGTTTATGTACAACTAAGAGGCCTCCTCCAACTCGATGAATTGTTTCAAGGCATCTGACCTTGTAACCACTGTAGCTTGATCAAATTGCGGGATGCCCAGGCCGATTTGGAAAGTGGCTGGGTCCAGGGATACCAGTGGAGTGGGGAATCCCGATGGTTCTGCTGGTGCTAACATGACGGCCCAGACAGCGGAGTTATAGTGGGCCGCCAGAGTAAGCACAAGCTCCGGAGACTGCACGGAGTATGGGAAGCAAGCTGCCCTGAGAATACCAGAACCTCCAATGTTAGTAGCAAGTGCATCTCTAGCCTGTCGTTGTATATGCATTATTTTTACTAGAGCCTGCATTTCTTCCCAAGTCCCGACGCTGGTGTCGGTCATCAACTTTATCTTAGACTCAATCTTCGAGCCCACAATCTCCTCATCCTGCATATACTTCATGGTGAGGGGGAGCTTTGCCAGGGCCTTCTCTATCTTAGAATTTGCCGCTGCCCTGGTCTCGGTTGTGGATGGCAACTCCGGACTTTCGGGAGGAGATGATGCGGATGCTTCAGACATGGTTGTAAAGTGAAGTCCGGACCTGCGAGACAAAGCGACCGTCAGAACATATTTATCAAAATAAAACTAGAAACTCTAGGGTCCGGAGATCTTACCACCGCGCCGTTTGCTTTTCCTGAAAAGTTAGTTTTTTGCACAAGTACCCGAAAAGAAAAACATAAACTCAGCATTTTCATTATATCTCTGGGTCCGGGAAAATTTGTCACACTTGACGAAGACATGAGATGGATGATAGAAAGGGACCCGAAACCCGAAGAAGTAACCATTAGTGAAGAAGAATGTGGAAGCAGGTCCACGTGGACGCCACATGCGCTAGCATTAAATGGATGGGATGGCACTGGCGGCAGAGCCAACTGTTCGAACACGCGAAAAAGGAAAGCCACTTGGCTAGAAGTAATTACACGCATGGGAAATAAATAAGGCTCTGATAGCCTTGATGGAGGAGAGAGAAAACCGCCTGTTTGAAAGTAGCCTCGAGTTGAGCTTCAAACAAGTGGTTTCCTGCCTCGAAGCAAACTTGAAGCAAAAAACCAGCAGCAAGGGTGACTCGACCATCTCGTTGAGCCACCCGAAAGGATATACAGAAAGTTGAAGGGTATACACACAGGAAGGGGGGATATATACAAGGGTCACCTACAGAAATATATACATATATACATGAATATACATCAATGTACATGCGGGTGACTCCCGTGACAAAAACCAGATGAAGCCGAAACCAAAATATACAGCTATTTACATCATATACATGATATCTACAAACTACTTACAGACTATTTATAGGTATTTACAGATTACTTACAAACTATTTACATCTGCGCAGACCATCTACAAAATATTTACAGACTATCTACATCTGCATAGAAGGTGGACAACCTTCCAACAGAACCAACCCACCAACGGGCGGTGAACCAGAGGCAAGAAAAGAACTGACGGCAGAAATGAAACGAAATGAAACAAAAACAAACAAAAACAAAACTAGGCGGAAACAACAAAAACCAAAAAAATGAACACAAGACAGAGAGAAGGGAAGCGGAAGGACCAACCTAAAAATGTAGAAGGTGGAGGAAGGGATTACCGAGTGAACTCTGCAATGCTTGAATCGTTAGTTCGCCAAGATCACCACCACGGAGCACTCGCGTACGTCAGAGAGCACGGAAGGGGTTTAAGCTTTGATTACTACAAATTCTCTGCAAACTCTGTTAATCGCTCTGAAAGTGCTATATTTCTCTCTAAGTGCTCAAAGGTTTTAATCGCGGTAAATGTGAAAATGACAGGTAAGCTTTATTTATACCCATGGTAAAAACAATCCTCCTCCTTCCAGAGTTTTAGGTTAGACAAAACACCCAGACTCCGGACCTGGGGATTCCTTATGATGATATTCCTGAGACTTAAGAACATCATAGCAGAGAGTCCCGGAGCCCAGAATCTGGCTTCCCACCAAAAGACAAAACAGCCTCCGAGATTCGGGATCCCAGAGGGGAAAACCGAGCAGAGGAAACCACGCACGCTAGGGAAAGAAAACCCTGGAGAAAGAAAGAAAAGAAAAGAAAGACAAGACAAAAGCCGCATCAACAGCAAAGCAAAGAAGAAAAAAAAGGGGGACCCAACATTTTGCACACAAAATGTAGGGACGGGGATGTAGGGCATAACAAATGGCGACTATCTGGGACAAATGCCTTAGCGCATTTGAGAACCATAGAATCTCTGGTTAGCACAACTGGAATAAATCATCCTGCTGAAGCATTTGACAAGTAGAGGGTAGCATATCCAAGAGAACCCGACCATACAGGAGCTAGCCCGTAGCCTTTCATCAGTGGTGTCATGTGTGCTTTGGAAGGAAATCAAGCCGATGACCTCAGGAAATAGAGAAACGGTGCTAATTACATCGAACCAGTCGTTAATTTAATTGCTTTTCCCCCGGAGACCGGAATTTCATCCCACTTATCCTCATTACTTCATTTACTTATTTCTAGGTAGGGAAGGCGGTACTTCTTTCACCATTGAGCCCAAGCTTAGCTAAAATTCAAATGGCGGTACTTCTTTCACCTATCTACCTATATTTAGATATTTGGAGAGGATAAAACTCCGGACCCGGAAGGAATTCCTTTGGATTTTCAGACATGGATCAACTAATCAGTACAGCTGATCTACCCTCGACGTGTCCGATTACTTATTCCTTATATTATTATTGTTCACTGATTGCCAGACTCCCAGAGACAACACCCAATGGAGATTGCTCAAAAATGTGTCATAACCTGCAAATAATCCCAGAGACTGGGTTGATTCCATCGCGATAAAGACAGATTCTAAAGTTCACCATGCCGGAGGCATTGCACCAGAAGCCAAAATTATGCGAAGCGTTCCCGTTCTACAAGATGGAGAAAAACACCGGGCCCAAAAGAAAACCAAACGCAAAAACAAAGACAACAAAAGAAAAAAAAGGAAGACTGCCAACAAAACTATTTACAAGGGGGAAATTATATATAATACAACTTTGGGAAAACTTACCCTTACTCGAAGTAATGTTTGAGAAACTACCCATTAACAGGCAATGCGACAGGTTCTCCAGTTAAGGTATTAAGGTGATAAGTATTTGCCCCGCAAATTTCTGAGATCAAGTATGGTCCGAGCCAGAGCCGTTGGAACTTGGTGTGCTTTCCTTTCTTCTCTTGAGCCTTATCCCACAGCAGGACCAGATCCGAGATCTGAAAAGCCTTGTATTGGGCTCTTTTGTCAAACCATCATTTTACTACTGCTTGATGACGCATGAAATGTTCAATGGCTGTGTCTCGTTGTTCCTCCATCCGCACCAGGTTTAGGAGCCGAACCTCCACAATGTTGTCCCTGTTGTTGAATTCCTGCATAAATTGTAAAACTGGGATCTGTAAGTTGACTGGGAATACAGGGTTCTGACCATAAACCAAGTGGAATGGGGATGTTCCCAGGGCGGCTTTAATACGAATACGATCCGCCCAGAGGGCGTATCTCAATTTTTGGTGCCAATCCCAGGGATTTTGTTCCAATAGATGTTTGATTACCTCAAGTAGATTCTTGTTCATGGATTCAGCAACGCCATTCCCCTGGGGGTAATAGTTGCTAGAGAACTTCAGTGTGATCTTTCAGTTGTAGGTCCATTCAAGTAATTGTGTAGAAGAAAATGCCGGACCATTGTCACAGACTAAAGCAAAGGGCATTCCAAACCTTGTGACGATGTTTTCTTCCAAGAACTTGATAACTACGTCCGCTGTGTTATTTTTGCAAGGTATAGCCTCGGACCACCGGGTGCAGTAATCAGTAGCAGTCAGAATGTATCAGTGGTTGGCAGACGAGTTGGGGTTGATCTCCCCAATGAAGTCAAACACCCACTGGACAAAGGGTCTAGCCTCATAGACTGGTTACAGAGGCATGGCTGGGTTACGCTCATGATGCGCTGCGGTTTGGCAAGTATGGCATTTTCTGACATGAGCGTAAACATCTCTGAAGATACAGGGCCAATAATATCTAGCCCGGAGGATCTGATGGGCAGTGGCGTCGGCTGAGCCATGCTCGGTTCCAAACTGTCCATGAAATTCATCAATTATCTTCACAGCTTGGTCTCTATCGATGCACCGGAGGTACACTCCCTCGTAGTTCCGTCGGTAAAGCGCAGAGTTTTTGATCATGAAATGGGCGCTTTTCATCCGCAGGACACGGCGTTTGTAGGGAGGAAATCCCTCTGGGCATTTTTTATTCAACAACAAATACACCAGATCGGTATACCACGGATCCTAGGTAATGGAATCCACTGTGTAAGTATGACATTCTATGTGGGGAGTCTCCTCTGCTATTGTTTGACTTAGTCCCTGGCCTCAGATTATTTTCATGGGCTACATCTCTAAATCATATTCCTGGAGGATGGACATCCATTTCCCCTGTCTTTCGCCTAATTCACTCTGCATCGGCAGAGATTTGACAGCCTGGTCCGGGATGATAGCATGCACTTTGCTCCGGAGAATATAATACCAGAATTTCTTCATGGCGCGGACAAGAGTAAAGGCCTATTTTTCCAATGATGAATACCGGACTTTAGCGTTCTTAAAGGGGAAACTCATGAAAGTAATTGGTCGTTCCTCCCCTTCAACCTTTTGGGTTAATACTGTCGCGGCAGAATGCGGCGAAGTGAATGAGTAGATGTAGAACGGGAGGGAATAGTCTGGACTAGCCAAGATAGGTTCCTCCGTTATGGTCTGTTTTATCTGGGCGAACGCCCGCTTTGCTTCTGGGCTCCACTCAACTTTGGTATCCTTTTTCTTCATTTCGTTGAGTGGCTTGACGATCTCTGCAAATCCTGTGATGAGTCGACGTACGAAGTTGATTTTTCCAAAGAAGGATCGCATTTCTTTCTTGCTACCAGGAATCTGTAAGTTTAGCAACGCTTTGACTCTATCGGGGTCTATGGATATACCCTTCTCAGAGATGATATGCCCTAGCAATTTCCCTTCGGTGACCCTGAATATGCATTTCTTGGGGTTGAGGGATATTCCGTACTGGCGACATCTCTTGCAGATCTGAGCGAGGTGGGCGGCGTGATCACGTCTGTCCCGGGAGAAGATGGTCAAATCATCCATGTAGATGATTATGCATCAATTTACAAGGCCTTCGAACGCAATGTCCATGGCCTTCTGAAAAGTAGCCCCAACATTGATTAAGCTGAAGGGCATTCTTCTATACGCAAACATTCCCCACTTGGTGGTAAACGCCATTTTCTCTCTGTCCTCATATTTAACCATAACCTGGTTATACCCGGAATATCCATCCAGGAAAGACATCATCTAGGATCCATTTACTATCTGCAACACCTCATCCAATGAGGGGAGAGGGTGATTATCTTTTTTAGATGCCTTGTTCAGATTTCAGAAATTCACGCAAAGACGGATCTCACCATTTTTCTTCCTGACTGGGACCAGGTTGGCAACCCATGTAGTATGCCGGATCGGGAAAATGATCCGAGCTGACAGCAGTTTTTCTACCTCCTGACAAATTAGAGGCTCTATCAGGGGGTTGACTGGTCTTTGATTTTGCCGAAAGGGCTTAGCATCTGGTTTCAGGGGAATGGTATGAGTCATGATGGAGGTTTCATAAGTTTTCAAATCTTCATACCCCCAGGCAATCACATCAATGTATTCTCAGAGAACCACGAGAATCTTCTCCTTTTCCTCAGGGGAACAGGGGGTACCTATGTGGATGATCTTCTCTTCACCGGGCTGGCCGATGTTAATTTTTTCAAACTTTCCTCTCTCGGGGGAGGATGAGACCTTCTCACGGGCCCGGGGGTTTGAGTCAAAGATCCGCTCTAAAGAAACCATCCCCTTAGGGATAGTGTTGGTGGGCAAGTCCATGATCCCATCATCTTTATCACCCTGTCTAGTGTCATCGTGGTCTCGTTCCTCCACTATCTGATCCTCAAAAACACCAACATTGGCCATGAAGGCCAGGATATGTTGGTCATCCTCGAAAACTTGAAAGTGGGTGACATTATCTAGAATGGAGGGGGTGGGGACCATCTCAACTGAAAATCTCTAGAGTCGTGAGCCAGCCATCGGCTCAAGTGTACTGGCAGAAATAGCTAGGGCATCTGGGACATAGTTCCGTCGCCAGGGAATAAGGTCAATGCCAAAGGCATCAAAATCTTCAATAAGGCTCCAAGCCCGATTGCGGTATGCGGCCAGCCTTTTGTCATGACATGTGTATTGAATCCATACCTGTTTAACAACCAACTCTGAATCACCCAGAGCCCGAAGGCGGGTGATACATTTCCTTAGTGTGAATAGGAGTCCAAGGACCAAAGCCTCATACTCTGTGACGTTGTTTGTGCAGTTAAACTGCAGCCTATAGGAAGCGAGGAAGGATTTCCCTCGTGGGTTGATTAATTCTACCCCGGCCCCACAGCCCTGTTTGGATCGGGACCCGTCGAATTTAAGGGTCCATAAGTCATTGTTTGTAATCTAGGGCTGGGGAGGGGGAGTTTTCTTTGGACTGATGCTGGGAGGCTTGGGGACTTTCTCCCAGACTATCAGCGTAAAAGTAGAATTTATCCCTGGAGGTATTTTGGTTTGTGATTCCTGGGCGGGTGGCACCAAAGGGGTGCCTCTCGTAATACTGGGTCCCGGGGGATCGGTTGCATGTTCACTCCGGAGGATATCAAGTTGCTAGGTAGCAATAGACAGGCATGGCTCACACTCGTGCTCTGAATGTTTTTGGTAATGCACTCGGCACCAAGTGCCAGATAGGAGTGTGGCAAGGTGAGGCCTTGAGAGTTGACTTCAACTTTCAGCCTTTCTTCCAAGTCCTGTGCTTTTTGCAATACCACTAGATCTTCTCCGGGGATGAAATCAAATGTTAAGATTTCAAGAGGTCGGTACACCCCCAGCGAGGATTCAGAGAAAAGGACTTCATTGACTCTCCCTACTTCGGTGAGGGCCTGCTTCATCCGGGGTTTGCTTTCGACCCGGATCTGATTAGATTCTCCTTCCCAAGGAAGCCACAAGTGGGTGAAGTCAGTCGAGAAGTATCCATTTAAGGACTTGGACCAATTTTGACTTAGTAACATCCTGTAAGTCTCTGGGATGTCCACTACTTGGATATCGATAATGTTGGCTATCCTGGGGTCCTGGATAAGATGTATCCGGACATTCTTCAATTCCCCCACCATTTTTACAGCAGTCTTATCCAATTGGATCACTGCGCCATTAGACGGGGTGGGGTGGAGTCCGAGCTTCTGAAAAATAGACAAGGGCATAATGTTACCCGAAGCTCCAAAATCTACTAGGCAGTTGTGTATATTTTTTCCATAAATGTTCACGCCTAGCAGGAAGGGAGGATCCTCATTATTTCCCTGGAAGACAGCCGCGTTAGCATCTTCGAATGAGACCGTCTTGGGTGGGCGGCTAACTATTTCTGGGTTCCCTAAGAGCTTCAGAAGGGACTTCTTCTGCTCGAGACAATTTAGCAAAACCTCCATCAAGGTCATGGAGGTGGTGGTCTGCTCTAACGCCTTCGTAATATCAAATCTTCCTCCCGGGAACTGGTGATTTTCTTCCGTGAGATCCTTTGCTTGGTTAGAGCTGGGACCTTTTGGAGGGGCAGGTCGATCAGTGGTATTACTCTGGGGAGGGGGAGTATCTTTAGTAGGAGGTATAGGCATGTAAGCTGGTCCTTTACTCGCCTGGCTCTGCATGTTGTATGGAGCCCGCGGGTTGGTAAAGGCATTGGCCTCAAAGGGCGGAATGGATTCATCAAAGAATCCCTGCAATTTGGACTCTTCTTCATCTTCTTCGGAAGTTCCGAAGAAGATGGTATCACAGGTGAAAGCACTGTGAGTTTTCTCTTGGACAGGGGGCTCTGGGGGAGCGGTATCGTGCGATTGCTGCCTGTCCAGTTGGGAGATCATTATGACTTTCTCCAAAGTGGCACAATTCACTTCATTATGCGAACCTGTGTCATGTAGCCGACACCAATTAGTCATGGGCTGGAAGTCTGTGACTGGCATAAAGTGGGATGGTCTAGCACCATTTTGGTTGGTGTTTTGATTCGGAGGCGGGCCTCCGGTGTTAGCGTTATTATTCCATTATTGTTGATTGGGCCTTGGCCCATTGTTGAAGTTTCTTCCTCCGGTATTATTGTTTCGTTGGTCGGAGAAGATATTTCCCCTCTGGGAATTTGAATTTTGGGGCGCGTAAGACCCGACCTTTAGCTGACCCATGTCCATGGTCAGGGTGGACAGCATTCGCCGGAGGGATTCAACCTCAGCGGTCAACTGAGTGTTAGTGTCACAATGGGATGGCTGTGGTTGATGTTGGATTCCCGGGAAGGCAACAGGATTGACCGGAGTTGAGGGCGGCAATCCTCCAGCCGCGAACGACTGGAAGAAGGGCACTCTGGACGGTTGTGTCTGAGTTTGTTGCGTCTGCTGTGGTTGATTCCAAGGGAAGACTTCTGGACCCGGTGTAATCTGGGTCTGGGAGGGGTAGACATATCGCGCCTGTTGGTCTGCCAACGGTGGTGGGGGATTCACTACCATCAAAGGGGCACCCATTGCCAGATTGGGATTGTAACCCCTGGCATAAGCAGTCCCGCCGGGGACCATGTTGAAAGGTGTGTTCTATCCAATCCTGCCCGGGGATTTATTGAGACCGCGGGATAACTTTAAGGCCAGGTTATAGACTTTTGCGAGAGTATCCCGGTCGCCTAAGGTGGTTGTTCTCCAGAGAAGAGTGGCAACAAAGGGGTCCATCACATTAAGGTATGTCTGTATGGTAACGTCTGGCGATGGGACAAAAGGGCCTGTGCACCTCTTTAGGGCACGCTGGAACCTATGGTTGAATGCTGCGAGAGGCTCATTGGGTTCCTTTATAATGGAGATGAACTGACTGTGGGACCAGGTTGGGTCCACGTGCACACAAAAGGCAGCCAAGAAGGCGTCCTCCATATCCTGTCATGTGTTGATGGAGTTGGCGGGAAGGTTTAGGTACCAGTTCAACTCACTTTGTCCTAAAGACAAGGGAAACATGCGGGTCACAACATCTTCATGCTAGATCCGGTGTCGATTCATGGCATCTTTGTATGCCTGTAAGTGTTCTTCTGCGGTTCGTGAGCCTAAGTGCTCATATCGTGGGCAAATCTTCTCTAGGTGAGAGGGTAAGTCGTTGATTGCACCCAGAAAAGTGCCCATTGGGGACCCAGTGTTTCCAAAATATGCAGCCATTTGGGGAACTGTGCGTTGGGTAGTTTGAGTATTGGTTCTCAGGACCGTCTGGGGAGTTTGAGTATTCAAAGATATGGTAGATCCCTAGACAATAGTGGCTGGTATAACTTTTGACATCCGTTTCTTTCGAGCAGGAGGCTCGAGTTTGATAAACCTTCCGAGATTCAAGGCGGATCTAAGGATTCTTTCAAATTTAGCTGGGGAAAAGGACCCAATCCCACTAAAGGCTTGTCTCCTAAAACTACAACTCGGGGAACCCTCAGGAGGTGTAAAATTAGAATCTTGGGAGGGGGACAAGTTCATGCCCTCCTTCTAGTGCCAGTTTCTGTTGACAGGGTTTTACTGACCGGGTCCGCCAACAGTCATAAGTTGTCACCGGGTTCCAGAGAAACCAGCCAACTTCGCCTGTAAAGGTTGTCCAGGGGAAATAAATCCTCTAGGCCTTCAAGCACCTGGGTGTCGGGTCACGACGGCGCGGGGCTCGGCTGGGAGAGGTGACTGTTCTCGAGGGGGATAGCTAGTTACTTCAACTCATTTCTCCCAGAGATTCAATTTAGTGAGGGTTTTCCCAGAGTATTCCACACTTCGCAAATAAAATGAAAAAGATCCTACAGGGTTAGAGAAATTTATCTAACTATAGTCATGCTGAAAAGTCTGGAACATCAATAATACTCTGAAAGACTATACTAAATACCGAAGAAATACACAACCATCAGTTAGCATTTCATCAGTAGCAAGAATAAAGAGGTCATTAATCTACTTTAACATATTCAGAGAAAAGGACATGCAGAACGTTAAAACATGAAATACCATTAACTCAGAAGCAGAGATAATAATAATAGCATTGCCATGAATCCTTCCTTCTTCATTAGTGTTCAATCCAGAAAGCACTGGTACGTGATACAATAGTGGCTCCAAGGGAGCATCTAACTACTAAGAACAGAACAAAAGAGCATTGAGCTCTGCAACTCAACCAGCTAAAAAAATTCCTTTTGCTATTTCTTATGGACAACAAAATCATCAA
>MU223129.1:79218-92276 GCA_018584345.1 Thuja plicata | reverse complement strand
ACCTGTCATTGAATCTTCCTGACATAGCTCTTACGTGTCATAGGAATCTGTCATAACCGTTTTAGCCATGATCTCCTTACACACAATTCAAGATGCCGACACATCAACATTATTTGCAAGAAATATATTTTACAAACAATAATAACAAGAATAGGAATTATCCAAGGTTGAGACACCTTATTCCTAACATTTTTCATGAATTATCCATGAGGGATTTATGATAATCTAAAATAAGTTAAAACAAGGTAAGATTTATGAAACTTTGATAGCGGGATTACTTGAATATATTCTATAACTTTGGTTAGATATTTGATCGTTATGTAGAAGTGGTAAATTTTTTAATACTTACCAAATTACAGGAGTAAGTAGAAACTAGGGGGGAGGATGAAATTCCGCTCCAACTCTCGCAAAACCTAACTATGCCTGTTGGAAGTTTGAGACTTTTATTTTCTACTAATGATTTTGATTGAAGTTACTAATCCAATCTATCACATCTCCACATAAGTGTTTAATGTATATTTGTCTTTGAGTAGTAATGTCAACTATGTGTTCATGATATTTTAGGAACATCATGCTATGAAACAATCTAATCTGTTTTTTGTGTGAGGAACTTCCTTTTTGATAGTTTGAGTACACTTGGATAAATTAAGTTGATTAAGATATGTTTATGACTATGTTCTAGATGGTGTATATATGTTGTTCAAAATCACCATAAAGATTAGGTTATCTATGTGCTTTATCTAGCCATTATTAACACTCTTGTATGATTTTATGAATGATTGTGATGTTAACTATTGATTAGGGATTAACGCGAATCACCTAATGGATCATATCATGGATGATAATCCTAAAGGATCATATTTGTCATTAGTATACAAGGAACTAGTTTTTGAATCATCAGTAACATGATCACTGAAAGATAGGTTTATAGTGCAACCCGACATAGAAGTTCACAAAGGTCACTAAAAATGATAAGTGCAAGTGAACACCAAACCTAGTCCTCACCAATAGACAATTTATAGTGTAAAATGAGAGAACAATTTATAGAGTAAACTGATAGATAGTTTAGATACATCACCGAGCACAAACTATAGATCAACCTGAGCACCAGTCTAGCAAGATTTCTGAGAAATGTGGATCTGAGGTACACGTTAGATAAAGAACTGAAGTTTTATAATTATCTTTAAAACCATTTCTTGAGGAACAAGTAAAGCATATTTAATTCTTTTAAATAGTTTAACTAATTGAAAACATGCAAACTAGGAGATCAAGGTCAGGTTGTAAACCTTTAATCATATAGTTTTAATTGTAAAGTGTGAAACCTAAATAGGTCAATACATTGTATAAATATATGTAGTAATCAATCAAAACATGATGATTTTAGCTGCAAAAGATATCTAAAGGATCAGATAGAGAGTTTCGTGTAGAAGGAAATAAAAGACATAATTTAGTTATGAAGAACAAGATTCAAGGCTACTGAGAAGAATAGAGGTATTAATCAATCACTATAGGTGATACATATACATTATGAACTTAAAGGATATGTATTCAAAAATTCAAGATTGCATACTATTAGGTCAACAAGTATTTTTGACTACTCTCTAATAATTTTAGCAAATAGAAGAAATCTTTTAAGAAGGTGGACTTAATAGTGTTTTTGTAAATCTCTTAACCGAGTGCAAACTTAACAATGTTGTTAAAATCTCTTAACAGAGTAGACCTAACCAGTCTAAAATATTACTCCTAATAGGGTAAGATCATCAGATGTGATGACACTTGTATCATTAACTGGCACTTTCCATTTTGCAGATAGTGAAGCTTTATGGGTTTCATCCCCACCATATTTTTTTTCTTCTAACAAGAGTTTTCTACATTACCAATTCTTGTGTCATGTGTACTTATATTTCGTGAATGTTTCTATGAATGTTTACATGCAATTAGTTTTATGTTTTGATATTACATGCATAAGGTAGAAAATAAATATGGTCAGTAATACAAGTAAGGATTACTAAATGATAAAGAGATTAAATTTTTAAGGGTACTAATTCACCCCTACCCTCTCAATACAGACCATTCCATTATTCCAACAATTGGTATCAGAGCTAGATCTCTTATTTGGAAAATCTTAATCACTTGAGAGAAAACATCATACAATGTAAAGGTATAAGCTTGATAATAATATTGAGAATCCGAAGTTGGAGATATAGATTTTCTTTGAGAAATACAAAGAAACAAGAATCAAGATGAGAGAGATATTGGATGAAAGAAAAGCTATGGCATCTCGCTACAATGAAACATACTATCATGAAGAAGAGATGGCTGATTTATTTGAGTCATCAGGATCTACATCTAGGAATACATCAGAGACATCTAAAGGAAGCATTACAAGTCTGAATGAAATCAATCAACATTGATAGAGCAAGTAGAGGTACTACAAATTGGTCAAGAGACATAGATGGTAAGAATAATTAATGTTATGAATAATGCTAGACAAGCTAAAAAAGAAAGAACATTATCTATTGATGATAGGAGGAAGATCACTGAAAAGATACAAGAAAAAGAATAAAAAATACAAAGACTAACTGAACATCACATTGAGATCACCAATCAAATAGTTCTTATGAGTCATGAGGCAAATTGAATGAACATAGAACTAAATGGGAAATTGGAAGCTATTGGTGAGTTAAGAGAAGAAAATGAGAGACTAAAGAATGAAGTAAGAATTCAAAAACAACACAATGATATGATCAAGAAAGCTGAAGAAAGTACAAAGAGAATGGATGATTTTCTGAATGGACAAAGAAGATTTATCAACAATACAAGTTTAGGGTATACCGAGCATGGAGATTCATCAAACCAATCTGATCAAAAATATTTCTACTCAAATCTAAGACCAAAGAAGAAGTCATGCAATCACTATGGAAAACCAGGCCACACATTAAATGTTTGTAGGAGAAAAGCTAAAGGTATTACTAAATCTACTTCTACATTCATAGGTAATTGTTATAACTATAACAAGCATGGACATAAAGAATATGAATGCAAATCTAAGGTAAAACAACCAAAGAAGGAATCCTACATGGAAAAATATTGTTCTACTTTCAAAATGCATGGGCACACATCTAACGTATGCAGGAAAAAGAAAAACCAAGCATGGAAACCAAAAGAACAAGAAAACCCTTATCAACCGAGAAGAGTTGGTAACTCATATGTTTTGGATTACAACACATGGGAAAATTACACAGTATGTGGTAGATATGGACACATAGCTACAAACTGCATGAGGAAATGGATACAAAAATCAATGAACTCGAATAATTCTAGAATGACATGTTTACACTATCATAAGGTTAATCATCTAAGTAAGGACTGCAGAGACCGAGTGGTAGAGTCAAGCACTTTTTCTAATGGGAACACTATTGAAGATATCAAGAGAATGAGAAATAAAATGTGGAGGAAAGATTCAAGCAAAGATATTACTAGACCAAGTACTGCAATTGGTGACACCTCATCAAATGGATCTGGTGATATCACCACCCCCACCTAAGAAAAACAAGTATAAAAAGCTATATTTTAGTATGGAACTGCACTATAAAAAGCTATATTTTACATCAGTTCCAATATACATTGATAATATACCAAATTAGCATGAATGAATATGCACTATGGTATTACTTGTTATGATTTTGTGAATCCAATCTCATCAGTAAATACACACTAAGAAGTGTCGGTGTACATATAACAATCAAGTTGTTAATGTAAACTGAGCATCATTGGTAATCATGTAAAAGACAATTAAGTCTTCATTACATACCAAGAATCACCGGTGAACATGTGAAAGGCCAATTGAGTTGAAACTTACCCCAAGTAGAGTATACTCACCGAGCTGAGAAGTTTGCCTGATGACTGAGCGATTCCATCTTTGACCACTAAGAAGTAGGTGAAGCATTTATTGCACCACTTAGGGCATCATCTATAAAAGGGTGATGGAAAAATCATTCATTCACCAACCATTTAAGAGTGAAGAGAAGAGAAATCAAAAGAAAAAATATTGTAGATTGATTCATAGAAGATTCAAACGCTATTCCGAACAGATTTCAACATCCACAAAAAAGATCATGTAAGTACCAAGACTTACTAAGCTCATAGTTCATTATGGAGAAAGCCCTAATTTCAAGAAACATGGCAACCACATTGCAAGTCTCCAAGATCAAGAATTCAAAAGGAAAAGAAGGTTTATAATCTGATCAAGAACTCAACCTATGAGGAGCCACATTATAAGTTCTGTCCCGAGGTTGATTCACAACTTGATGACCAAGTAGCATTCTCAAGAATCCCTCCTAGGGCTTTTCTAGCTAAAGATGTCCAAGCATATATCCACTATAAGATTGTAGAGATTAGAGATATTGAGGTTGAGGAAGCTTACAACAAGCTTTGCATAGATTGAAACCTTAAGGATGAACACAAACACATAGAGGTGAAAGGGTTAACAAATGCCCTAATGTTTCTGAAAGAGTTCAAAACTGAGTGGATTTGAATAGTACTCAATCAAGTACATGATAGGAAAATGTGGTTAGATGAACCAAGACAAATCACTAAGGATGTTATTCAAGTAGTAATCGATTATCCAGTAACTGACAAGGTGAAATCCCTAAAATATCCTTATGATGACATGTAATTGATTGAATGTTTTGATAATGTTAAGTTGAAGATAATGCAAGGCATTAACTCAGTTAATGGTTTTTATTTTCATTGATGTCAACTTGATATCATCTATACAGTCATGTACAAAATGCTAAAGACTTTAGAGAATAAATAAAACAAAGGTTATGCCTTCAGCAATGCATAAATGTCAAGTATTCACTAAGTGACAGATAACACCAACGGAGTGCACACTATTGGTAAAGGCAAAGAAGAAAAGTCACAGTGATACTCGATGAGCAGAAGACAGTATTGCCTGATGAAGAAAAACCATAGGATGCCCGATAAGCTAAAAATAGATTTGCCCGAAAAGTAAAAATCTAATGATGCCCGACGGACGGAGATCCCAAAGCTAACTGGAGTCACACTGACAGAACTATTAGTTGTCACCAACAACTAACTGAAGAATTGACCGACGGAACAAAGAGTTTAGAAAATGACAAAATATCTAGCTGACAAGAGCTAAAGATAGACTTAACTGGTTTTTTTATTTGTTTTATTCGGCCAGAGTTAAGTAATTAATTTAAATAAGATTTGTACAATTGGCAAGAAGGTAACTATGAGATAAATTAGGAGTTATGCTTTAAATCAAATTGGATGGATTTTTTTTTACGCAAAGAATCAAGAATCAAGAAACAATGAATATCATGTCTCTATAAGAGACAAGCTTAATTTATTTTTTGATATCACATTCATAGAAAAGGGGATTAAGGGGAGTGAATGAAAAGGGGATGCTGAAGAGAAACTGATGAAGAAGAACTTCATACAGTCATAATCAATCAAGCTGAAGGAGAGGTAAAGAATTCTACAGACACTGAAAGATAGTGAAGCACAACATCATAGAGAAAAAAGTGTGGAGAAAAAATAATTGAATTGATACATTGATCAAAGAGGTAATTTACTTAAATAGATCTAAAAATCTGCAATTCAAATTTGTATTAGAAATAGGTCATAGTGTTTTAGTTTAACCATTGAAGCATCAAGTCTCTTAATAGAGCAGGACTTAACAGTCTTCTATATATTGAGGTACATCCCAAGGAGTGCCAATAAGGTTGATTCATGAAAGTAGCATTGGACTTGCTCGATACCTGTTGAAGTCTAAGAAGGAGGCTGATTCAAGGATGGTAGCAATAGATGCCCGATACTAAGTGACAACCTCTATGTATAAAATCCTCTAACAAGGTCACACTTAACAGTGTGTTTGTAACCTTTAACAGGGTTGGCTCCTAACAGGGCTCACTTTAGAAGAGTAAAAATTTGGGGGTACTAGTCCCAGTGGTTTTTTTCTTTAACAGGGTTTCTACGTTAAAAATTCATGTGTTATGTGTGTATGATTCATTTCTTTATTATTTTGTATCTGACATAGTTAACACTGGGTTGATCAGTATACTCTGCTTATTTATCGAGTTTCAGTAAATAGTTATACTGCTTATCAATAATCAAAGAGAATAAGGACAGACAAGGAAAACTGACAGATAGTTAATCATTATAAGTATTTCAAGGCATGCATCTTATAGGGACTTAATAATCTGAGGTTTATTTTATTGGTGGTTAAGTTTAAGGATAAATTTTTGAGGCCACTAATTCACCCCCCCTCTTATTTATTACTAACAATTGGTATAAGAGCTTGTGTGCTTAGAAAGGAAGGTTTCAAGACCTAAGTCAAGATCACAAGATGAACAGACAAGATGTGCCCAAGTTGAACAAAGACAACTTTGCTTCATGGAAAAGTGGGATAAGACTCCACTTATTAGGTATTGGTAATGATGTTACTCAATTCCTAGATACTCAATATGTGTTGCCTACAGGAGTATTGATATTAGATAAATTGAGAGAGAAGCATGAACACAACTGCATGGTTATAGAGCTTTCCTCCTCACTCTCTGATGTTGAATTTGAAGATGTCAAGGATTGCAAAACTGCAAAGAAGATGTGGGACAAACTAAAGCTTGTACATGGAGGTGAATAAAATGTTCTGAGAGCCAAGGCAGAAATCCTTAGAGGAAAATTTGACAATCTCAAAATGAAAGAAGGAGAAAACATCACATAGTACAACACAAGAATAAATGAAGTGGTCAATGCTATATGAGGAGTTGGAGGTACACTTGAAGAGGAGACAGTGGTAAGTAAAATCTTAAGAACCTTACTGCATGTATATGCTATTAGAGTTTCTTCTATTCAAGAAATGAGAGCAGTAGCAAACAATACAGTTACTCTTGATAGTTTAATTGGTAGACTAATTTCATTTGAGATGAATAACTTTGATAATAGTGTCTTACCAAACCTAGAGTCTGCATTTAAGTCTTCTATGAGAATAAGAAAATCAAGTCATAGACACACATCTAGAAGAGATAGTGAAAGTGAAAGTGAAGAAGAAGATCTAGATGAAATAGAAGCATGTATGGCTAGAATAATGTAGAGAGGCAAAGGTAAATACAAAGGAAAGTTACCACTTGTATTTTTTAATTGTAAAGAAATTGGACACTTTGCTGCAAGATGTCCTAACAAAAGAAAATATGACAGAAGTAATGACATATCTTTTGAGAAAAAATCTGATAGAGGTGATAACAAAGATTACATAGGTTACCAAAAATCATAAAAAAGAGACACCTGAGACTACAAGGACAAAGGCAAGAAGGCTAGCTACCTAGATACTTGCAAAGATGAAGATACTGACACCGAACCTGATGAAGACATCGAGATGGTATTTGTAGTTGTGAAGGATGATTCAGATGAAGATGAAAGGTATGTAGAAACTGCACTCATATTTAAAGTTAACAAGAATGACATCTGGATTATAGATAGTGGCTACACTCACCACATGACCGGTAACAAAGAAAAGTTTACCACTTTTGAGTATTATAATGGTGGTACAGTAAGAATGGGAAATGATACACCTTGTCCAGTTGAAGGTAAAGGAACAATAATGCTAAATAACCTGATTAAATGTGAAAATGCTTATTGGGTAAAAGGATTGAATTATAATATGATGAGTGTTTCTTAGCTGAATAATTTAGGACACATAGTAGAATTTGAGAATAAGAAGGAAAAAATCTTCAATAAATCAGGAAAACTGATTGGTACCGGTGAACAGACTAAAGGTAACTTATTTTATCTGAATGACACTAATACCACTTTCTTAATGACTATAAATGAAGACATATGGTTGTGGTACAAAAGATTGTGTCATGTGAATTTTGGCAACATGATGAAAATAAGCAGAAGGAGAAATGTAAGAGGCTTACCGATGATGACAAAGCCAGACAACATCATGTGCAAGAATTGTCAAAAAGGTAAAATGATTAAGTCTAGTTTCAAAAGTAAAACCCATACATCTGATGACATTCTAGAATTATTCCATACTGATTTATGTGGACCAATGAGGACAAAGAGTTATTATATAGATAGATATTTTATTCTCTTTGTTGATGATTACTCTAGAATAATGACAGTCATGTTTCCTAAAGATAAATCTAAAGCATTCAAAATGTTTAAATGGTATAAGGCTATGGTATAAAAACAAAGTGGTAAGGATATGAAATGTTTGAGATCAGATAGAGGAGGAGAATTTATATCAAATGAATTCACTAATTTCTGTAATGAGCATGGTATAAAAAGATAGGTTTCTGCACCAAGAACGCCACAGCAAAATGGGATTGCTGAGAGAAGGAACATATCAATAGTTGATTGTGCTAGAACACTGATGATAGAGAAAGGCATCACCCAAATCTTCTGGAGGGAAGTTGTCAGTACTGCTATCTACATAATTAACATAGTGCAATTGAAGAAGGACACAAAGAAGACACCTTATGAGCTATGGTATGGTAAAATACCCAATGTAAGTTACTTCAAAATCTTTGGTAGTCAATGTTATGTCTTAAAGGATGATAGAAATGGAAAGCTTGACGCCAAGAGCAATGAAGGTATTTTTCTGGGGTATTCTACCAAGAGCAAAGCCTATAAATGTCTCATCAAGGCTTCTAAAAAAATTGTTGAAAGTGCAAATGTAAAGATGGATGAATTTGCAGAAAAGAATGAGCTGGAAAGCACAAAAGAACTAGAGGACTACAATAAGTTTGTATAATGTGAAGAACTCAACACTCTACCTGAGCAACAATGCTTAATTCCAAGACAATAGAATGTTGCAACCGACAGTTAGACTGTTGTTACCGATGGTCAGGATAATAATCAGAATAATGTGCAAGGTGATGAAGAGAAGAATGAAGATCAAAATAATGATCAAGCTGATACACAAAGAGCTGTACCTATACTTACAAGATATATAAGAAGGAACCATCTAGAGATCCAGATCATAGGAGATAAAAAGGCTGGTACAAGAACAAGAAGTAAGTCTTTAACCTCAAATTGTTTAATTTGTGAGTTTGAGACAAAATCTGTCAATGCTGCACTTGATAATGAAGAATGGATAAGTGCTATGAATGATGAGATTGAACAGATTGAGAAGAACAAGACATGGTCACTTGTGCCAAGAACAGATGAAAAGAATGTCATTGGTACAAAATGGATATTCAGGAATAAGCTAAACGAGAATGTAGAAGTCACAAGGAACAAAGAAAGACTAGTATGCAAGGGGTATGCACAAGAAGGTATAGACTATGGAGAGACCTTTGCACCCATTGGTAGGCTAGAAGGAGTAAGAATACTACTTGCTTATGCTACATTCAAAGGATTAAAAGTATATCAAATGGATGTCAAGTCAGCATTCCTAAATGGAATACTTGAAGAAGATGTATACATTGAGCAACCAGAAGGGTTTGTCGATCCAGAAAAAAGAAACATGGTATGTAGACTTCACAAAGCCTTTATGGATTGAAACAAGATTCAAGAGCCTAGTATGAATGACTTCATTCCTATCTAATAAGGATTGGATTTGTAAGGAATAGTGAAAACAATAATATTTATTTGAAGGAAGATACTGATGCTAACACTTTGATTGCTAAAATATTTATTGATGACATCACATTTGGAGGCAATGATATGCTATGCAAATTATTTGATAATGAGATGAGAAAAGAGTTTGAGATGTCTATGTTTGGAGAGATCAAGTTATTTCTTGGTCTATAGATCATTCAACAAAGTGAAGGTATTTTAATTACACAGTCCAAATACATCAAAGAGGTCCTAAAAATATTCATGTTGGAAGATTCCAAACTAGTTGGAACACCGATGGCTACTGGATGTAAGTTAACAAAGGAGAACAAGACAACATAGGTAAATCAAAATTTTTATAGATCAATGATTGGAAAACTCATGTATGTTGTACACACTAGACCAGATATTGCACATGCAGTAGGAGTTGTTGCTAGATTTTCTGCTAACCCTAGGGAATCACATATGACTGCTGTGAAAAGAATTATAATATATCAGAAGAACACTGAGGAATTTGGCTTATGGCGTAGAAGAGAAGTCAAATTTGAACTTAAGGCGTTTACCGACGCTGATTGGGCTGGAAATCTTGATGACCGGAAGAGCATAACTAGAGGAGCATTATTTATGGGTGACATACTAGTCATATGGATTAGTAAGAAGCAAGGATGCATCTCTTAGTCTACTATAGAATTTGAGTATGTTGTTGCTACTACAAAATGCTCAAATATTGCATGGATCAAATAGTTGCTGGAAGGTATTTATATGAAGATCTCAGAACCAGTGAATATCTATTGTGATAACACTAGTGAAATAAACATTTCCAAGAATCCAGTCATGCATGCCAAGAATAAACACATTGCCATCAAGTATCATTATTTGAGAGAGAAAGTGCAAGAAAAAGAGGTGACACTTGAGTTTGTGCAATCAAAAAAACAACTAGATGATATCTTCACCAAGCCACTACCCAAGGATACATTTGAGTACTTGAGAAAGAGACTAGGGGTCAAACCCTTGTCTGCCACTCAGTAAATATGACTGAAGGCTATATTAGCCTACATATTATTAGAATATCATTCATGTTGATACAAGAAAAAAGATGAGCTTCAAAGATACATCTATATACAGACAGGTATATATCAAAACTAAGCACCAGAGCATATTGATGTATTACTAATGGATAAGGGAAATTCAAGGAATATATTATGGATGGAGAGAAAATATTGTTTTACATGAATGTCAGATATCTATGAGATATTTGTTTGGCATTGCTGTCAAATGGAGAGAAATTATCAATATTACCACATTCTTCTGGAAAAAGGAGAAATATTATCCATTATCAAATTACTCCAACAGGGAGAGATTATATCCTAAGAGAGAGCAAATTGTATGAAAGGTTATACAAAGGAAGAGTTGCTGAAAAGAGAAAAAGACATCACAAAAGAGAGAACAGTCAAAGGAGAGAAATTGACACAAGAAGAAAACTCAACACATCAAAAAAAAAGAGCTGCAGGAATCAAATCTAAGCTAAAACAAATCTTACCAGAGTTCAGACATTTATCAGTTATCAAACAAAAAGATTAGTAGTTTGATAAATCTCAACCGTTGTATTTCATATTGTATTAAAAATAATATAGTGTGATAATAAAGTATGTTGCCATCAATACCAAAGGGAGAGATTGATGACATGTAACTGATTGAATGTTTGATAATGTTAAGTTGAAGATAATGCAAGGCATTAAATCAGTTAATGGTTGTATTTTCATTGATGTCAACTTGATATCATCTATATGGTCATATACAAAATGCCAAAGACTTTAGAGAATAAAAATAATAAAGGTTATACCTTCAGTAATGCATTGATGAAGGGGAATCCCCTTAATACCACAAGTACATGATAGAAACAAAGAGAAACAACAAAAATTTGCAAGAACAGAAAATTGGCTTCTTATTGGCTCCACAAATGTGGAATTAAAAAATTCACAATTACAATATCAAAAAGCCACATGGGCATCCCTTACAATAATCTGTAGGACAAAGCCTTAAATAACCATCCAGAACTGCCCTAGAAAACACCACGGGCCTTCCTTAAATAGGCAATTTTTCACCGCACGAGAAGGTTCCAGAAATCTAGCCATTTAGGCTGTATACCCTTAGCATTTAATTATTTTTTCACTTTTATTACAAAAGGGTCGGCTTTAAATATTTGCAAAACATGAGATTAGGTAGCCCAACTTCTGGAAGCCATAAATTTTGAACCGTAGCTCCAATTGGATATTATAACAACTTTCCAGAAAGGGGAGATCACGATCTATAGTGCCTAACTAGCGAAGTGCTAGTCAGCTGGGGGTTCGACCTCGATCCAGAGCCTCTAAGGTCCTGAAAATTGAGCTCAAAGGTTTTGCACCCTAAAATCTCAACAGTAAATCCTTAATAACTTTGCCAATACAGATGATCTGGCAATGAAATTCAACTGGCATTCTTATATGACTAAGATGAACCTTCACCTGGAAAATTAGAACATTCTAAGTTCAAACGAACAACTTACTAAAAATAGTAAGTTTCTAAAAATAGAAGCTTTGTAAAAAATAGCCCTTATTGAATAGTAAAACACATATTTTTGGGTGATGCAAGATTGCCCTTACACCCAAGATGCTCCTACATCAGACACCCGGGGTAATTTGAGAAGTGACCCTGTCATGTCTCAGGTGTGCAGAGGAAAACCAAGCTGGTCAACCTCCTCTTTTGTTAGCCATGATGAATCTTCTACAGGTCATCCTCTCCATTTGACCAGATATTCTTCATATGTCCTGTTCCTTGTGCTTCTACCAACATGACTATCTAGTATATCTTTAATCTCCTTGGTAGCTAAAGTAGTAGCTAGAATACTCCACCGTGTTTTTGTGACCTCGCCTTCAACACCCCCGTCATGGTACTCTATCAAATCTACAATGTTAAATACTGGTGACATATTCAACTCAGTAGGCAATTCTACCTCATAAGCATTTCCTAAATCATGCTTCTTCAGTATCTTACATGGCCCAAACTTCTTCATTTTCAACTTGCTATATGTACCAACTGGAAATCGCTCCTTCCACAAATGAACCATGACTTCATCCCCAACCTAAAATTCTTTGTGCCTCCTTCTCTCATCTGTCCTAGCTTTATACTATGCATTCATCTTGGTAATGTGCTTCCTCACCTCCTCATGGATGTTCTTCAAATATTCTACAAAATCCTCAGCTTCAGCACTACTTATCTCTCCTTTGTCTATCTTCCTCAACTCTGAAGCATTTCTAGGACTAATTCCAAATATAATATGGAATGGTTATTTACCAGTGCCCCTATTGACAGAATTATTGTAAGCAAATTCTGCCTATGGTAGAATCAAATCCCAGCCTGTTGGCTTATCTCCAACCAAACATCTCAGCAAATTTCCCAAACTCCTATTCACCACCTCTGTCTATCCA
>MU223129.1:59466-74710 GCA_018584345.1 Thuja plicata | reverse complement strand
CAACTTACTAAAAATAGTAAGTTTCCAAAAATAGCAGCTTTGTACAAAATAGCCCTTATTGAATAGAAAAACACATATTTTTGGGTGATGCAAGATTGCCCTTACACCTAGGATGCTCTTGCATCATGCATAAATGTCAAGTATTCACTAAGTGATAGATAACACCGACGGAGTGCACACCATCGGTAAAGTCAAAGAAGAAAAGTCACAGTGATACCTGATGAGCAGAAGACAATTTTTCCTGATGAAGCAAAACCATAGGATGCCTGACAAGCTGAAAAATAGAGTTGCCCGACGAGTAAAAATCTAATGATGCCCGATGAACAAAGATCCCGAAGCTAACTGGAGTCACTCCAACGAAATTGTTAGTTGTCACCAAAAACTAATTGAAGAATTGACTGATGGAATAGAGAGTTTAGAAAATGGCAAAATATCTAGCTAGCAAGAGCTAAAGATAGATTTAATTGGTTATTTTCTTTGTTGTATTCTACCAGAGTTAAGTAATTGATTTAAAGAAGATTTTTATAGTTGGAAACAAGATAACTATGAGATAAATCAGGAGTTATGCTTTAAATCAAATTGGTTGGATTGTTTTTTATGCCAAGAATCAAGAATCAAGAAACAGTGAATATCAGGTCTATATAAGAGATGAGATTAATTCATTTTTTGATATCACATTCACAGAAAAAGGGATTAAGGGGAGTGAATGAAAAGAGGATGCTAAAGAGAAATTGATGAAGAAGAACTTCATACAATCCTAATCAATCAAGCTGAAGGAGAGCTAAAAAATTCTGTAGACACCAATGAACAGTGAAGCACAACATCACAAAGCAGAAAGTGTGGAGCACAAGGAATTGAATTAATACATTGATCAGAGAGGTAATGTACTTTAATAGATATGAAAATATGCAATTCAAAGTTGCATTAGAAACAGGTCATAGTGTTTTAGTTTAACCATTGAAGCATCAAGTCTCTTAACAGAGCAGGACTTAACAATCTTCTATATATTGAGGTACATACCGAGGAGTGCCAAAAAGGTTGATTCATGAAAGTAGCATTGGACTTGCCCGATACCTATTGACAGTCTAAGAAGGAGGCTGATTCAAGGATGGTAGCAATAGATGCCCGAAACTAAGTGACAACCTCTATGTATAAAATCCTCTAACAAGGTCACACTTAAGAGTGTGTTTGTAACGTTTAACAAGGTTGGCTCCTAACAGGGATCACTTTAGAAGAGTGAAAATTTGGGGTATCGGTCCCAGTGGTTTTTCCCTTAACAGGGTTTCCATATTAAAAATTTATGTGTTATGTGTATATGATTCATTTCTTTATTGTTTTGTATATGACATATTTAACACTAGGTTGATCAGTATACTCTACTTATTTACTGAGTTTCGGTAAATAGTTATACTGCTTATCAGTAATCAACGAGAATAAGGACAGACAAGGAAAACTGAGAGACAATTAATCATTATAAGTATTTCAAGGCATGCATCTTGTAGGGACTTAATAATCTGAGGTTTATTTGATTGGTGGTTAAGTTTAAGGATAAATTTTTGAGGCCACTAATTCACCCCCCCTCTCAATTATTACTAACACCTTATCGCCCTGAGATTGAAAAGATGACAAATGCGGTATGGGATGGCAGAGGTTTGAAATTTAACTCCATCACCAATCTAGAGATGAAGTTTGGTGCATGTGTACTGGTTTACAAGGTATTTCAAGCCAACCGATTGAACAATATAGCATGTGGAGTAGTTGACACTGCCCATAAGATTGTGAAGAAAGGACTACAACTGGACTTGTCTGAGCTTCTACTGAAGCAACTAGAGGAGAACATGAGGACTATTAGATCAAAAAAATCCAATTCATGTAAGTTTGGTTCACTCCTCATGTGCACATTTTTCTACTTTTAGAACTTCTTCTCATCTATTGATAATGTCAATTAGCACACAACCCGATCAGTAACTATACAAATTAGTGAATTTATCAAGTCACTAAGGGACAATTTTACATCAGTCATGGATGCATACTTCACTACCTTGAAGGATAGAAATCAGAAAAGAATGAGAATACCCGAACAAATGGTGGAATAGTATAATGATGACATATGTTTCATAGTGGATACCGACACCACTTTAATGAAACCAGCTTTGTATAGAGAACAACATGGTTGCTGTATGCACCCTAAAATGGTCGCCTAGACTATGGGCCCCCATTTATCAATTTATCAAATTCCTGAATCAATGCTTTGCAATATTTTAATTCAAATCAATTTCCTTTATCAAATTGTAATTAATTCAATTATTTCAATATTTCCTATGGTTTGGTCATTTTTATTTAATTAAAAGATTTAATCTCCCTTTTAATTAAATAAAATTCATCTTATTTAATTAAATTAAATTCCTCCCATTTAATTAAATAAAATTCTTCTAATTTATTTAATTATAAAGAAAACCCCTCTTTTAATTAAATAAATAAATAAAAACCCCCACTTAAATCCCTCTTTGTTAAAAAAGGAAATAAATTAAATAAAAATTTATTTTTCTTCACATCTTCCTAAGTGGTGAGCTTTTTGCCTCTTAATCATAGCCTTTGATTTTTTGCCTCTTAATCTCTACCGTCCATTGCTCTTTAAAAGGAAACCTCTCCTTCTCATTTGATAATAATCAATCATCTATCAATATAGAATTTTTATGTATTGTTATGCTGCAGGTTTGGAGAGCAATTTTGGAGGAGAATTTGAGCACTCAAGCTTGGATATTGAAACTTCTCTCTTCTTGTCTTGTTCTTGCATCCATGGCTATTCATGTAGATTAGATTAATATTTTATTTCATAGATTAATCTTGCATTTGTATTTCTTTTCATAGAATAATGATGCATTGTTATCATTTAGATTAATTTCCTTTCATGCATTGCAATCATATAAAATAGTTCATTTCATTGCATATTGTATGATCATGGAGACTAGAAACTTTTCTTTTTCTCTTTGAATCTCTCATTTCATGGTGTACTTGTAGGGGCACAACTAGGTCAATCTGAGGGCCTCCATTACAAACCTTTACACTCCATGACTAGGGAGCTATGAGTCGATATTTTAGGCCTCATTCTTGAGCAACCTTGAATGAAATAATTCATAGAAGTGTAACACATTTTTGGCGCCCATCGTAGGGCATAATGCTCCTAATTTTATTTTATTTTATTCAGATTTTCAGAATTTCTAATCTTTACTTGGTTATTTTATTGAAGTTTTTCAAGTCTAACCCTTGTGCAGGATGAGTTGAAGACAAAACCTAGGGTTTTTTGAAATATTTGATCATATCTCCCAAACGGCTTGGATTTTTGGTCTAAATTTTTTTTTGCAGGTTGGAATTGGGTCACAGGTGTGTCAGTTTGAAAATTAGATTTTTTGGATCATTTTTTCGTGATTTATATTTTTTTATGATTTTTCATGAAAATTTATTTTTGGTTGCAAATCAGTGAATTTTTTAGAAAAACTTACATTTTTGGAAATCTCTTGGAATTCTATAGGGGGTATGTTCTCTATGTTTTTTGTTTTGTTGACAAATAATGGCTTTAAAATCTGATATTTAAAAACTAGTCTGTTTTGATAAATAGGGTCCCTAGGGTACAAATCAGAAAATATTGCTAAAAAATTTACATTTTTAGAAATCTCTCTTTGTTTTAACAGGGTTATCTTCTTTGTATTTCTATTTTTAGGGCCAAAATCATAGCAAACAAATCAGATCTTGTTGACTAGGTCAAAAATCAAAATTAAAAAAAAAGGGCATTTAATGATTAGCTTGCACTTATTTTTCACATGGTTCAATGCGTGATGTGAGTTGTCATTTAGATTATTTGCTAGTTATTATTTCTCCTAACAATTGATTTTCAGATCTAACCATAGGGTTTGCATAAGTTGAATATATATTACATATCTTGTTTTCTTGTCTTGCTTGTTGGAGAGTTCGCAGCTTACTTTCACGGAAAAGCTCAAAAAAAGAAATAATAAGGTATAATATACTAAGCGCATTGCTTTGGATTTGAGGTATTTTTTTGCATCTCTATAATATTTAGATTTTGGAAATATAATGAACATCTCATGTGTTTAGCTTGAGTGTTTTCTTGCTTTCATAGATCACATTTCCAATTGGTGCTCTAAAAAATGAACCTAGATTTTCTTTCTTTCATATATGTTTCACATAGTAATTAAGCTCTATGAACACTATTTGTGGCAATCTTGAGAGAGTGGGCTTCATTGTATTTTCTTACATGCAAATCTCTTCTTGATGATAGATCCCCTTGTAGGTAGGGAGGGATTTGTCATTACTTCAAACTTGGTTTAGTCTTCAACTTTGATTGGTAATTCCTCTCTTGAGATTGGTGGTCATTGTTGTTGAATTACCTTGGGTGAGGTGATTTCAAATTAGTGGGTCAATTAATCTTGTTTTCTATGTTTGGGTGAGGTGAAGAGGCTAGAGGATTATGCTCTTTTCCCTTTTGGGAGAATAAAAAATTGGGAACCCTTGAATCCAAACCAAGTCCCCATGTGGTTCATATTGTGAGTCTTCCTTGTTAGAGAGGGTTAACCATAGTGGACACTCCCTTTATTGGGTAAACCATGTGGATGGAACCTCAAGTGGTAATAGCCATTTTTGCCATGGTAGCAATAACCGCTATATAAATGTCCTTGTGGAAGAAATCTCCATGGGTGTAGTTTCTTGTGGTTTTTCAGATCTCCTCAGCAGCTCCTGATTGATTAAATTCTTATACTGTGTCAAAACTTTGATGCGCCAGGATTGGATTTCACCCACTTGAGATTGCAAAAGTTGCAGAGTCAAACCATTACTAAGAACCATAGTGCAACCAACTCTTTCTTTTCTAGGACTATGTGCGTGATTGGAAAACATTTTGAGAACATACACAAGTAGAATTCTTATGGAGTAGAAATACTATGTCACTATCCATGTTCATTTGCAAGGCTACTTTGTCCCTTGCTCATTGTTTGAAGACATTGATTGCTTGAACTCCCTGATTTTTGTCTTGTGTGCCTGATTCATGATAAAATCTGTTAATGCATCTAGTTGGTCAATTAAAATGAACAAATATGAGTTTTTGAGTGATAAAAAATTCAATGTATCTCCCCAAAGAGTGTTATGACCTGTTTCTCAACATCCAAATGAAATTAAATGGTATCAAATTGCACAAAATGACTCTTGGTCTTCTTTCTTCCACATCTACCATGTCTTCCTAGTCTTCCATTTCCACCATTTCTCTTCTTCCTTCATGCTTCTTCCTCTTCTTCCTAAGATCTTCGCGTCTTCTTGTTTCTTTTCCTCTTATTATATAGTCTACCATCCTCTATTTCATGCTTGATTCCTCCTCTTCTAGAACCATGAATTCCAAATATCTTGTTATGGAACCTCTCTTAAGAATAGATGATCTTGAACTCATTGCTCAATTTGAAGAGTGGTTTTCCTCTGAAAATTGTATGGGTGATGAAATTAGTATGAAAATATAGGAAAAAGTGATTGAATCCGATGACTTTTCTAGGATCATGTACATGATCATGTCATGACCTCTTTCTTCCAAACATCTTTCATCTTCTGAATCTTCTCATCTTTCCTCATCATCCAAATCTTCTTCTTCCACTAAGTCTTCACTTTCTTCTTCTTCACGATCTCGTTCTTCTTCTACTTCTCCCAAGAGTCATACTTCTCTTTTCAAGACATACCATAATGAGCAACATGATGACCCTTATGATACCTCTTCCATGAAGAATGACATGCCCATCTTTCATGACTCTGATGATCCCATTTATTATGACTCTGATGATTATGATGGCTATGATGATGGATAATGTAGTGATACCTATAACACCCCTATTCCTAAGAGTCCTCATCGTGTGCTTGTTCTTACTGGTAATGGGTCATCCTATTGGAGAGATTGTGATGGTGATCCCTATGACTCTGAATTTGAACAAGACTTTGATGAATTCTGTGAGCAATACTTCTTTGATGCTTCTATTGAGGAAGAGAAATTTCACCATGCTGATTTTAAACAGAAATATCATAAGAGTTTCTCCTCTAACTATTCTCATGTTGAAAATAAAGATTGCACTCTCAAGAAAGATCATGTTAATGATTAACCTTTGTTTTGTGATGATTCCCTTCCATCCTTTACTTCCTCCAATACCCATACATCTCCCAGAGTTTCCAAGCTTTTAAAATCTTTCACAAATCCTTCATCCAACAAAGGTCCTAATTATTTTCATGCAATTCTCTATAGTTATTCTCAAGGGAAACCTCTTAAAGAAACTCAAGCTAACCTTCACTTGGCTGAAAATACTTTCAATAATGCTAAATCTAAAGAGCCTAAGCCTTTATATGCTATAAAGCCTACTTCAGCTAATCCTTCCCCATCTCTTCCCAAGTCTCCCATACAATTCCAACATGCTTCTTTGTCCTTAGAAGTGGCTCTGTTAGGGATTTTTCTTGTATGAATCATAGTGCTTGAATAATTACTTGAACACCATGCTGTCTATATTTATTCAGATGCAATAAAATCATAATTTCTAAGGATTGGATAAGATCCTTCTTCATTTTTGAGCTCCACATATACTCAGGAAAGTTTTACCTATTAATGATTACTGACTACACAGTATATATAAAAGTGGACACTGGTTTTCTATGTATCTTTGTTAAACCAACTTATGAAACACCTTGCAAATGACCAAGCATAACCAAATGCAAAACTTAACCATACAAACCATGATTGTAAATATAGCATAAAATAGTGATACAAGGATCTTCATCCTTCTTCCTTTTAAGGAGGGATAACCTAGTTCATTCACTCTCTAAGGAATCACTAAAATGGACACTATCCTACTTATATGAATCCTTAATGAGTTCAGCTCATTTATTCTAAGTAATAGAAGTATATTTATTTGAAATGATTTTGATATTGGATGAAGAACAAACTGCAAACTATATCCTAGACTAGTGCCTATCCCTTGGGCAAAGAGTTAATGAAAACATGAATCAACAAAGATAAACTAATAGAGATACTGTAGAGTGCCTTACAAACTATCCTCTCATATACATACATCTACATCAAATCCTTATCACAATGCTTTGCTCTCTGAAATCATCTATGAAACTTAGTCCTCTCCTTGAAAGGAACTCATCAATAATTAGACAGACTACCTTGTAGCAGGTGTATTTCAAATGCCTTACAAGTGAAACACACTAGAGCACAAACAAAATGCAAAGAGACAAGATAATATGAAAGAGGGAAAACTACACTGTATTCTATTAATAGATTCTGTTTCAACACATCCAGACAATAAGCCTTTAGAATATCAAAGACATAGAAGTATAACTTACAATAAAATTTCCATAAGACCAATCGGGACCTGCTCCAGGCATCTACAGGAAAAAAGTAGAATAGAGCAGAGGAAAGGAACACTTACAACTGAAAAAATAAGAAGATATATAGAAGAGAAGAAACCCTAAAAGCTATGTCTGGCAAACACCTGTCCTTCTCTCAAATCTGATTTGCACTCATTCCTTCTTTTCCAAAAATTTGATCCTTCTCGGTGACTTCAAAAATCTGATTTTACTTGCATTGCAAGTCTTCAAAATATCTGATATATTTAATCAATTTTTAACTCCACTTGTCTTTTTAAAATCTAATTTTATCCTCATTATAACTCTTTCATTCTACCACTGAGAAGCCTTCCAAATCTAATTTCATATGAGAAAATCTGATTTCATTCTTCTTCAAAAAATCTCTGGGAAAGCAAATATGAATCTGATTTTACAAATAACATATATGTATTTTATTTCTTCTTTCTATGGAAATCTAATTTCCATAATCTAATCTTCATTCTATCCAAATTTTCTATTATTCTGCAAAAAATCTGATTTCCTCTGTGTTGAAAATTCTTCCCAGAATGCATTTTCAAATCTGAAAATAAAATACATTTGTCAGAAACTATACCTTTTCCTATGTTTAACTATGCATATAACTTTAAATTTTCCATTTAATATAGTTTATATGCACTTTAGCCTTTAATTTGCCTTTAATATTCTTCTTTGATTTTCACTTTAAACTATAACAAATTCTTTTAATTCTGTGCACTTTAACTCTGTGTATTGAAAATTCTCATTTTCCTCAATTTTCTGCATATTATGCCCAGATTCCACCAGATTTTGACACTTGTCATATGCTAATTTTCTACTCTAAATTGGCCTTTTAACTCACCTTTTAACCCCAGTCATCTTTTCCTCTTTGTCTCTAAGTCTCTAAATAATTCTTTTAACCTTGAGTCTATCTGGAGACTTGGAGACTAACTTAGTCTCTAAGTCTCTAGATCCTTTTTGCTAACCATGAGTTTGTTGGGAGACTTGGAGACTACCTTTAGTCTCTAAGTCTCTAGATCTTTACTTAACCACACCTTAACTGCACTTTAACCATGATCAGCCTTTTTCTCATTGTCTCTAAGTCTCTGAAAGATTTCTTTAACTCTGATTTGATTTGGAGACTTGGAGACAAGCCTTTAGTCTCTAAGTCTCTAGATATTTTTTTTTGGCTTTGGAGACTTGGAGACTTGGAGACTACCTTAACTTAACTCAACCATTAACCATGTCTCAACTATGGTTACTTTGCACAATGTAGTCTCTAAGTCTCATAAATTTTTTCTTAACCATGGTTCGATCTGGAGACTTGGAGACTACCTTTAGTCTCTAAGTCTCTGAATGAGCTTAACTTGACTGCACCTTGACCATGCCTTGATTGTGGTTAACTTGGATAGTGTATTCTCTAATTCTCTAAATGATTTCGCTAACTATAGGTAGACTTGGAGACTACCTTTAGTCTCTAAGTCTCTAGATGATTTTCTTGGCTTTGGAGACTTGGAGACTAACTTTATACATTTTTACTCCAAAATTATGGGGCCCATAAGAATTTAAAAATTTTAACCAAGAGACCCACCAAATGGCCTCTTGATTCTTTCTTCAAATCATATACTAAGTGTTGGAGCATATAAATACTAAAAACTTTCACAACCCCATGCATGTGGGATATATCTCTATCCATTTTGAAACTTTGCTATTGCTGCCAATACTCAAAGAGCCATAAATTGTGTATTTCAACTCTAATTTGTCTCAAATGTTTATTGTATATTTCTGGCATGGTTGTTTCAAACATATCCAAAATTCAGCGCAACCCAGATCATATTTTTTGAGATATGACCAAAAATGTGGCTAGCTGTATTCTTGCATTTTTAAATTTTTTTTGAAAGTTTCTTCCAAATGCTGCTCATTAATGGCCTTGTCTTCTTGCCTTTTAAAACCACCAATCTCTTCCATAGGCTTGGGCTCCCATTTCCATGGTTTCATTTTTCCCTTTTATAACTTAAAAATTTTAAAAAAACCTCTGCTTTGCACTATCAAACTGCACAAACTGGTCTTCAAATTTTGATTCACAAACTAATCAAAAAGATCCCCCATAATTTGAACCTATGGAACTTGATTCACCTTTGCACATGGAACATGAATCTTTAATTATCTTGCATTGAATGTGAACTGATCTATCGACATCAATTTACAAAGTTAACATCTTACAATTTTCTTGATTTTGCACTTAACAAATATGCATAAATTGGATTTGGAATCAAGTTGGGAAAGTGAACAACTGGATTGGTATGAGTTTGAAAATTTTCAAATGGGTACAATTTCATGTTTTCAACATGGGGGAAAATTCAATTATGTAATACATTCAACTGGATACAACTTGCAGAAGCTCAAAGTAGGCTATTCAGATATCTGGACATGACAGAGAAACAAGATAGTTCAGTAGGACCAACTTTGGGGAGACTGAAAATTTATCAAAAGGATTCAAAATGACTTGGGTTATGAAACATAAGCTCTTTGAAATACATGTTAAAAATTCCCAAAGTGGTGAACTATGAAACTCAATAGGGCACAAGTTATTCAGATGCAAAGTAGGCTAGTTACAACAATTTGACACTATAATCAGCATATGCAAAAAAGCACAAGTGTTCAAAACAAGACATCACTAAATGATTCAAAACTTGAATTTGACAATCTAGGATGTCTTCTTATGTCTAAACAAGAGTGATGAACACTTGATAAGCATGAAAAAATTCAGAATAGTGCTTGGGCAAAAAGGCTCAAAAATACTCATAAGGGGCCAAAATGCAAAATTTTTAACAAGGTACTCAAAAACCTTGTTGCATTTTTGAGTACCAACAGTGGCTCTGATTGATGATAGTTAAATGCAAGTTTATAGTGATAACCATAGATCTCTAAAGTAGAAGACCACCCCAAAACTCAAAATCACATTTTATCTCTTTTCACTTTCCTCTTTTCACTGACATCTTTTCTCTGTTACATCTCTCAAAATTATCCTCTCCTCAAAAAATAGGGAAACCTCTTACTGAAAGAAAACACACAACTGAAAGGGAAAACAACTGTACAATATGTTCACTATTTATAAGAGGCCCAAAGCCCCAAAACTGAGATCAACTCTTACCTCTGTCATAAATCTGATTTTCATCCCCATATATCGGAGGTAAACTGAAACTCTTTCTTCCATGTGTCTGATAAAAACTACAGCCACTCTGTATTAACTCATCACATGAAAATAAATCTACATACTCTTCATATGAGCTTCCATAACTATTAGGTAGATTATCATGATAAAAATTGTGTGGCATATACATGTTACATTCATTAAATAAGAACATAGTTTGATATCTGTAACATTTATCATATTTGATCTGCAAACCACCACTTAAAAACTCACCATTCAATTGAAAGGAGGGACATACAACCTCTGTCATATTGTTCGGGCAAGCATCATTAAGTCTAATCACATCCATCCCTTGTATATCATACAAAATTAGAGAAGACTCATCACCTTGGATATGATCAAACTTAGGACATGGAGCAATAACCTCCTCATCAAAAATAGGAGCACCTTGTAGCTTATCATCATCAAACAAACTCAAAGAAAAAAGGTGGGTGGGAGGGAAAATACCAATACATTGAATGTTTGCCAATGAAACTTGAGCCACTGATTGACCATCATTTAATGGTTCAAAGGTAGATTTAAAATCAAGACAAGATTCAAAATCCTCATTGTTATCCAAATCAGTTCTTAACTCCATATTTAGATTTTCTGCATCTACTGAATCTGAAACCACACTGAAAACCTCATCATCTGATAAATCAAACTGAATTTTATTGTATCCTAATGAAGGAGGAGTGCAAGAAGAAACAATATCATATATGTCCAAATCAGAATGCACTGATTCATTTTCCTTGTCAAAATCAATGTGTTGGACATGAAAGTTCAAAGCTTCCATTTCCTGAATATCTCAAATACTCAAAAGATAAAATCTCTATAATTTGTTCACTATGAATGGAACAACATTCATCTTCTTCATTTATCTCCTTATTTTCTTCTTGCATGATGCTGCAAATTTCTTCTTTGTTGGAGTCTTGTAGTGAAACCTTTGAAATCATATCTTCTTATGTAAGGTTCTCACTACAAACACTCATGTCTGCATCATAGTTTTCTTCTTGCTGGTTGCATATATCTTTCTCATTGTGTTGTTATTCATAAAGCTTTGTATCAATATCATAATTAGCAATACCCTTACCAGCAGTAGACTCTTCATCATCACTAAACATATATTCATCTTTATCACTTTCAATGTCATTAAATTCAGATTCACTGTCAGACTTATCATTAGATTCTTCAATAATCTCAAAATTTTTAGATTCAATATCATTATTCTCAACATCTGATATATCTTTAGAAGAAGCATCCTCTAAACCTTTTATCCATTCTATAGCTTGCTGAAAAAATTTTTCCCTCTGAGAAATTGGTAAATTGCATGTATAAGAAAAACAAATTTGGACAAATAACTCAACCCATAAAAACTCCTGAGGACAAAAAATGATACCATAGCCTTTTAGCTTATCAGCAAATCTTATGTAGAAATTACTTGGTGATTCCCCTTCCTCTCTCCTCATGTGTTCTTGTAAAAGTAATACCACCTTTTCTTGAAGTCTTTTCCTCAACATATTTGTCTCTGCTTTGATAAGATCAAACTCTGATATAAGATCTTTTGATTTAGATATGTCATGTTCTTCACTGTGCTCTTCTTCATTATATTGCTCTATATCACTAAGCTGCTCAAAATCACTAAATATTTTAATAAAAGAAGCCTCTAATGCTTCCATAGTTTCTATTGAGCCATGAGGTAGATTCCTAAACCAATTACAAATTTTTTTATCAATATATCCTCATGTGAAATGTTATGGCTATCTACCAAGTCATCAAACTTTTCTAAATGATCTTCAGCTGATTGTTCACCAAAACTAGTAAACTTTGGCAAACACTCCCTAACCTTTGATGGAATATAATTTGGATATCCTTGGATACCCTCAAAACTAATTTCTCCATACAAATTACTACCCCTCCAACCACTAGATTGTGACATCTTAACAATCAAAAAGATTACAAACTGCCTCTTTTTCCCTCTTAACTTAGTGCTGACAACTTAATAGGGAAAACTTATGTATAACTGATTTTCATGGAATAAAAGACTTATCCAATGAATATAAAAATACCTGGAGTATGAAGAAGTTGCTACAAACTATTTATTTGAAGTCACCTCTAAATCAGTTGTATTGTAAAGCTGCCAATTTGTTGCAGAGAAAAATATTTGCAACTGGCTGAGATCTTTTTTCTAGCTCTAACTTCTTCAAATCAGAATTGTCACATACACCACACATAAAGCCCTTTATTGATTCCTTACTTGGCTACGTCCATAGCCACAGGAGCCCAAAAATCTACTGTCACTATTGCTGCAAGTCCACCTTCTTTTTTAGTCTTTCTTTAACATGCACACTGGTGCAAATCAGAGAAATCAGAGTCGCCACTCACCAGTAGTGAGATCCTTTTGATACCATCTTAGAGAAACTTAAAACTTTTAGACACTTTGCAGCAAACAAAAGACAGACTTGACTCACTTTATAAATCATAAGGAATATATCCTTTCCTTTTTGAAATCTAGACTCTATAGCCAGACTCAACTGCAACTGGTTTGAAAGATTTAAAACATACTGCACTAGAGAATCCAGGAAATAAAATTTTTTACTTCCCCAGTGGAGTCACCAATTTGTTAGGGATTTTTCTTATATGAATCACAGTGCTTGAATAATTACTTGAACACAATGTTGTCTATATTGATTCAGATGCAAGAAAATCCTAATTTCTAAGGATTGGATAAGATCCTTCTTCATTTTTGAGCTCCACATATACTCAGGCAGGTTTTACCTCTTAATGATTACTAACTACATAATATATATAAAAGTGGACACTGATTTTCTATGTATCTTTGTTAAACCAACTTATGAAACACCTTGCAAATGACCAAGCATAACCAAATGAAAAACTTAACCATACAAACCATGATTGTAAATATAGCATAAACCAGTGATACAAGGATTTACATCCTTCTTCCTTTTAAGGAGGGATAACCTAGTTGATTCACTCTCCAAGGAATCACTAAAATGGACACTATCCTACTAATATGAGACCTTAATGAGTTTAGCTCATTTGTTATAAGTAACAGAAGTATATTTATTTGAAATGATTTTGATATTGGATGAAGAACAAACTGCAAACTATATCCTAGACCAGTGCCTATCCCTTGGGAAAAGAGTCAATGAAAACATGAATCAACAGAGATAAACTAATAGAGATACTGTAGAGTGACTTACAAACTACATGCAGCTGATATAGAGTGCCTTACAAACTATCCTCTCATATACATACATCTGCATCAAATCCTTATCATAATGCTTTGCTCTCTAAAATCATCTATGCAACTTAGTCCTCTCCTAGAAAGGAACTCATAAATAATTAGACAAACTACCTTGTAGAAGGTGTATTTCAAATGCCTTACAAGTGAAACACACTATAGCACAAACAAAATGCAAAGAGACAAGATAATATGAAAGAGGGAAAACTACACTATATTCTATTAATGGATTCTATTTTAACACATCCAAATAATAAGCCTTTAGAATATCAAAGACATAGAAGTATAACTTACAATAAAATTTCCACAAGACCAATAGGGACCTTTTCTGGGCATCTGTAGGAAAAAACCAGAACAGAGTAGAGGAAAGGAACCCTTACAACTGAGAAAAGAAGAAGATATATAGAAGAGAAGAAACCCTAAAAACTATGTCTGGCTAACACTTGTCCTTCTCTCAAATCTGATTTACACTCATTCCTTCTTTTCCAAAAATTTGATCCTTCTCGGTGACTTCAAAAATCTGATTTTACTTGCATTCCAAGTCTTCAAAATATTAGATATATTTAATCAATTTTTAACTCCACTTGTCTTTTTAAAATCTGATTTTATCCTCATTATAACTCTTTCATTCTTCCACTGAGAAGCCTTCCAAATCTGATTTCATCTGAGAATATTTGATTTCATTCTTCTTCAAAAAATCTCTGGGAAAACAAATATGAATCTAATTTTGCAAATAAAATATATGTATTTTATTTCTTCTTTCTGTGCAAATCTGATTTCCATAATCTAATCTTCATTCTATCCAAATTTTCTATTATTCTGCAAAAAATCTGATTTCCTATGTGTTGAAAATTCTTCCCCGAATGCATTTTCAAATCTGAAAATAAAATACATTTGTCAGAAACTATACCTTTTCCTATGTTTAACTATGCATATAACTTTAATTTTTCCATTTAATATAGTTTCTATGCACTTTAGCCTTTAATTTTCCTTTAATATTCTTCTTTGATTTTCACTTTAAACTATAGCAAATTCTTTTAATTCTATGCACTTTAACTTTGTGTATTGAAAATTCTCATTTTCCTCCATTTTCTGCATATTATACCCAGATTCCACCAGATTTTGACACTTGTCATATGCTGATTTTCTACTCTAAACTGGCCTTTTAACTCACCTTTTAACCCCAATCATCTTTTTCTCTTTGTCTCTAAGTCTCTAAATAATTCCTTTAACCTTGAGTCTATCTGGAGACTTAGAGACTAACTTAGTCTCTAAGTCTCTAGATCCTTTTTGCTAACCATGAGTTTGTTGGGAGACTTGGAGACTACCTTTAGTCTCTAAGTCTCTAGATCTTTACTTAACCACACCTTAACTGCACTTTA
>MU223129.1:23677-59079 GCA_018584345.1 Thuja plicata | reverse complement strand
ATTTTTCCAACTATGGTTAGACTTGGAGACTTGGAGACTACCTTTAGTCTCTAAGTCTCTAGATGATTTTCTTGGCTTTGGAGACTTGGAGACAAGGAGACTAACTTTATGCATTTTTACTCCAAAATTATGGGGCCCACAAGAATTTTAAAATTTCAACCAAGAGACCCACCAAATGGCCTCTTGTTTATTTCTTCAAATCATATACTAAGTGTTGGAGCATATGAATACTAAAAACTTTCACAACCCCATGCATGTGGGATATATCTTTATGCATTTTGAAACTTTGCTATTGCTGCCAATACTCAGAGAGCCATAAATTTTGTGTTTCAACTTTGATTTCTCTCAAATTTTTACTATATATTTTTGGCATGGTATTTTCAAACATAGCCAAAGTTCAGCCCAACCCAGATCATATTTTTTGAGATATGACCAAAAACATGGCTGGCTGTATTCTTGCATTTTTAGAAAATTTTGAAAGTTTCCTCCAAGTGCTGCTCATTAATGGCCTTGTATTTTTTCCTTTTAAAAAAACCAATCTCTTCCATAGGCTTGGGATCCCATTTTCATGGTTTCATTTTTCCCTTTTATAACTTAAAACTTTTTTAAAAACCTCTGCTTTGCACTGTCAAACTGCACAAACTGGTCTTCGAATTTTGATTCACAAACTAATCAAAAAGAGCCCCCATAATTTGAACCTCTAGAACTTGATTCACCTTTGCACATGGAACATGAATCTTCAATTAGCTTGCACTGAAGGTGAACTGATCTATCAACATCAATTTGCAAAGTTAGCATCTTACAATTTTTCTGATTTTGCACTCAGCAAATATGCATAAATTGGATTTGGAATCAAGTTGGGAAAGTGAACAACTAGATTGGTATGAGTCTGAAACTCTTCAAATGGGTACAATTTCATGTTTTCAACATGGGAGAAAATTCAATTATGCAATGCAATCAACTGGATACAACTTGTAGAAGATCAAAGTAGGCTATTCATATATCTGAACATGACAAAGAAACAAGATAGTTCAGTAGGACCAACTTTGGGGAGACTAAAAACTTATCAAAAGGATTCAAAATGACTTGGGTTATGAAACATAAGCTCTCTAATATACATGTTAAACATTCTCAAAGTGGTGAACTATGAAACTCAACAGGGCGCAAGTTATTCAGATGCAAAGTAGGCTAGTTACAACAATTTGACACTATAATCAGCATATGCAAAAGAGGACAAGTGCTCAAAACAAGACATCACTAAATGACTCAAAACTTGAATTTGATGATCTGGGATGTCTTCTTATGTATAAAAAAGAGTGATGAACACCTGATATGCATGAAAAACTTTAGAATTGTGCTTGGGCAAAAAGGCTCAAAAGTACTCATAAGGGGCCAAAATGCAAAATTTTTAAAAGGTACTCAAAAACCTTGTTGCATTTTTGAGTACCAATAGGCTCCATGTCCAAAGGACTCTAAAAATGATAAAGAATAGAACATAAAGAAATATCAAGATCAAGAAACCTCTATTTCATCCAATCCTCTTTATGATGTCTCTTATTCGTCTCATCGTTTTTTTGATCCCTTACGCCCTTTCTCATTTATTCCACCATATCTTAAGTCTTCTCCTAAGAAAGATCAAATTACTACTTAAATCATTGAGCTTATTGACAATAAAAATAACCTTACCCCACTTGCGTATTCCAAAGATGATACTTCCATTAAGGTTATTAAAAATGGTGTTGTTACTTCCAATATTAAGCCTATTGAAAATCAAGAGGAAAATTATGCGCTTATGCTATCCAAAGATCCTTGTCAAGATCAAAGTCTTCCATCTTCTTGTTCTACCACTCCATTTTCTCTTCCACTTTCTACTCTTCCTAAGTCTTTTCAAGCTTCAAACAATCCTATCAAAGAAGGTGATCCTACTCAAGATTTTCATGATCCTATTTAAAATCCTAATGCTCACTCTAAAGATGTTGATGTCCTTGGTTGTCATATACATGCTGATGAACTTATTGATTATCCTTTTTCATCTTCCATGTCCATCCTTGGAACTCCTCCACCAATACTAAGGGATTCACATTTTCCTTCCATCTTGGGTCCTTATGTCCCTTCAATTTCCCCTCCTAACTCTCTTAATGCATCATCCATCTTGGGTCCTTATGTCCCTCCATGTACTATCTTTCCTCAAGATCAACATAGATGCATACCCTTGAATCCTTTTCATCCATCCACCCATCTAAACCAGTCATATTCTTCTTCTTCTTCCTCCACAAGTCCTGAGTATTTTGGAAGAAACTTGAATGTTGAATACAAGAAAAATAAATAATACATGAATCCATGTAAAAAGGAAGATCACCATGTCTCCTCTAATCAAAATGGGGGCATAAAGTCAAAAGAGATAATTAAGAAGAAAACTACAAGACAAGTATGGGTTCCAAAATTTATCATTGAAGATATTCTCTCTTAATCATCAAAAAGAAATGAAAAGCCTATGAATATATGGATTCCAAAGTCTCTCTTTAAAGAGTCTCATGTTGAGCAAAAAGAGAAGTTGACATTCAAGCTTCCAAAGGCTTCCACTTCACCTTCTTTCAAAAACATTCTTTCATTCCATGCGTCTAAACCGCAACCTCTGTTATCCATTCACCATATTCCTTCACGTATCTCTTCATTCACATTTCCTCCATCCTCTCGCCACCCTTCAAGGTGTGTATTGACATTGATCTTGTCTTCCTTTCTATCTTCCCTTTCACAATCTTTCCATTCACTATCCTTCTACCTTCTATCATTTTTTCTCATTTGTCTATTTCTCCTATCTTCCAATCTCACTCACTTTGCATAAAATATTATCCTCCATTTTTCTCTTTCATCTTCTTTTCCTTATTAGCATCTTTTAGCATGTCATTTTGAATCCTTGGAATATCATGGTTTATCCTTTCAAGGAGCATTATCTAAAAAGCCTGCCTTCTTCCAAAAAATTCAAAAAAAATTCAAAAAATTTAAAAAAATTTAAAAAAAAATTAAAGAGAAATAATTTTGTCCTATGGTGAAAATCACTCCCTTGTGGCACCTTGGATAGGTACCATGATGAAAACCTGGAAGTCAGGCATCATGCGTAGTTCTTCTACATATTTCATCCATTTTATATTCTCTCTTTGATCTTGACAATGTTGATCTATACACGAACATTTAGGCTATCTTGTGAGCTATCTTACGATGACCTTGCTTTCATTCCTTTCATGTTTAACATTCATATCTATCTTCCTCCATTCATTTTTTGCCTATCACTATACTTTTCCCCTTTTGTCTTGACCTAATTTTTAAAAAAAGAGAGTAAAACATGGTGCTACGAAGCCTCTTCACATATCTACGCCTTTGGACTGCATTCTTTCCTGCTCCTGCATTACGCTTTTGTGACTTATCCTATGCTAGCCTTTCATTGCTTGTCCAAATGTGCTTTACATGATGTTTCTTTTTTTTCCCTAGCTTGGGTACTCTCAAGGAGTTTGCCTTTGAGGATTTCTTCCCTTCATTCTCCTTTATTCTCTTGTCTTCCATCTCTTCCACCAGCTTGCTAATTCCTCCTGTCCTCTACCTTGCTAAACATTGGGACTGCATGATGTGATCTTGCTTGGGAGTTTCATGCCCATTTTGTCTGGGGGCATCCTTTGTACATAATTATTGATCTTGAAAAAATAAAAAAAAATGATTTATTGTCAAAAATTCTAAAAATTAGAAAATGTCCTGAAAAAATGATTATCTTAGTGAAAACCTAGCAATAGGTGCTTTGATGTATCTCAAAAAAATTATATATTCTAAAAATACAAAAAAAATCAAAAAATTCAAAAATTCAAAAAAAATAGAAAAAGTGCCTTGGTGAAAACCTGGAAATAGGTGCCTTGGTAGAAAAAATTCAAAAAAATACTGAAAGAAAAGAAAAAAAAAATGAAAAATATAAAAGCAAAAAAATTGTAATAAAATCTAAGTGGTGTAAACCTAAAAATAGGAGCTACTTGAGGCCTTTGCACCCCTATTTCTTAGCGCGTGTCCTTGACACTTAGCCTTTCTCCATCATGCCTTGTCCTTGTTGCCTTGGTTTAGAATTGGTCTTTGTCTTTGTCTAGGGGGCATAACTATGTTAGATTTGGTCTCTTGGATGCGTTATTCTTTAGTACATCTCACTGACGGTGTTTTTCAACACCATCTCAACTATATTTTTCAACACTTATCGGTTTGGTCTTACCCCTTTTTGTCATGTGGTCTTACCTGCTTGCAAGCATTCGATCCTTATCCTCGAAACTCAGTATCAGTTAACACACTTAAATTTTTAAATGCAGCACTTCATGCTTGAGCTATGTCATGATATTTTCTTTGTGTGCTGATTGTTATTGATTTTCATTGAGTTTCCTTGTCTAATAAGTCTCTCCATGATGCATAGCTAGAGGACTTGGGGCATCAGACATGTTTTTATTTTCTTCCTGCTTTATGCTTCACTATTTTTGCACAACTATTTTGTTGGTCATCCCTCTATGCCTTGATGTGAGTGTGGTTTTGCTATATTAAATTGGGTAAGCTGACATCACAGTCATCTTGACTTTTATGTCTTTGCTACTTATGTTAGAATATTTCTACATTCCAATCCGATATAAATCACATTCATATCTTCATAGTTGCGCTTGTGATTAGTGATGATTGTGTGATTTTCCGATGTCTATTAATAATGGCCCAATGATGAAAATAATTTCCTTAACATTCTCTAGTGAATGATGAACACAAAGTCCTATGTTATAGTTTCTGTATTGCAAGTACACCTTTGCATTTTCATTTAGCTTGCATTGTTAGACCTCATATTAGTTTGCATTTTTAGGTTGCATTATGAGTTTGAGAGGGTTTCCTTCATCTTTCTTGTGGACTTTTAATCAACTGTGGTCGTGTTTTATTTTCATTTCCTTATCTTCTTTCATGATCTCAATCAAATTTTTTTTATCTTAACAGTTGATTGATTTTAGAGCATTCTCTTTCTTAAGGAAAATTCTCTTTATTCTCTCCATTTCTTTCCACTTTTTCCAAACTTCTATCTTACATTCACTTTCACCCCACTTCTTTTCTTCTAATTCAACCTTGGGGCATAATATTTCATGCTTGATGATCTACCTTGGTTTTGTGACCCTTATATCTCTCATCTTACATCAAGAACCTTATTTTTAGTTCGATTTGATCAAGTTTATCAATTTTTTGTTTCTCCTCTATCTCATTTTGATTTTGATTTTGATCACGAGGGGGCAGTACCTTTCAAACTTCAATCCTTGATTCAGCTTTATCAATCCTATCATTTGTTCGGCTTGGGGCAACCTTGCTTGAGATTCTTATCTCGGACATGTCAATTACTTATTTACAATGGTGTTAACCTTTTCTTTTTTGCAATAAACTTATCTTTGTTCTGATATTAATTACTTATTTACAACGATGTTGATGTTTGTGTTGTTTTATGATCCCAAAACGATCTCACACTTCAACTGCACTCTTTGACTATATGTGTTCCTAGAATGATCACACATTAGTCAAAGAGGGGCAAATGTATGCACCCTAAAATGGTTGCCTAGACTATGGGCCCCCATTTATCAATTTATCAAATTCCTGAATCAATGCTTTGCAATATTTTAATTCAAATCAATTTCCTTTATCAAATTGTAATTAATTCAATTATTTCAACATTTCCTAAGGTTTGATCATTTTTATTTAATTAAAAGATTTAATCTCCCTTTTAATTAAATAAAATTCATCTTATTTAATTAAAATAAATTCCTCCCATTTAATTAAATAAAATTCTTCTAATTTATTTAATTATAAAGAAAACCCCTCTTTTAATTAAATAAATAAATAAAAACCCCCCACTTAAATCCCTCTTTATTGAAAAAGAAAATAAATTAAATGAGAAACCCTTTTTCTTCACATCTTCCTAAGTGGTGAGCCTTTTGCCTCTTAATTATAGCCTTTGAATTTTTACCTCTTAATCTCTACCGTCCATTTCTCTTTAAAAGGAAACCTCTCCTTGTCATTTGATAATAATCAATCATCTATCAATATAGAATTTTTATGTATTGTTATGCTGCAGGTTTGGAGAGCAATTTTGGAGGAGAATTTGAGCACTCAAGCTTGGATATTGCAACTTCTCTCTTCTTGTCTTCTTGCATCCATGGCTATTCATGTAGATTAGATTCATGTTTCCTTTCATAGATTAATCTTTCATTTGTATTTATTTTCATAGAATAATCATGCATTGTTATCATTTAGATTAATTTCCTTTCATGCATTGCAATCATATAAAATAGTTTTCATTTCATTGCATATTGTATGATCATGGAGACTAGCATCCTTTTTTTTCTCTTTAAATCTCCTATTTCATGGTGTACTTACAGGGGCACAACTAGGTCAATCTGAGGGCCTCCATTACAAACCTTTGCACTCCATGACTAGGGAGCTATGAGTCGATATTTGAGGCCTCATTCTTGAGAAACCTTGAATGGAATGATTCATAGAAGTGTGACACATTTTTAGAACACAGTTACCACCACTTGATTATGAGATCAACATTGATCAATCCACAAATGCTATCGATACATTATTGAATGAAGAAGTGGACAAATCATTACCAAGATTTGGCACTTATGAAGAAGCAAAGGATAGAATCAAAACAAGCTTAGTAGTAAAGAAAATTGATAGAAAGAAGACTAAGATCGTAAAAACACTTCAAAAGAATTTGTTGGTTAATACTGAAGTGTCAGAACAATAAGAAGACACCAAGGGATAGTCACACATCGATGAAGATGAAAATTTGAGTGACTCTGAGTCAACTAAGTTAGATGCACCACCAAATAAGAAGGCAAAGGTTACAAATGTGACAGCTGCATCAAGAACCAAAAGTAAAACTTCCAAAGATGCAGAGTCGCCACTGGTTAAGAAAGGTATAGTGAGGAATTATAAGAGAAAGCCTCAAACTGGGAACCAGGCACCAAGGAAAAGAAGGAAATATATTAGAGGAAAAAAGGACAAAGATGACACTAAAAAGGATGAGAGTGAACAAGCACTCAAAAGTAAAAAGAAAACAATTCCTAAGACAACTGATGAGATTGCTACATCAATCATCAAACTAGGTAGCATATCAAATCCTCAGATTAGATAATGGCTAACTCTAAAACCCGAGGTTCAAGTTAAGATAGAAGAGGCCATCATTAATGCAATAATTGCATTCAAATATGTACCTATATAATTTAATAAGATGATGTCACAAGAGATTAATGACATAATATCAACAAGATGGACATATGCCTTGCATACAGAGAAATAGATAAGGGAAAGATCCCTAGTTACAATCATGCCACCTGAGTCAAAAGTTGAAGAAATAGATGACATAATGAAAAAGCATGCAAAGAAATTTTCAGCTAAGATGAGAGATTACAAAGTACTAGAGGACAGTTTAATCAAGCTTAAAAAAGAAACCAATGAAACTTGGAATGAAATATTCAATCCACCCAAGGAGGATACATCAAGCCTCGAGAAGGTACTGGCTCTTACCGAGACACCACACTATGAAGAAATAGAGGCTACACTGAGCCTTGAACACATCTTCATAAATGGCACCAAGGACATCAATCCAGTTGAGTTGACAACACAGGAAAGCAAGACATAGATGATGTACCTTAGATTTTGCAATCATTAGGGGACACAAGAGAAGTCACAATCAAAGATATAATACTTATTAATTCTGATGATGAGCCAAAGAAAGATGAAGATGTAACTGATGCCACCAAGCAAGAAAAGGAAAATGAAATAGATACAATTGATGTTGCACAGGTAAATATACCAAGTCAAATGCCATTATTGATACAAAGGAGAAGACACCTGAACCTGAAGCAAACACACCCATAGACACAGGTGAAGAACAAGGGAAGAAACAAGAAACAAATGAGGAAAAGAAAGATGTAAGTGGAGAGGAGAAAAAAAGTGATGCCACCAAGAAGAACATCGAGGGTGAAAAGGTTGTAGATAAATACAAGGTTAATGTGGAGATGTCCACTATCGACTAATAGGTCAATACCGAGCAGCACACAAAAGGCACCACACCTCCCACACAATCACCGAAGAAAGAGAAAGAGAATGAACTAGCTATAGTTCTACATACCCTTGCTTCCACTACTATTACAAAGAAGAAGAAGAAGAAGAAGAAGAAGAATAAGAAGAGAAAAGCTCCAGTCACATTAGATGAGATTATTGACATACCAGACTATGATCCTAGAACATTGGATCTAGAGTCACTTACAAAGTATGAAGAGCTATGTAAAAGAAAGGAAAAATAGGAAAAGCTTAAGAAGGAGCAAGATAACTCCCAAGTCCTCGATACAACTAAAGAAATACTATTGTAGATTGTACTTGAAACCAAAATTGACCAAAATGCACCTATACTTGATCAATTAGCAACACTCACTGATGCCATCACATTATAGAATGTAGATGCAGACAAAGTCATTGAGGAACGTGCTGAGAAAAAGTGTCAATACAAGCTTACAGATAAAATCAGCCAAGAAGTGGTAGAACATAAGGTAAAACTTTTTGAATTAGTTACTACTATGGAACCCTAATATCAAAAGTAGTCAACTTAATTCAAAAGTTGTGCACATTAGAGACTTTCACTACTGAGCATAGTGAAAAGATAGCCAAAATTGATGAAGATCTTAAGGCTAGTGCACAAAGTCTCATAACCAAGGAAAATGTATTCAAATTGCATTATGACAAGATTATAGAAGAAAAATGGTTGAGACTTGAACATCAAAAGGAAGAAATCAAAATATGAGATGAGGTAACCGAGCTACAGGCTATGTTACTCCCGAATATTACACTGCTATTGAAACATATGACTTCGGCAAAAGCATTGATTGCCACCCAAGAGATGTTTGTTATAGAGAGTATATATGACATGCATACAAGGCTCACCTTGGAATTAATTACCCTTGAGCACCTCAAAGAGAAACGTGAGAAGATAATGGAGGACATTCAAAAATCTCATTCCCACATTTTTGACAAGTTGTAAGTATTACACCTTTGTCATTATTTTCAAAAAAAGGGGGAAATGATAAGGTGAAAGGGGGAAATAATAGAAAGGAAAATATATGTATCAAGGAAAATGTATCGAAGGAAGAAACATGTACATACACTACACCAAGGCATGCACATAGGGGGAGTCATATTGACAAGGTAAACATTTGGTGTATATACTGAACATTTCAGTTTTGCACATATCAGTTTTTGATACTAATGCCAAAGGAGGAGATTGATAATCCTAAAGGATCATATTTTTCATTAGTATGCAAGGAAATGATTTTTGAACCATCGGTAACATGATCACTGAAAGATAGGTTTATAGTGCAACCCAACACAATAGTTCATAGAGGTCACTAAAAATGATAAGTGCAAGTGAACACCTAAACCAGTCTTTACCGAAAGATAGTTTATAGTGTAAACCGAGAGCACAGTTTATAGTGTAAACTGAAAACATAGTTTACAGAGTAAACCGACATACAGTTTAGAGACATCATCGAGCACAAACTACAGAGAAACTCAAGCACCAAACTACCGAGAGACAATTTTATTTCTGAGAAATGTGGATCTAAGATACACGTCAGATAAAGAACTGATTTTTTATAATTAGCTTTATGCTTAGCTGTAAAACCATTTCTTGAGGAATAAGTAAAGCATATGTGATTGTTTTAAACAATTTAACTGATTTAAAATATGCAAACTAGGAGATCAAGGTCAAGTTGTAAACCTTTGATCATAGAGTTTTTATTGTAAAGAGTGAAACCTAAATAGGTCAATACATTGTATAAATAGATGTATTAATCAATCAGAACATGATGATTGTAGCCACAACAGACATCTAAAGGATCAGACAGAGAGTTTTGTGTAGGACACAAAAGACAAAATTCAGTTACAAAGAACAAGAGTCAAGGCTACCAATAAGAATAGAGGTTTTGATCAATCACTATAGGTGATACATAAACATTATGAAATTAAAGGATCTGTATTCAGCAATTCAATATTTCGTACTATCAGGTCAACAAGTATTTTTTACTACTCTTTAATAATTGTAGAAAATAGAAGAAATCCTTTAAGATGGTGGACTTAATGGTCTTTTTGTAAATCTCTTAACCGAGTGCACACTTAACAATGTTGTTAAAATATCTTAATAGAGTAGACCTAACCTGTCTAAATTGTTACTCCTAATAGGGTAAGATCATCAGAAGTGATCACACTTGTAGCCTTAATTGGTACCTTCCATTCTACAGATAGTGAAGCTTTGTGGGTTTCATCCCCACCATAGTTTATACCTTCTAACAGGGGTTTTGTGTGTTACCAATTCTTGTGTCATGTGTACTTACATTTCATGAATGTTTCTATGGATGTTTACATGCAATTAAATTTAAGTTTTGATATTATATGCATAAGGTAGAAAAGCAATATGGTTATTAATACAAGTAAGATTACTAAAGGATAAAGAGATAAAAGTTTTAAGGGTATTGATTCACCCCTCCCCTCTTAGTACACACCATTCCATTATTCCAATGATGGAGTCAATTTGACCCTTGCTTTATAATTAATTAGTATTTCTTTGTATTATGGGTTCTTATACCTGTTGGAAATGAGTTGAGTAATTGAGAGGGGAGGGGTGAATCAGTTACCACAAAAAAAAATCCAAGTCCTTTAGATGTCTTAATAAAAATTATCACTATGCTTGGTTAATTAAAGATATTCTTATGTCACTCGATTAAAAAAGCAATATTAAGATATTAAATGTAATTATCCTTTAGTGATTGAGTGCATAAACATAAATCATAAAGAAAATAACATGTACACAAATGACACCAATATTAATCATGGAAACCCAATTAGGGAAAACCACCAATTGCAACTAGTTAATGTTTTTCACACTTCTGAAGTGAGCCCTGTTAGGAGCCAACCCTGTTAAAGGTTACAAAACACACTCTAAGGTGTGACCCTATTAGATGATTTAATCACCTTGTTACAAGTGACCTTGTTAGAGGTCTTCAAACACTTCAATGTATAAATGCCACCTTGTGAGAGGATTTATTAAATACTGTTAAGTCTACTCTGTAAAGAGAATTGGATCATTGCTACAATTGTTAGAGAGTAAAACTGTGTTGACCTGATTGAAGAAGCAAATGAATTTGCAGATTCAGATCTTTGTTCTAGCTTTAATTGGATCCTCACTAATCAAATATTCTTTCGCAGCTCGGTCTAGATATTTTGTCCTTCATCATAATTCCCTCTTACTTTTCCTTCCTTCTTCATATCAAAACTCTTTCTTTTTTCACACATTCAATCCAAAATTGACCTTGTATATATATGATAGACCTTTTCAAGTCGGCTTGAATACCCTTCCAAATAAATAATAAAACTCAAAACTGTCGGCTGCAATTAACCAATTAAACATAAAGTGTAAACTGATGTTAGTCGGCTGACACTAAATGCATAACTCGGTTAACACTGTAATCCTTTGATGCCCAACAATTAATCAATAGAAACCAAACTTATTGTATTTCCCAAGTGAACTCAGTTAGTACAGAACTTCCTTTATTAACTGACAGAGCTCAGTTAATACAACAAATCATTTTGGCTGATACTGGAGTCTTCTTCAGTGCTCGAGAGAGCTCGACATACACTGACTGTGCTTGGTTGGGTTTAGACATATGTATAACATCACTACATTTGTGTATACATTTGTGTAACATCAATGAAAATACACAATTGAATAATTGTCTTCAACAATCTCCCTCTTTAGCATTTATGGCAACACAACATGTCATTATATAAAGAATTTTAAAGCAACAAAAACAAGAATAAAATTTGTAATGCCCTTAGCTTCATTTTGATTCTCATCTAAAAAACTCCCCCTATCTTCATAATCACTGAAATACATATTTATCCCTCTTACATCAATCTCTATTTATGATAAAATTTCTCCCTCTGACACTGATTTCTTTGACATGACATCAATAATCTCTCCCTCTTTGACATCTAATTCCAAAGACTCTATCCAATGAAGTTTTAATGTACCTAATGTACTGATTCATATGCAATAAGCTCTGACAATCTACTTCAGCTTGTTAAATCTTTACTGTAGCTTAGTTGATGCATCACTAATATGTTCTTTAGTGAGCCTCAATTAGGGGAATCACCCCTAGCTTTCCTCAAAGATATAGGAATGCATCCTTAGGTAATGGTTTTGTGAATATATCTGCAATTTGTTCTTTAGTATTCACATATTCCAACCTTACTTCCTTGTCCTAAACCAATTCTCTTAAGAAATGATACTTTATTGCAATATGCTTAGTCTCAGTATGTAGCATAGGGTTCTTTGAAATGTTAATAACACTAGTGTTGTCACAGTAGATAACAACTGGCTCTTTGATTTCTTCCTTCATACCTGAAAAAATTTGTTTGAACCATATTATATTTGAACAATTCACTATTGTGGCAACATACTCTGCCTTTGCTGTAGACTGAGAAATGCAATTTTGTTTCTTACTAGTCCATGAGACTAACCTCTTTCCAAGAAAGAACGCTCCACCACTGGTGGTCTTTCTGTCATCAACACTTCCTGTCCAATCACCATCAGTAAAAGTCTTCAAATAAAACTTTCCTCCTTTCTTATACCATAATCCATAATCTTTAGTGCCTTTAAGATATCTCAGAATCCTTTTGATAGCCATTAAATGATTCTCTCTAGGATTAGCTGAAAACCTTACAACAATACCAACTACTAATGCAATATCAGGCCTAGTGTGAACAACATATTAAAGTTTACCAATCATGGATTTTTAGGTGTCTAATTTACCTCTTTTGAGTCATCATCCTTAGAAAACTTATGTCCAGTAGACATAGGTGTCCGAATTGGTCTGGAATCTTACATTCCAAATTTCTTCAGTATCTCTTTGATATATTTATATTGAGTAATTTAGATACCATCCTTCATCTTATGAACTTGTAAACCAACAAAGAATTTGATTTCACCAAACATAGACATCTCCAATCTAATTTAGATACCATCCTTCATCTTATGAACTTGTAAACCAACAAAGAATTTGATTTCACCAAATATAGACATCTCAAATTCCTTACTCATTTCTTCAGAGAATGCTTTGCATAAATCATCATGTCCAGTGAATAGTATAAAATCAACAAATATCTTTTCTAATAGTATCTTGTTTTAAGGCCCTTCTTTGATGTACAAGCTACTATTTTCATTAGTTCTCTAAACTACAATACTTACCAAGTAACCATGTATTCTTTTATACCAGGCTCTAGGAGCTTCCTTCAGTCTATACAAATATTTGTACAATTTGCAAACCATATTCCTTTTGTTAGGATCAACAAAACCTTCAGGTTTCTCAATATAAACTTCCTCTTTCAGAATTCCATTCAAGAATGCATATTTTACATCCATTTGGTATACCTTGAATCCTTTATGTGCTACATATGCTAGAAGAGTTATGACTCCTTCAAGTACTAAAACATGAGGAAAAGTTTCTCCATAATCAATACCCTCTTCTTGAGCATATCCTTTACACACTAATCTTTCCTTGTTTCTATAAACTTCACCTTTTTCATTCAACTTGTTTCTAAAAACCCACTTAGTACCAATCACATTCTTGTCTTTTGGTCTAGGCACAAGTGTCTAGGTCTTGTTCTTTTCTATCTGGTCAATCTCTTCATTCATGACTTCTATCCAGCTTTCATCATTCAAAGCATATTAAATGGATCTAGGTTCAATTTCACTAAGAAAATATGTACCTTTAAGTTTGTTTCTTATCATTATACCTTATTTTTGATCTCCAATTATTTTCTCAGGTGTATGATGCCTTCTGACATATTTGGCAAGTACAGGTTCCTTCTTCTTTGATTCTAGAGTTGCTCCACTTGGTTCACCATGCTCAAACATTTTGTTCAATTCTTCTGACTGAGACTTGGGTTCCATTGTCTGAGACTCTGTTACCTCTATCTAAGACTCAGTTCCCTCTGTCTGTGACTCAATTTCCTCTATCAACAGCTCGGGTTGCACAGGTTGTAACATAGTTTGTGTTGATGAATTCAGTGGTTGATCCAACCACCATTGCTTGTGTCTTAGGTATAGTATCAGGTTCATAATACACAAAGTTCCTGTAGTCCTCAGGCTCTTATTCTTCATTTCTCTCTACAAACTCATCAATCTTTACATGTACACTTTCTATGACTTTATGAGTAGCAAGTTTCAAATATTTATATGCTTTTCTTTTACAGAGTATCCTAGGAATATGCCTTCATCACCTTTTACATCAAAATTTCCATTTCTTTCTTCCATTGAGATGTAACATTTACTTCCAAATACTTTGAAATAATGAACATTGGGTTTATAGCCATACCTTAATTTAAAGGGTGTCTAATAAGTACCTTTCTTCAGTTGAACTATGTTCAAGGTGTGAACTATAGTGTTGATAGCTTCCTTGTAGTATTTGGTTGCAACATTCTTTTTAATCATCAAGGTCCTTGCACAATCCATAATAGATATTTTTCTTCTTTCTGCTATACCATTTTTTTTGTGGTGTACCAGGGAAAGATACTCATCTCTTGATTCCTCTTTCATTATAGAATTCATTGAACTCATTATAAATAAATTCACCTCCTCTATCAGATCTTATCCACTTTAGTTTCTTTCTTGTTTCCTTCTCAACTCTGGCAAGGTACCACTTAAACTTCTTAAAAGATTCTGATTTTTCTTTCAGAAATATAACAATCATCATTCTGGAATGATCATCAAAAAATATAATAAAATAATTCTCTCTAATCTAACTTGTTGTTCCAATTGGTCTGCATAGATCAATATGCACTAAATTCAAGACTTCTTCATTATTTTAATTTTTTCTTTTGAAACTAGTTTTTCCCATCTTCACAATTTGACATTGTTTGCATATTGCCAATTTAGGTTTCTTCAAGATAGGAATACCTCTTAATCTTATGTTCTTTCTTATGTTGACCAGGTTATTAAAATTCACATAAAACAATATTTTATGCCATAACCAGCTTTCTTCTACTTGTGCAATAAAACATGAACTTTCAGTGAGATCAAGATAGAATAGATTACCTTTTGTTGGCTTGCCAGTTCCAACTAGGTTTCCTTTACCATCCAGGAGCTTGATCTTACCATTCATGAATTCTACCTTGAAACCAATGTTATTCAGTTGTGCCACACTTAGTAGATTATGCCTTAGTCCTTCAACCCAATAAGCATTATCATATTTGATTCCTTCAATTAGATCAATACAACCTTTACCTTTCACATAGCAAGGTTCATTATTCCCAAATCTGACACTCCCACCATCATACTGCTCAAGATGTTCAATTTTTTTTTATCACTAGTCATGTGGTGAGAACAACCACTATCAATTATCCAAGTGTCATTCACATGAGATAAAAGTGCAGTCTTTTCATTTTCTTCATTATCTAACTCATCCTTAATAGCAATGTAAACCATTTAATCTTCATCTTCATCACTATCAGAATCGTTTGCAATATAAAAATATCTATTACCTTTGTCCTTGTTGATTTTTCAACTTTTCAAATATTTCTTGCCTTTGTACTTGTTAAACTTTCTTTCATCTTTGTCTTCCTTTTTTGGACACTTAGCAGCAATGTGGCCAACCTCGTCACATGAGAAAAAAAAATAATGGTATTCTTCCTTTGTACTTTCCTTTTCCTTTGGTATCTCTCTTTGAAAGTAGTGCTTCAATGATTTATAGATCTTCATCATCAAATTAATCATCACTATCATTGTCAATCTATTTTAATTTTGAGTTTCTATCCATCTTACCAAGGCTTAATTTGGCTTTGAATGCAGACTCAAAATTGCTAGGATTAGGAGAATAATTGTCAAAATTGTCCAACTCAAAAGATGTAAGCCTTCCAACCAATGCATCTAGAGTTATATCATTACTACACCTCATCTCTTGAATAGCTAAAACTCAAATTGCATAGATAGGAAGTAAAGTTATCAATACCTTACTAACCACTCTTTTGTCTTCAATCTGTCCACCAGTAGCTCTAATGACACTAACACTTTTCTTGATTTTGTCACTGTATTTTGTAATGTCTTCTCCTTATTTCATTTTCATCTGATCAAACTGACCTCTAAGACTCTCTTCTTTGTCTCTCTTTACATTGTCATCTCCTCCATGGATATCATGTAGTTTTTTCCACCTGTCATAGGTAGTAGGGTTGTCCTTGAATTCATCAAATTATGAATAGCTGAGTGAAGAAGCTATATCAATCATCATTATGTTATGATTCTTCATGTCCACCATCTGATCTATAGACATAGGTCAAGGTGGTTCCACATACTTGTGGTCCAAGAATTGCAAACCAGTATCTCCAATAGTAGATAGATGTAGCCTCGTCAACTCTTGCCATGCAGGAAAGTTGTCATTGTTAAGCTTGTGGATATCCCTTCTGTAAGAAATCTTTGATATTTAGCTTAGGCCTTGAAACCTTCCCTGAAAGAACCAAACTTCTCTGATACCAATTTTTGGAAATTATTTGAGTAACTAAGAGGGGAGAGGTGAATCAGTTACCACAAAAACAAATCCATGTCCCTTAGATGTATTAATCAAACTTATCACTCTGGTCGGTTAATTAAAGATATACTATTGTCACTCAGTTAACAAAGCAATCTTAAGATATTAAATGTAATTATACTTTAGTGATTGAGTGTATAAACATAAAGCATAAAGAAAATAATATGTACACATATGACAACAAGATTTACCGTGGAAACTCAATTTGGGAAAACCACCAATTACAACTAGTTACTATTTTTCACTCTTCTAAAGTGAGCCCTGTTAGGAGCCAACCCTGTTAAAAGTTATAAAACACACTGTAAGATGTGACCCTACTAGAGGATTTAATCACCCTGTTAGGAGTGGCCTTGTTAGAGGTCTTAAAATACTTCAATGTAGAAATGTCACCTTGTGAGAGGATTTATGAAAGACTGTTAAGTCTACTCTGTAAATAGATTTGGATCACTGCTACAATTGTTAGAGAGTAACAATGTGTTGACATGATTGAAGAAGCAACTGACTTTGCGGATTCATATCTCTGTTCTGGATTTAACTAGATCCTCACTGATCAAATCTTATTTTGCAACTTGGTCTGGATATTCTGTCCTTAATTAGAATTCCCTCTTACTTCGCCTTCCTTATTCATATAAAAAATCTTTCTTTTTTCACACATTCAATCCAAAATTTACCTTGTATATATATGATAGGCCTTGTCAAGTTGGCTTGAATACCCTTCCAAATAAACAATAAAACTCAAAACTATCAGCTACAATTAACCAATTTAACATAAAGTGTAAACTTCTATTACTCGACTAACACTAAATGCATAACTCGGTTAATACTGTAATCCTTCGATGCCTGATCATTACTCAGTAGAAACCAAACTTACTATATTTCTTGAGTGAACTTAGTTAGTACACAAATTCCTTCATTAACCAATAAAGCTCGGTTAATACAACAAATCACTTTGGCTAATACTGGAGTCTTCTTCAATGCCCGAGAGAGATTGACATACATTGACTATGCTTGGTTTGGTTTAGACATATGTGTAACATCACTAAATTTGTGTAACATCAATGAAAATACAAAATTGAATAATTGTCTTCAAAAAAACCCTAGTGACATCATACTTGAACTCTATGCTTTCTCTTATTTGATTAGATGATGAGATGCTTTCAAAATATGTTGGATAATATGTTCATCCTGATGATAGTTTGTAAATGATCTGAATGTCACCTAATGAATTATATTCTTAGAATATTTAATGGAACTTGGTTTATATAAATGATGACATTATCAATGATGATTGTTCATTTTTATTTTGAGATTATTATGGAGCTAACAAACACTAACACAGTCATGATTTAGAATGAGTGTTCTATGGTGTGTGTGTGTAGGATGAGGGGAGGCAGACATAGTCACTTCCATGGGAGATCCACACGATGTCGTACTCCCCCTCCTCATCTACCACTACTTATATATATATATATATATATATGCATTTCTCAACTTGGTGATGCAGGATATAGGTACCAGGCATCAACTCCACCTAGCCACACAGGTCTGAGCATGCCTTTAATATCCTCGAATGTTGTTGTCATGGAGATATTACCAAGGTTTCCCCAAGTAGACCCCTTTTTGACTTAGGTTCCTTTGTTAGGAAGTCACCCTATTTGGGTTTTGGTTGTACTATTTCGATGGTTTTGAGATTTATGTTCTAGTCAGTTGACCTTGTTCTTTTATTATTGTCAATTATGTTTATGATTCTTGGTTATTTTTTTATTATATATATAATGTGTTTAAATAAGTTTTTGGCGTGACTAAATATATGTATATGTATGTATATATGGGTGCACACATATATGCCTATTTATTTATTTATTTATTTATTTATTTTGTATATATAAACATATGAGTATATGTATTATTTTTTTGATGTAATATTGTATTGTGATATAAAAGTAAATAAAATAGTAAGATATCATTATGTTTAATGGGAAAAACTAGATTTTCTAGGAGTTTCGAACCCGAAACCTCCTATGAGTAAGGCTAGCTAGTTACCAATGGGCTATATGAGTTAATTGATCATATTTCTTATCATCAACATATTTGAGTTCTACATAAGCTTAATTAAGTTAATAAATAAATTAAAGTTTTAACCTATCATTCATGAGAATAATTAATTATTTTGAAACCAACTATGGAAGTTGGAGAAGTTGCTTCTCGTAAAGCAACTCCTCCAACCATATAGTTTTGTATATGTATAAGGTGAAATATTTTTGGAAGGAGACCTAGTTTTGGAGATTCTGAGAATAGGTTTGCAATGTCAAAATGGTGTTATTCATCAAGAGTTGAGGAAGATAAGAGTGTTTTAGTATTTTGATACAATGGAGGAACAATTGTTGCAAGAAAAATACAGTCCTGATCTGGAGGCCATAGCTCTCTAAAAAACTATTGGATCTTACTACATTTTTAATATGTTTGTAAGAACCCAATTGTGTCACTTCTCACTGGAGAGATCAAAGAAATATAATAAGGTTCAAAAGTTATAGATCACTATGTGCGGGTCTATCTAGGAGGACAACAAGAAGGAAGTTGGACAGCCTGAAGGTTGATGGAATTTCTCTAACACAAAGGGAACTCTTTGGAAGACTCCAAGTAGAGTCTAAAACTAGAAACAATTTTCTTGTGTCTATGTGAATTATTGTAGGAATGTGTTTTCTATTTTTTCTTTACTATTATTGATCATATTTATAGATAAGTAAGGTAGTTTAAAAATGTTCATAATGGAATGTGGAAATAAGTGGGTATGTGCACCAAGTTGTGGACCAAAAAGCGGGGTATAAGTGGACACATTTTTTCTGAAATCGGGTAAACCTAAACTTGGAATAGGATTTTGAGAATTATGCACTCAAAATAAGAAGATGTGTAAAAAATAAAAATTGTAGTACTCTGAATCTAGTTTCTAGAACACTAATTGTTTTTAAAACTTGATAATATTAAGAGGGTCAAACCTTGCACACATAAAAACATGTTCCTAATTTTTTTGGAAAAATATAACATAGCTATTTCCATGCACGGTACAAAAGGTATAGTTATATTCAATATTTTTTAAATAACTTTGATAGGATGATAGGTAAGAGTGAGATCTAGAAGTTGTGTATTTGTTTGTAATTTTCTAATGAGCATTTTTTTTTCTATGATTTTTTGAAGTGGTTGCATCCTGAAATTTTGGTACCTGTTCGTGTGCTGGGCATAACTTGCATCAAAATAATTGAAAATGAAATTTTTTTTTAAAGTGTATAGAATCAAGTATAGAAAAATAATATGTAATTTATTTTTAATTTGATTAAGTATATCAAAAGTTATTAAAAAAATGGTAGACATGTGTCTGTGAGGACAATCAAGACACTAGTAAAGACAATTAAAGTTTACTATGCTAATGTTGTCCAAAAATAGAAAAATTTATATGGTTAGAAAGCTAAGAAGACATATGAGATCATGGTGAAAATTATAAAGATACCCATTTGACAAATTACAAACCTTATGAAGATAAAGTCAAAAATTCATCTTACAAGATGAAAAAATGTCTAAAAGAACAAAAAAGGAGGGAAAATGAGCCTCCAAGCCTTTGGGTCATTTTCCAAAGCTCTTCCCAAGCCATAACCAGATCGGGTTTCTAAATTTCAAATAACCTGATTGGGTTATGAAAAGAAAAAAGTACTTCAAAACCCGATCGGGTTTTGAAGAAGTAAAACTTTCTCCATAACCCGAGTGGGTTTTGAAGAAACCAAAATAGGCTTTACTCTAGAAGCCATAACTTCTACATACAAAGTCTGATTGAATCTATTCAAAATGCATTGGAAATATATTGAGATGATCTAACACATTATTAACCTATGATCATCTTTAGTAATCAACATTTTTTTTCCATCCATTTGAATCAAGTAAGGTATAAAATAGGAACTCATTATTGCCCATACATGCAACATATAAGAAAATTAGTATGCTCTCTCTCTCTCTCTCTCTCTCTCTCTCTCTCTCTCTCTCTCTCTCTCTCTCTTCAAAACCTGGTCAGGTTTTGAAGAAGTAAAACTTTCTCCATAACCCGAGCGGCTTTTGAAGAAACTAAAATAGGCTTTACTCTGGAAGCCATAACTTCCACATATGGAATTTGATTGACTCCGTTCAAAAAGTGTTGGAAATATATTGAGACAATCTAACACATTATTAACCTATGACCATCTTTAGGCATAAAATTTTTTTCCATCCATTTGAATCAACTAAGGTATAAAATAGGCACTCATTATTGCCCATACATGCAACATATAGGAAAAATAGTATTCTCTCTCTCTCTCTCTTAGAGAGAGAGAGAGCATACTGAATCACTGATTTTCCTATATGTTGCATGTATGGGAAATAATGAGTGCCTATTTTATACCTTAGTTGATTCAAATGGATGGAAAAAACTTTGATGTGTAAAGATGATCATAGGTTAATAATGTGTTAGATTATCTCAATATCTTTCCAATGCTTTTTGAACAGAGTCAATCGAACTCCGTATGTGGAAGTTATGGCTTCTAGAGTAAAGCCTATTTTAGTTTCTTCAAAACCCACTTGGGTTATGGAGAAAGTTTTACTTCTTCAAAACCCGATCGGGTTTTGAAGTAATTTTTGCTTTTCAAAACCTGATCGGGTTTTGAAGTAATTTTTTCTTTTCAAAACCTGATCAGGTTTTTGATGTAACACCCAACCTTGCTGTTCAAACCCCAAACTCTCTTAGTGCTTCCTTAGGTATTTCACCTAACCAACTAGGGATTATACTCACCCTAGGCTCCCTAGGATCCTACTCAAGAGATCCTACCTATTCAGTTGGGGCACATCCACAAAGTAGAACCATACTTGATCACTAGCTTCTCCAATCCAAAATCAACCTCAAGTCCATCAAAGGCCTCCAAGAGTGTTAGCCAATCATCTAGGGTTTCATGAGATTCCTACTAACCTCTGACAACCCAACCAATATTGTAGTCATGTGTGATTTACAACCCACAAGTGTAAATCCACCTAAAAGCTGCAAAAAAGGCTACAAGGCTTAGCCCTCAATATGGAATTAAACTGAAATAGCTTGAAAAACCTCTTAACAAGGCCCAAAAAAAATCACCAAAATGGATACCCTTTTCAAAGTACTTAGATATTTTATCAATTTTAAACCCCCAACTTGTTCGTACAGTCAAAGCACAAATTTAGGCTTAAAAAGAGGGTTTCAAGGGTTTCACTACTGACAGTGGAAAAGTTTGGTTTTGACCCTCTTGGGAACCTTGCCAGAAATTCTCCTTCAGATTGGAGTTATTCTAACCCTCCTTCTTGCTTTCCACATCCTTGGGTTGAGGAAACAGTGCCCTCAACCCCCTCCATTTCCCATTGTCTGCTTTGTGATCCCTAACAAAGTTACACTTGACTTGCCTAGGGCATCACTTAAAAAATTCTTGCTGTTCTTTTCTTGGGTCCTCCTACAGTGTAAATAGAGTACAGGGAGTCTAGTTCCAAATCCCAATAGACCATAAGAATCCAATGGTGGGAAGTGGCCCTAAGACTCCATTTTTTACTTGTAGCTCTATTGAGACCAGTGAACTGGCAAAACCAAAATGAATTTCTAAAGAGCTACAAACTAAAGGAAAAACTCAAAAAAAAACCAAAGAAAGATTCACAAAAACAACACAGAACTTCTCCAACACAAAATTTAAGCCATCTAATCCACTTCTTATTCAAATACTTTCTAAAACACAAAATTAATATAGAGATGCTTATGCACAGTCCGTACAGTGCTTGTTCAAACTTAACCAACCCAATGAAAAGGCTATTCTTGGCCTTTTATAGGTTCCTTCCTTGTGTTCTTAACTATTTCAGGTAGTTAGAGAATTTTCCATACATGAATGCTAAAAAGTTGCTCCTAGCAAGAAAAGTTGTCAAGACAACATGACAACATTTTTAGCAACTTTTTCTCCAAATGGAGTTAGACTTCCAAAATTGTCCTAAAAACCAAATGAGCATCGAATATGCATGAAATGACCTCAAATAACCTATCTAAGGCCTTAGAAACCATGCTAGACCAATTTACCCATTCTAGGACCTAAGTCACCTAGTTGACAACAAATAGCAACTTCTAGCAACTTGGCCATTGTGGGCCTTTCCAACTTTCCTAAACACACAAAAAGACCAAATGGTTCCTCTTATTGAACTAGTGATGTGACTAGCATCACTACAAGCCAAAATAATAAAGAAGCCCTAGGTCTCACACTAGCCTACCTAGGTGCTCCTGCACCATACTCCCCCCTAAGGAACTAAGCTGAACTTGATGGGATCATGTCTAGGTGTATGCCAACCATCAGGAACTTTGCCTTAGTAACCCAAGCTTCCTCTAAAGTTGGATTTCCCTTCCACTTGATGAGATGATCCATATATACCTTGTGCCTTGTAGACTTCCTCACCCTTGATTCTAACACCTTCTCTACCTCCAACTATCTATTAGTAGGTGCTGCAGCAGGTTCAAAATCATCATGAACATCTAGACTGATCTAAGGTAGGTGACCCCTATATGCCACCAATTCCTGCACATTAAAAATAGGGGATATGTCTAAATCATAAGGTAAATCTACCTTATAGGAATTTTCTCCATACTGTGCCAATATATGGCAAGGGCCCACTCTCTACATTTGCAGCTTGGTAGGAATACCTTTTTGAAGCCTTGCTTTGTTTAGATGGACCATCACATAGTCCCCAATAGCAAACTGAACATTCCTCCTCTTTTCATCCACCTTGGCTTTGATTTTTTGGGTATTAGCTTGGATGGTCTTCTTGACTTGCTCCTAAATCTCCTTCATGGTTTGTACAAATTCTTCAGCTTGACCACTCCTTTAATCCATACCTCCAAGACACCTCAATTCACACACACCTCTTGGATGCATGCCATAAACAATCTCAAAAGGGCTCTTTCCGGTGGTTCTATTCTTTCTATCATTGTAGGCATAGTCTGCTTGTGAGATGATGACATCCCAAGTTTGGCCATTCTCCTTAGTTAGGCACCTAAGAAGGATACCCAAGGTCCTGTTAACCATTTCAGTTTGACCATCAGTTTGTGGATGGTAAGTTGAACCAAAAGACATGTTTGTGCCAAGCTTCTTCCACAAGGTCTTCCAGAAGTGACTCGTGAACTTGACATCCCTATTAGACACTATGCTTAATGGGAATCCATGGATCCTTACAATTTCTTTGAAAAACAAGTGAGCAATATGACTTGCATCATTAGTTATCTTACATGGGATGAAATGCCCCATTTTATTGAATCTATCAACCACAACATAGATGCTATCATAACCTTGTTTAGTTTTAGGCAAGCCTACAACAAAATCCATACTTACACAATCCCATGGCTAGTTCAGAATTGGTAGGGGCTGGTAAAGACCTGCATTTCTCATTCCTCCTTTTTCCTTCATGCACACCATGCACTGCTCCACATACTTGGTCACATCCTTGACCAACTTATGCCAATAATAGAACCTTTGCACTAGTTCTATGGTCTTTCTGACACCAAAGTGTCCACTCAAGCTGCCATTATGCTTCTCCTATATTAGGTTATCCCTCGTAGAACCCCTAGGCACACACAACTAGTTACCCTTGAATAGCAGCACATTTTGTAATGTATACTCTAAAAATCTTCTATGAAAATGGTTTTCAAAATCCATGCATACCTTGTAGGCTTCATCAAAGTCCTCATCTTCTTTGTATAGATTCTAAAAAATCTCCACTCCAATGCTATGGAGCTAAATCTCTTGGACTGTCAAAACTCTTCTACTTAATGCATTAGCAACCTTGTTCAATTGCCCCTTCTTATGCTTGATTGTAAAGGTGAAGGCCTGCAAATACTCCATCAACTTTAAGTTCCTGTTTCTCAACTTCTCCTATGTATTGATGTAGCTAAGAGCCTAATTATCTGTAAACACAACAAATTATTTTGGCAACAACTAGTGTCTCCACTTCCTAAGACATTGGACTAAGGCATAAAGCTCTAGGTCATAGGATGAGTACTTTTTCTTGGCCTCATTTAGCTTCTCACTATAGAAGGCTACTGGCCTACCTTCTTGACTCAAGACCCCACCTACTGCTAAACCACTTACATCACATTCTAGGGTGAATAGTTTGTCAAAACTAGGCAATTCTAGGATGGGTTGAGTGGCTACTTGCTTCTTCAACATATCAAAAGACTTTTTATCCTCTAAGGTCCACTTAAACTTAGACTTAACTCCCCCCTTTATAGTATCAAGTAAAGGTGCACAAATACCACTAAAATTTCTAATGAACTTCCTATAGAATTGGGACAATCCATGAAAGCTTCTTACCTTAGTAGTTGTGGTAGGTTTTGGCCAACTTAGTATAGCATCAACTTTCTCCATGTCCATTTTTAGAGATCCTTTAGACACCACAAAGCCTAAATACACCAACTCTTGCTTGAAAAAGTCACAGTTCTTCAAGTTGATGGCTAGCTTCTCTTCATGAAGCCTCTTCAAAATTGCCTCTACATGCTTGACATGTTCCTCCTTAGTATTTCTATAAATGAGGATATCATCTAAGTACACCACCACAAATCTGCCTGTGAAGTCTTTGAGAACTTCATTCATGAGCCTCATGAATGTGCTAGGGGAATTGGAAAGGACAAATGGAATAACAAGCCATTCATAGAGACCATCTGTAGTCTTAAATGTTGTCTTCCACTCATCCCCCTCCTTGATCCTTATTTGGTGATACCCACTCTTCAATTCCAACTTGGTGAAATACATAGAACCTCCTAGACAATCCATAAGATATTCAATTCTCAGAATGGGAAACCTATACCTGATTTTAATGTGGTTAATGGTCCTTGAGTCAGTGCACAACCTCCATTTTCCTCCCTTCTTGGATGCCAAAACTACTGGGACTGCACAAGGACTTATGGTTTTTTTTATCAAACCTTGGTCCATCAATTCTTGGACTTGTCTTGCTACCTCTAGGTTCTGATCTGGAGTGAGCTTATAGGATTCTTTATTTGGTAAAGAGGCACATGGTACAGAGTCTATTTGAGGACTTATAACCCTCCTAGGAGGTCGGGTGGCTGGGGTACCATCACTCACTATGTCGTTATATTTTTCAAGCAAAGTTTGGACATCACCTGGTAAGGGCTCCTTGAATAATTTCTCTTCATTTGTGGACTTCAATATCACTACAAATCCTTGGATTTTCTTATGTTTAAGGTCCTTCAAAAACTCCTTTCCACCACTTAGCAATACACTGGGCAATTGGGACTGTGGTTCATCCCCTTCCAACAAAGACTGAATTTTGAAAGTCTTGGCTCCCTTTTTGAAAGTTATGGCATTAGCCCTACCATCATACACAACCTCCCTATCAAATTGCCAAGGCCTCCCTAGAAAGAGATGACAAGCATCCATGGGAAAAATATCACACAACAACTGCTCCTTGTAACTTGCAATAGAAAATTCCACCCATGTTTGCTCATTAACGAAAATTCTTTGCCCTTTGTTAAGCCAAGTGTCCTTGCAGGGGTTGTCATGGGGAATCTTCTTTATTTTGAGCTTAGTAACAGCCTCCTCTAATATCACATTATCATTTGATCATGAATCAACCACAACCTTGCACACTTTCCCTAGGATCTTGCATTTGATCCTAAATAAGGCCCTCCTATGTCTAGGCTCATCAGGGGCCAGTTACTTAATCAAGACCCTTCTAAACATGAGATTCTCACCCTTCTCAAATTCAATGTGATCTATGTTAGCATCCTTACAGCTTACACTATCCTCTTGGGCATATGCCAATCTTTTGTCGTAACTTGAAGAAGAGGGCTTGTCTGGGAATCTATAGGCAGGATGGCCTAGCTGCCCACAATTGTAACACTTCATAGTTGCAAAATAAGAGCTGCTCCTACCTCCTCTACCTCTACTTGATCCTCCTTGATTGCCTCTCCCTCTATTTTAGCCACCCCTTATAGAGTGATCACTAGTTTTCTCTGTGAGCTTATTCTCCCCTTGGTTCTTTTTCTCACTACCTTTCCCTTGGTAGCCTCCCCTTTGACCTCACTGATTTCTGCCCTTGCCTCTATCTTTGAAGTTAGAATCCCCTTTTCTCCTATTCTTTTATTCTACCTTCATAGCTAGTTAATGACACCTTTGGACAGTAGTAGGGGCCCACAAGCTAAGCTCCTCTTATATATTCCACTTCAAGCCCCCTAAGTACCTGGCCACCTTGAGTGACTCCTCTTCTTGCTTCTTGGATCTCAAACATAACCTCTGAAATTATTCAGTATAGGAGATTACATCTAAGTCTTTTTTCTTCAATCCTTGCCTCTTTTTATTGAGTTGGATCTCAAAGTCTTCAAGTAGGAAGTTCTCCTTTATCTTGTGAACCATAGCACTCCAATTTGCTATTGGATTCTTACCCATGCCGACTCTTTCATCTTGCACATATTTCCACCATGTTAAGGATGGACCTCTAAGCCTTGATTTAGCCACCTTAACCTTTTGTGCCTCTGAGACACTCTCACACTCAAAGTGATTCTCCATGCCATCTAACCAATCCATGACTGCATCAATATCCATCTTACCACTAAAGAGTGGCACACCTTCCAAAGCTTTACCTCCTAGGGCTTTGATAGCCTTCAAGAAGGGAACTTCCTAAAAGATAGGATCATGTTTAGGTACAATGTCCTCCTCCACCACCTTCTTAGCCTTCCCATCTTCTTCTTCCTCTCTTTTCTTGGTTGCCTCTACAACTGCATCCAATTTGTTCTTCACCTCTTCCAGCGATTTTTCAAGAAACTAGTTTATTTGCCTTTGTTCATCAACCTCTTTGGCTAATTCCACATTAGTCACCATCCTAGATTCACCCATTGATTCTTCAACAGCTTCAAACGTCCATTGCTTCTTCCCAAATCTTTAACCCCCTTTGATACCACTTTGATGTAACACCCAACCTTGGTCTTCAAACCCCAAACTCTCTTAGGGCTTCCTTAAGTCTTTCACCTAACCAACTAGGGCTTCTAGTCACCCTAGGCTCCCTAGGATCCTACTCAAGAGATCCTACTTATTCAGTTGGGGCACATCCATAAAGTAGAACCATACTTTCTCACTAGCTTCTCCAATCCACAATCAACCTCAATTCCATCAAATGCCTCCAAGAGTGTTAGCCATTCATCTAGGGTTTCATGAGATTCCTACTAACCTCTGATAACCCAACCAATACTGTAGTCATGTGTTATTTACAACCACAAGTGTAAATCCACCTAAAAGCTGCAAAAAAGGCTACAAGGATTAGCCTCAATATGGACTTAAACTAAAATAGCTCAAAAAATCTCTTACCAGTACCACAAAAAAATCACCAATATGGATACCCTTTTCAGAGTACTTAGACATTTTATCAGTTTTAAACCTCCAACTTGTCCGTACAGTCAAAGCACAAATTTAGGCTTAAAAAGAGGGTTTCAAGGGTTTCACTACTGACAGTGGAAAAGTTTGGTTTTGACCCTCTTGGGAACCTTTCCATAACTTCTCCTTTGGATTGGAGTTAGTCTAACCCTCCTTATTTCTTGCCACATGCTTGGATTGAGGCATCAGTGCCCTCAACCCCATCCATTTCCCGTTGTCTGCTCTGTGATCCCTAACCAGGTTACACTTGACTTGCCTAGGGAATCACTTCAAAAATGCTTGCTGTGTTTTTCTTGGGCCCTCCTATAGTGTACATAGAGTACATGGAGTCTAGTTCCAAATCCCAAGAGACTATAGGAATACAATGGTGGGAAGTGGCCCTAAGACTCCATTTTTCACTTGCAGCTCTGTTCAGACCAGCGAACTGGCAAAACCAAAATGAATTTCTAAAGCACTACAAACTGAAGGAAAAAATAAAAATAAAACCATAGAAAGATTCACAATAACAACATAGAACTTCTCCAACACAAAATTTAAGCCATCTAATCCACTTCTTATTCAAATACTTTCTAAAACACAAAATTAATATAGATATGCTTATGCACAGTCCGTACAGTGCTTGTTCAAACTTCACCAACCCAATGAAAAGGTTGTTCTTGGCCTTTTATAGGTTCCATCCTTGTGTCCTTAACTATTTTAGATAGTTAGAGCATTGTCCACACACGAATGCTAAAAAGTTGCTCCTAGCAAGAAAAGTTGTGAAGACAACATGACAACATTTTTAGCAACTTTTGCTCCAAATGGAGTTAGACTTCCAAAATTGTCCTAAAAACCAAATGAGCATGGAATATGCATAAAATGACCTCAAATAACCTATCTAAGGCCTTATGAACCTTGCTAGACCAATTTACCCATTCTAGGACCTAAGTCACCTAGTTGACAACAAATAGCAACTTCTAGCAACTTGGCCATTGTGGGCCTTTCCAACATTCCTAAACAAAGCAAAAGACCAAATGGTTCCTCTTATTGAACTAGTGATGTGGCTAGCATCACTACAAGCCAAAATAAAAAAGAAGCCCTGGGTCTCACACTATCCTACCTAGGTGCTCTTGCACCAGTTTTAAACTACTTTTTTCTTTTCAAAACCCGATTGGGTTATGGCTCAGTTACCAAGCCTAGAACAATTTCAAATTTTCAATAACCCAATCGGGATATATAAAATTTGAATTTTTTTTAAAGATGTGTCCACTTTTTTGGTCCACAACTTGGTGCACATACCCAAGTATCTGTATCTATTGTGTAGGCTTTATGAGTTTGTTACTATCTAATATTGGGAGTGATTATGTCTTCTTGTGTGGTTTTGAATTATATGTGAATTTTATGTTTGGATACTCGTTAACTCTTATTCATTGTTATTGAGTTTTGGAAGGTTTAGGATGTCATTTTCTCACCCTTCATTTTGATAGTTTATTTCATTTGGTAATTTTTTTCCCTATGTTCTATCTCTGATTTGGTGTATGAGAAAGTTTTAAATCATTGTCAAAGTGTCTTATGAAGACTATCTATTGTTGTTATTTGTATTATGCACATTATTAGGGTTTGGAATCATCCTGAAGGTTTGAGAATACAGAAGAGTTTCCTAAAGCTAGGGACTAGATCACTAGTAGAATTTGGGCAATAAATGATTAGGTGACTAAAACTTTTAGTCACGTGACTAAAAATTTTAGTCATGTGACTAAAACTGATTATGTTCTAGCATTTTTTTGTAATTCACAAATATAAATGACTAAATAAATGACCAATTTGGTCATCGGGTAAAATCATAACTAAAATGACTAAATAAATGACCAATTTAGTCATCGAATAAAATGACTAAATAAATAACTAAATAAATGACCAATTATGTCAATTTTGTGAAAGAAGCTACTCATTACACATCTCTTTTATTTGTGTAGGCTTTGATGTAGTGCACCTACAAAGAAAAGGAACATAAAAAAATCCAATAATATCCTATTACATTATATCCATATGTCTGAATATTTATTTTCATGTTGGTTAAGAATGTGTGTACTTTAAAATAAATGTTCACGCTAGATTCACATGCACTTAAAAATAGGGGTCAAAGTTAGCATGCTCATGTTAATTACCATTTAGCTTTCAATTAATTTTGATGGGAAGCTTTTAATATAAATTTATATTGGTAAATAGTACATTCTTGTGCCAATCTTGGCTCTTTCCTTAATCCCATTTTGTAACTCTATTCAATAGTAGAATTTGGGCAATAAATAATTAGGTGACTAAAAATTTTAGTCACGTGACTAAAAATGATCATATTCTACCTATTTTTTGTAATTCACAAATATAAATGACTAAATAAATGACCAATTTGGTCATCGGGTAAAATCACATCTAAAATTACTAAATAAATGACCAATTTGGTCATCGAGTAAAATGACTAAATAATGACCAATTTGGTCATCGGGTAAAATGACCAAATAAATGACTAAATAAATAACCAAATAAATGACTAAATAATTAGTCACCCTAATAATAAAAATGACTAAATGAATGATTAATACTCCTTTACACATTAACATTTGATAATATCATATAGTTATATTCTTAGAAGATGCATTTCACCAATAATGTGTGTTCGTCAATAGACTTATTGTGCGAATATTATTCTATGTGCTCTATAATTTTTAGATGTTTCATTATTATTATTTTGTATCCCAAGATGAACTTTAGTATTTATTCCATTATTGAAATATTGTTGAATAATAACCCTAACCTAAACAATAACCCTAATCCTAAATAATATCATAACCCAAATTCTAAACCCAATCCTAACCATAGCTATGGTGTAAATCCACCCTAATAAAAATCCTAATTGTAACCATAATACTAACCGTGATGCCCTTTCCCTAACCATAGTTGTAACTCTAAACCCTATTGATAACCCTAACCCCAATCTTAATACTATCCCTAATCCTAACCCAAACATTAAACCCTAATCTTAAACCTGATCATAACTTAAACTCTAAACCCAATTCTAACCCCAACCATGGTGTAATCCCAAGCTCTTATCCTAATTCAAACCCTAATCAAAATTCTAACCCTAATCATAAATATTACAACTATGATATAGACCTTACACCTAACCATAATTGTAATCATAAACCCTCATCATAACACTAATGATAACAGTAATGATGATGTAAACCTTAACCCTAACCATGGTCCTAACTATAATCCTAATCTTAAACCATAAAACATATCCTAACCCTAACCTTTGACTCTAACCCTATTCAAAACCCCAACTATAATCATGATACTAACCATCATATAAACCCTAACCATTATATGGTGTTTAATAAACTGATGAATAAAGAGAGAGAGACATGTGGAAAGATGGAGATGATGAAAGGAAGGTAATGGTAGAGATGAAGAGGGAAAGAGAGAAAGATGGAAATAAATAGATAGAGAGATTCCACAATCTCACATCTTTGGTGGGGGTGGGCCCAATGATGAAAAATATCAAATGGGAAAAATTCCCCCTCCTAAGAGGAACAAGAAAAATCACAGCACATCCACATTGTTGTCCATGTCACTTTAATAACGATAGGTTGTGGGATTGCAAAGATATTTGTCCATGTGCAAACTGGTGGGACTTGTAGTGAACCAACCTCCATAAAAGCATTTATTCCCATCTTTTTAAGACTTTCATATAAAGCTTTAGGGTGTGTGCACCAAGTTGTGGACCAAAAAGGGGTATAAGTGGACACATTTTTTCTGAAATCGGGTAAACCTGATCTTGGAACAGGTGTTTGAGGGTCATGCACTCAAAATAAGAAGATATGTAAAAAATAAAAAATGCATTAACCTCCTTTAGTCGAAGCTTGGGAAGTCTTTTTTGGGTGAGATTTTTCTTCTGTAGACTTTTTTTAATAGAGGTCATTTTCCTCTGTCAGTTAATCTTGTAATGCAGACATAGTTGTCACACTTCGAGCTAGTATGTACTGTTTCATTTTGGATTGTAATGCCTAAATGGTCAATATGTAATCGCTTTCTAAATGAATAAAAATTATTATCACCGATCAAAAAAAAAATTGTATTACTCTGAATCTAGTTTCTAAAACACTAATTTTTTTTAAAAATTGATAAGATTAAGAGGGTCAAACCTCGCGCGCACAAACACATGTTCCAGATTTTTTTGGAAAAACATAACATAGTTGTTTCCGTGCGCGGTACAAAAGATATAGTTATATTTAGTATTTTTTAAATTCCTTTGGTAGGATGATAGGTAAGAGTGAGATCTAGAAGTTGTTTATTTTTTATAATTTTCTGATGAGTATTTTTTTTCTGTGATTTTTTGAAGTGATCGCATCTTAAAAATTTGGTACCTGTTCATGTGCTAGGCATAACTTGCATCTAAATAATCAAAAATGATTTTTTTTTAAAGCGTATAGAATCAAGTGTAGAACAATAATATGTAATTTATTTATAATTTGATTAAGTATATCAAAAGTTATTAAAAAAATGGTAGACATATGTCTGTGAGGACAATCAAGGCATTGGTAAAGAAAATTAAAGTTTACTATGCTAATGTTGTTCAAAAATAGAAAGATTTATATTGTTAGAAAGCTAAGAAGACGTATGAGATTATGGTGAAAATTATAAATCTACCCAGTTGACAAATTGTAAACCTAATGAAGATAAAGTTGAGAATTCATCTTACAAGATTTAAAAATGTCTAAAAGAACAAAAATGGAGGGAAAATGAGCCTCCAAGCCTTTGGGTCATTTTCCAAAGCTCTTCCCAAGCCATAACCCAATTGGGTTTCTAAATTTCAAATAACTCGATCGGGTTATGAAAAGAAAAAAGTACTTCAAAACCCAATCGGGTTTTGAAGAAGTAAAAATTATGCATTTTATTCTTCATAACCCGATCGGGTTTTGAAGAAACTAAAACAGGCTTTGCTCTGGAAGCGATAACTTCCACATACGGAGTTCGATTGACTCCGTTAAAAAAGCATAGGAAAGATCTTGAGATGATCTAACACATTATTAAGCTATGATCATCTTTAGACATCAACATTTTTTCTTCCATCCATTTGAATCAAGTAAGGTATAAAATAGGTACTCATTATTGTCCATACATGCAACATATAGGAAAATTAGTATGCTCTCTCTCTCTCTCTCCCAAAATATCTTTCTCTCAGGAGAGAGAGAGAGAGAGATTTTGGGAGAGAGAGAGAGAGAATTGCATGTATGGGAAATAATGAGTACCTATTTTATACCTTACTTGATTCAAATGGATGGGAGAAAAAATGTTGATGACTAAAGATGATTGTAATTTAATCATGTGTTATATCATCTCAATATCTTTCCTACACTTTTTGAATGGAGTCAATCAGACTCCTTATGCGGAAGTTATGGCTTCCAGAGCAAAACCTATTTTAATTTCTTCATAACCCGATCGGGTTATGGAGAATAAATGCATAATTTTTACTTCTTCAAAACCTGATCAGGTTTTGAAGTACTTTTTGATTTTCAGAACCCGATTAGGTTATTTGAAATTTAGAAACCCGATCGGGTTTTGAGATAGATTGTGTTTTTTAATAATATTTTTTAGGCTTAGTTACCAAGCCGAGAATAATTTTGAATTTTCAATAACCCGATCGGGTTATATGAAATTTGAATTTTTTTTAAAGATGTGCCCACTTTTTTGGCACACAACTTGGTGCACATACCCTTCAGCTGGTTCATAGCTCCAAGTCAGAAGCATTTTATGCGGAACTAGAGGACACGTCATACTAGCGTCATCACTCGCGTCAAATAGTTTATCAGTCATCAATTAATTTTTTTAATAATATACACTATATAAACATAATCATGATATAATATTTTTAAATATAATAATTTGTACTATATAAAATATAGCAATTATATAACTTATATTATATCAATTTTATACACAACAATAATAAATATAAGTATATTACATAAATTTAATTGTACAATCTATAATGTTTTAAATAATTTTAATCAAAATATAATATATAATACTATTAAGATCATAATTAATTATAATTTTTTAAAACTATATTCCAATTATTAATTTTTTAAAATTTGAATTATATATAACTAATAATATATATATTATATAAAATAAAATAATAAATATATTTAATAATATAAATAAATATTCATAACTATCATAATTAATAAATATTCATTTTTAAAAACTTGAAAAATAAAACTCAAGGTAATTGTTATCATTATTATCCTTAATTAAAACTAAAGACAAAAACATGCATGCTTTTTCATTTACGCGGTAAGAAGTAGAGGAAGGTGAAAAATAAAAATTTTAGCATTGTGATCCTTCATTTCAGCATTGCAGCCTTCATTTCAGCATTGCAGGTAACAGGAAGCCCTTAAAAAGTCTAGCTTGATCTCTCAGGAGAAGTTCCATCAACACGACCTACAAAGGGGATTTAGTAGTTTTCCCTTCTACAATCTTTGCAAGAAGAGTACTCAGAAAGCAATGAGTAAGTTAATAGGTTTCGTTAAACAATTTTGAGATGGTTTTAATATGAGTTTTATTTTGAGAAGTGGGGTTTGTGTGGTTTGCAAAGTCTTTTTATGGTATAAAATTTGCCAATCCATATCATTTTTTAGCATATTTTATGTTATTCAGAGGGAAAAATAAATCTTTTATGTCCAATATTGTGTGTGAATGTGTCTATGAACACCTCTATATATATATATATATATATATATATATATATATATATGTTGTAGACTCTTCTTAACAAGGTTTATCTTACCACATTTGCTAGTACAACTGTAACATGAAATTGGTAAATGTAAGTACATTCCAAATATTGCAAGCTTTGTCGTGGCCTTTTGCATGTTTCAAATGGATTTATGCAGCATGTTTATGGATTATTAAGCATGTTTTGTGCATTGTCACTATTCTGGTGAATATGAATGCAATCTTTTTTACTGTGTTATAAATTTGTTTCTTAACTTGATATTTTTGACTTTGTATGCAACAAATAGGCACCAATTTTGATCCATAACTTGATTCAACACCATCAAGATAATAAAAATAATCAATAATTTAGTCAAAATAAAATTCTTGTGAAAACATGATTATTTATATAACCAAAGAATTATCATTAATTGAACATTCAATAGATATATTTTATGTGGGTCATGCTTACGCAATTGTAAAAACTATACAAGGGTTTAAAAGTTACTAC
>MU223129.1:10141-23087 GCA_018584345.1 Thuja plicata | reverse complement strand
CAATAGACAAATACTAAAAATGATAGGGGTTGTTGATTTGATAGAAATTTGAAGACTACTGGTGGCTACAACCCAAAAATTTCTTCTTTGGTGGTTCAATTTTCTTAAAGGATTTCTTCATTTTATGTGGTGATGACTTTTTTCAAAACTTGAATCATACTACATTTGACTGCATTTATTGATTTCTCCATTATTATCATGAGTAAGTATGCTCTAAGATTCTTGATTTTAACAATTATAGAACTACTCTTTCATCTTCTCACTTTGGTTTGATATTGGATGTCATTTCCCCTTTATTCCTGCACTCTTCTAAAATTGATGTCACTACTTTCTCACTCTTAAGATGACTTATTCATATAAGATCATTTTTTTGACACATTCCTTCATTATCAGTTACTACTATGGATTATTTGACAACACCTTTTCCTTTTGTCATTTACCAGTAGCATCTTACCTCTTTTCAGTATTCATTGTTCAAGGTGCATACAAAATATTAAAATAAAAGGTTTCCTACTATTATTGACCTCTAACATGACATTCATGCTCCTGCAATGCCAAACAATACCAAAGATGCCCCAACCTCCTCGCTTACCCATACCAACTATTCGAAACAATTTATCAAAATCTTTTAAGACCAATGGTAATGACCTTTTTACAATTTAGATTATTATCTCAATGGAACATTATAATTGACTGTAACTGTAACCGTATTAGGGACAGTTTTGAAAAATAAAACTCAGATCAAAGATTAGAACAAGAAAAAAATACTTTGTCTTGCAATTTGAAATGAATTTAAGAATAATAGTTACTTATGTTAGGCTGATAAGTTTAGTTACACTCCAAAAAGATCAAGACATGTAAGTTAATTGGACATTTTTGAAATCCTCCACTGTCAATTGCATTGATATCCCTTTGTCATACATGACCATAGATAGTAGGCACACATATACTTTCTTGTGAAGTAACACACTATAGATGCAGATTTTTAAATTATTCATCTTAGCTAGTTGAATTCTTTGAGTAGCCTCAATGCCTTCCATAACCAAAGAAATTTCATTGAAATAAATTTTAATTTGAGGTAAATTTGAACAGTTGTTAGTCATAAAATGATTTGGCTTACATAGCAGCAGTAAAAATTGTGTGCTTCCCATCTTTCTACTCCATTCATGTTGCACTTTATTGAGCCTATTTTTTGGGCAATGTTGATCATAGCCACAGAGTGCGCCAAATTCTACTTTGACAGCTGCAAACATGGGAGACACTATTTCGGTGGGGATGTCCTACAAAATATTATAATAAATGGGGTTGGGGGGACATCCCATTGCTTAACTTCTATCTTCAAAATATCTTCGACATGTACCTATGCCTTGAGAACATATCCTTGGGAATATTGTTATAAAGGCCTTGTTCTCAAGTTCAATTTCTAGGACTATCTAATAGGCCCTCAATTGTACAAGAATATGTATTTATCAACATTATATTAGTTGATGTACTTCTTCCCATTTGTTCTAATGACCATTTTAGATTCCTTTTCCCACTTCCTCATTATAGGGGGTGCCATTTTCCCCTTAAGCTTCCTATATTTTTGAGCAAAATACCGTAAGAATATCTCTCCAACTTGGGGTTGAATTTCCACTAATTGCAGGTCTGTTTCTATTGGTTTATAGGTAGATTCTTCTAGTGTAGGAGCAATTTGAATTGTCAAATGGATTTTTGCCACCTTCATATCAGCCTTTGCATCAACTTGTAATTGTCGATCTGACATGCCTGCTGCCATCTGCCAGAAAATAAAAAGACACTTACAGTTAATGGACACAAGAAGATGCATTAAGCTAAGAGGTTAGAATTTGACATCTGGAAAGATGAGTTAATGGCTTCTGGGAATTGTATAAGACATTTGTATCAGACCAAAACACTCTCTGGAATGTTAGTAATAGTTGTCACAATTCTGCAAGTTTGAAATAGTATTTTCTCCTTTGTTTGACTTCCCTGTGGTACACACTTTTAGAATAACACTTGTTATGTGCCAATGCAATTCCAAAATCTAAGGACTCACTATAAAAGAAAATTTAAGAGAAACTGAAAGGCACTCACTACAATGTTCTTTTGTATAAATTTTTTAATTAGAGATATAAACTAGTTTAAAATAAATAGACAGTAGAAAATCTTTTGTCAAACTGAGTTGACATAGATATTAAAAAATAATATGGATAAATGATAAACTACTTTGCTTCTGTTGCTAAGAATATGGAATGAATTGTATTCAAATATCAGACAAAAGAAAAAATCTCACCAAACTTGGGTAACATCTAGAGTATAACCACAAGCACATTATTAGTTCCTGCCATGACAGAGAACTCTTGCTGAGGGCTAAAACTTAAATTATGATTAATTATTTCATTCACAACCAATAACATTGCTCTTTTTTCCCTTTTACTATGTTTATCTTCAATGTTTGTTAAGGAGAGATGTTCGACTTTTAGCGGTTTCCTGTGTAATATAGATGTTGGCACATTTCATTTTTCCAAATCGAAGGCTTTGCAAGTTTCTATGAAAGAGAATGAGTGAATATCAAAGTGATGTTGGGGTTACCATTTTTGCAAATGACCTTAACAATTGGTGTATTTTTCCAAAAGGTGGGGGAATATCAAAGTTCAAGTTCTACTGGTCAAAATTGGTAGCCTACCTTTTACTAAATCTCTACAATTTCTATGCTTTTATGAACAGTTTGAAAATATTGTATTACAAATTACTGATTAGGCATCCCAATAAATCCCAAGTTGTGATGGATTCACTTTCCATCTGGTATAGTCTGATACGTTGCCTCCTATATTTTACAAGCAGTAATGTTGCATGTATTGGAGGCTAATATGTGATGACTTTTTTCTCTATTTCTCATTTAGCATGAACATCAATGGAGTTGAAGTGATGATACCACTGGGATTTCTAGCTGCCAATGGGTAAGTTTTGACTTCCATAAAATTCACACAACAAACAAGAAGAGTTTCTGATTTTCATAATTTGGTGATGGTTAACCACATTTTTACTGGTAGGGTGAGCGTTGTGAATGAGATTGGGAGTGAAAAAATTGTTGTGATTATGGTAGTAACAATATCAATGGTGATTGGTCTTCTCTATAGGGTTCCCATTCATTTCACACTAACTTTGCTTTGTTTTTAGATAGAGTGTAATAATTATTGAGGCAGTATCCAAATTGTCATACTGCCATCACACTCACTATTCTCTAGAATAGTGTGCAACCATCTCTCTCAGGTTTTAAGTTTTCTTTTCTATTAGTTTAGATCCTATGAAAACACAAATCCTTAATTTTGGAAATAATCTTGTGCATTGTTCACTATCACTGGCAATTTTGTATAACACATTTTTTCTTGCAAGAGTAGCCATTGGATCAGGATGGTAGTCAATTGTTGCTTATGTTAACATTGGTTTCTATTATGTAATTGGTGTCCCACTTGGTGTGATTCTCAGTTGGTTTTTTCACCTCAGAGTATTGGTTAGTGGCTATCTCCTACTAAAAAATAATCAAACTTTTGTGTTAAGGGTTTAAAATTGAGTAATATGATTTCAGATTATTGTGCATTTGACAAAATATGTAGCCCAAATTTTACTGTGCCATTTTTGTTCTCTCAGATTCTTCCATTTCATGTGATAGAAAGTTGCCTTGACTAACATATACATGGAGCTTAATTCACCCATATGAATATCCATGGTTGTGGCTTAAGTGTTTGTGGTCATATGACAAATTACAAGACTACATCTTATTTTGGGATGAGGGTGAGGCTCAGTCTACTATTGTAAGAAATATAGATCAACTATGTTATATCATATGACAAATTCATCATTGTTTATGTATTATGTAATGCTTAATATTCTTGAGGATCTGAAATATGTTTTGTGATAGTCATTAATATCCCTTACTCTGGTCTAAAAAATTGTATGTGAGTAGTGCCTTCTAGCAATTATTGATGTTTAAACAATGAAACATTGTTGAATGATGAATTCTACATAGAGCTTGTTGCATGTTAAATGTTTATGATAATTACATTGCCTATTACATACATTTTCCATTGGTAATCATATTCCTCTCTGCGATAATTAATAATATAATAAGTTTAGTTCCCACCTTCAGATGGTATCAGAGAAACCTACTCTTATGCATGTATAGTGTGGAGAGGTGGTAGCATGTTTTGTGTTGAGATCAGTTTGAAAGATTAATGAAATACTAAAGTGATGAAAGAATTATGATTGCAAATGTGTCCATGAATATTAATCGAAAGATTAGCATAAAATTTTGATCATGAAAATATGTTTGAATTTAATTCAACGATGAATAAGCTTCATTCTCATTCAATCTTTTTGATATAACTATCGTTAATAGGTGGATGAAGTTTCTTAGACTCTGGATTTCTTATTTTCATTGATAAAAGCATTGAACTCTACATTGAATAGAAGGCATTAAATATATCAATTATGCAACTTTAAGACAATCTTGTTTCTTTTCAAATTCTCTAAAGTCTATTTGGTTAGAGTAACCATTTCCTCATGTGCTTGGGAAGCATCTTATCCTTAAATATTTTGTGTCTTAGTTACAAATATTCCATAGCAACATAGTAATCATGTTAGATCTAATAAATGTTGGTAGAGCTAACATCATATCATTCATGTCAAATGATCATAATACCAGCACTGTATGCCTATCAAAAGTTAAATATGAATTATAACTTGGTCATCCCATTCAACTTAAACACAAATATTCCTAAATCATTTCTCTCAAGTGAGGGCCCCTTCACATAGCCATCTTGATGACCACTAACCACTATTAACTTAAGAAAATCATAATTAGATATAGATGACACAAATCATTATAATGTAGGAATCATAACCTAAAAGTATCACATTTAAATTAATTTTCTCATTTATCAAGCATTTGGGCACTTAGAAAAAGTCAAAGAAAAAACTCAATGGTAGGCTTAAGGAATCTCATATACCTATACCTATTTTGAATAAAATAATTCTTAAACACTAAGAGCCACTCACTTTAGTAGTCCTCAACATCATGGTAACTCTAACTCTAAAGGCTCAATAGAGAAATTTCACTAATTCATAAGAACGACCTAATTCAAAATTCATGCTTAAATGTTGTCCATTTCATCTCCATTCATGTCCAAGGGAAACATGGGAAACCTCATGAAGCCAAAGTAAAGTGCATTTATGATAATTTCCCCTTCCTCTCTTATATTTGAAGCTACAACAATTAGATGATATGCTCATGGAAGAAGATGGCTTTTGATTAAGTCTCTTATGCCTTTGAATTTGTCCATATTCAAGGATTTAGATACTTATTAATATTTTACATTGCAAGAATAAGAGGTAATTGTTTGATTGAATTGTCATTTCTACTAATGAAGAGGATTGACACATGGTTTGAACAAAGAGTGTTGACTAGGATGAGAATGTTGTTGATAAAACTACATAATCTGCCATGCGACACCCAAGATTGAGTAGATTTGAATGGCTCGAATCCTCTTGGATCACACTTGAGATGAGTGTATTCATTAAAAATAACTACTATAGAGAAAAAGATCCCTATTATGGTTACCTTTCATTTCCAACATTTGGCATCCATTGATGTAGCCTACCATACTTCATTTTAAAGGATTCCAACTCTTCAAACTGAAATGTAATTCGACGAAGCTGCCAAATTCATTGAGCATATTCAGGATAGGTTTTAAAAATAATGTACATAATTCTAATGCCAAATACAAAAAAAACCATGATCAACATCAAACGTCCTACACCATTTCATTGTCTTCAACCAATATGATTTTTAAGTTTCACCAGTGTTCTTATTAGAAATCTAAGACAAGTGTTCAGCATCATAATTTATTTTAGGGGGTATTTGCCTCTTGTTTAGAACATACATATTAATGTCAATATGTTTGAACATCATGTTCCTTATAGAAAATTTTTTAAATAGCTTTCCAAACCTCCCTGCCTACACTTGGTAGGAACTATGTTGCATTGCATCTCTTGTTTAAAAAGTTTAGTGAGTAGTAAAGTAATCAAGATTTGTATAGGAGAAAATGCAGACTATCCATACAATTATATGAAAACAAATTAAAACAATATTCTCTTAAAGAATAATTATAATGGTTTGAAATTTCAAAATAAAGTATCCTTATAGATTTAACATTGCACTTGTGAAATTGCAGCAGTTGACTTTCTATCAAAACACTATATTCTAAGGAAAAATCAGTTTGCAATCATGCTTAAGATATTTAAATATGATAGACAAATTAGCAGGATTATTTTGAAACAAAGGTATGGTCTGATCTCTACAACACCTGATTCAAAAATGACCCAGTTTTCATTGTTTTTGGAATGGATGTAGATAACTATTGTATTAAAGCATGAGATAGACTACAAAGAAAGAATCCATATACATACCTTAGTAGCATTCTTAAGTAAACAAAATTATGATAACATTTTTGGGCCATGCTGGGTGGAAGAGTAACAAACCAAACAAGCTGATCTAGATATATATAAATGCAAATAGGGTACAAAATTGCATTCTCATGTGGAATGTTAATGGCTAGTAGCCATAGTCTCATAGTCTAAAGACTCTAAACTCTAAGAAAAACTTAAAATAGAAAATTGTCTTTGTAAGTATCTTTCCATGCATACCACTATCTTTTAACATCTTTCTTATGGGTCGTTGTCATTTGTATTATTGATCTTCTTTGTTCTTGGCATTATATGTTATCTGTGACTTAGATATGCAAAATTATATCATCATTCTTGTCAAGTTCTCTTTTTCATTGACTTGAAAATGATAAGGCCATTGTGCTCATGTTAGAATGTATATCACTGTCATACTACCTACCCTCAAGCTAATTTCTAAATCTATTTTTCTTCTTTTGGTCTACGTTGAAACAGTGAGTTCCTTAATTAAGGAAAAAAAACTTAAAGATAGTTAATGTAACTAATTGTGAAATGAAAGCATATTTATTGTTTTTATTAGTGTCTTTACCTTTGTTTTGACACATTGACAAGTGTCATGTTTAATGCAATATTTGCACTTTTGACAATGAGCACATTGATTACTACTCTCAATATTTTTCACTGTCATAACTCACTGTCATTTTATATTAAAAATCACTATCATTCCATTTTTCCTTATGACCTTATTTTCCTTACTAATTTAGCTCCATTATTCTTAACTCTGTCATAAATTTCTTTCTCTATCTTGTCCGCTCTTTCACATTCAAATTAGTGTTATTGTCATCTCATTTTTTCTCAAAACTCTATATTAGTGTGTTTTTTATTGTAAATATATTTAGGTGATTTTCATGTCAATCTAGTGGCTCTTTTTGTATATGTAGGTAACATCTTTTTGTATATTGGTGCAAGTTTTGACCAATGATGATTAAAAATCTATCAACTACTAATAGATCTAGAAAATAGAGTCAATGTATAGAAATATATCAGTGAAGATTGTCAATAACAGTCAATAGTTAGTGGGAATTTGTTTTTTTTTTTTTTTTTTATCCCAATAAAAGGTGTTCAGTATATGTTTGAATAGGATTTATTAAGGACCTTGTTAGGGGATGATGTTTTGGTTATGTAAGTAATTTAACACCCTCAACATCATTGGTATTCTAATAGATTTATTTCAAGATATGTGGCTGGTTATAAACATATGTTGAATTCTCCTCATGATGGACTATTGGAGGTTACAAGTGGTTATTCTCTCCCTAATTTTACAGATGACATTTTGACAAGATCTTCTCATAGGACAAAACTCATCAATGGTATCAATTTATCTCACCTACAGTCTTCATCCTTTTTTCCTGTTAAGGGTGAGATGGTTAACAACTTGTCTCAGGTGAAAGTGTTGCAAACAGGGTAGGTGAGCAATAAAGAACTATTCTTGGTAATTTTGAGTATACCTCACTTAGGGGTGTTTGATTTATAGATTTTTTTTGTGCTCGAGATCATGATTTTGATTTGTGTATATAATAGTTGGACTGCATGCTATGGTAGTTCTTTTCAGGTTTTTATGCTTAAATGTTTTTTCTTAGTTTTTAATGTTTTTGGCTAGAGTTGCCCAGTGAACTTTCTAGATAACTACAAAAAACAAGAATTTGCCAGTCATTTTCAAAAACCTTCTAGTGTCTCAATTATCAGAGATGATTGGATTCATTACATTTTTATATCTTCTCTATTTTGCAAAATATCATCGTTTGGTTAAATTGGGATGTTATCACAGCCATACAATCATCTTGAACATTTTGAGCTTAGGGGATGAGCTGAAAGTTGATGGCTTTGAAGATTTCAAGGAAGTCCCATTCTCTATATTTTTACAATCTCATTTTAACATTTTATGTTTCACAATCATCATCACTTGACTTATGATTAGCTTAGAATCGCCAAAATCCTATATCTACTTGACACCCATTTTCTTGACAAGTATGCACCCATGAATAAGTGACTTATGCTTAGCTTCATTGTTTTTGTAGTTAAATTGGAGTCCTTATGAGTGGAGAGTCTTCTTTCCCATCAAAAGAGACTACAGACAGACCCACTAATTCATTGCTACATCTCACACCATAGAAGAACACTTGCACAATTTGAATTGATTCTTTTCTTTCATTTGGATAATTCCCTTTTGTGCGTTAACTTCTAGTACAAAGTTATAAACCGCTCTTCATCATATATGATATATGTACCCAAATTAATGGAGTCATAATTACCATATGCACCCCATTATGAACTTTCTAAGTCTGATGATTAAAGTATTTACTACTGGGCCATCAATTATATACCTATCGGTGGTTTTAAAATTATCACATTGCTTGTCTAGCAGTGTAGTTATAGAGTTTTGTATTAGTATTGTGAAGCCTCCTAGGCGTTTTTCTTATAAGCATTTTGTAATGCAATGCCAATTTGTTCCTAGATGAATGATCCTTGTATATCTCATATTCATGATATTAATAGTCTTTCTCAGTTGCAGGGTAGTATTCTTCTTATTTGAATAATTACAATGTGCCAAGCATGGAGCTTGTAATGTTGTAGTGTTTTAATAACTGTGAAACCATTCATATTGAAAGGAATAAAGGAATCAAGGATTAGCTGCACCTAGTCAATGGGATCTTGTGTCAAACAAGGAGATGATGCAGGAGGATAAACCCCTGCAGGTATTTTATGTTGCTAACCTCCTACTTGAGTACAAAATGAGATAGACAATCATGGCTTTACTTAGTGTTGGATGTAGAGAGCTTTTCAGCTTCTGTAAAGGAGATATAGGTCAATATGTGAGTTTTTTTGGTGTGCCATCAGTTTTGGTTCCAATTTTAGTTATGACCAACCATTTACTATGTATTCTTTTATTGATGATGTGAGATAAAAGAGTATATTTATTCGGTTCTTGTTTCTGTCATGCAGGTAGCAAGGTGCACTAAAATAATTAACCCAAATACTTGTTAGAATACTTCAGAGATAACTGAGAGGGGGGGTGAATCAATTATCTACAACTTTAAATCTTTATCTTATACTTATTAATCTTGATTGATACAAAGTAAATGTACATACAGATAACACATTACACAACACATCAATTTTGTTATGGGGAAACCAAATGGTAAAAACCCCGGTGGGAATTAGTACCCACAAAGAACTATACTGTTTATAGTGATCCCTACTAAAAGATCTTCTAACCTTGTTAGGAGTTGTACATTACAATGCAGTAGTATAGTGACCTTGTTAAGGGTCAGACCCTGTTAGGAGTCTTTTACAATAACCCTGTTAGAGGTGGTGGACTCACTATCCAAGTGGTGAAGGCTACAACCTTCTGGTTATTTGATACACATTGTATCAACAGGGTGAACTGCTGTCTATGACACTGCTTGTCTGATCAGTTCCTTTTATGTGCTGATGATTTAACCTCTTGTAAAGCACTACAAAAATCTTCTTTATGTTGTGAAAGCTTCTACTTCAAAATCTATATTATCAACATATGATAAATATAGCTCTGCTGCTTTAACACTCTGCTCTGCTTTTCTAATCTCTAGCTTTTACAACTCTTCTTATTACAAATGACCTTCTATAAGTACATACACCAAGTATGAGATCATGGGACCTATAGGAAAACTCTTCTTAACATCCTTGTTGGCTCTACTAAGCGTGCAAGCATAATTACAATAGTGTAAGTACTAACTAAATAGATGCATCTCTTCACTAAGTCGGCTTCATCAATTTAATCATAACTTTGCAATCTTCTTGAGATATGTTTGGCACGTTTAGATTAATATCAACAACTAATAATTCATCATGAATATACACACACCTATCCTAAAGATAGGTGCAACTCGATCAACACGTTACATATGTCATCCTTAAACCGTTAATCCTCCAGAACTGTAACCGTCAATAATAGAATTACATATCTTTATTGAAACTTCATATCTAGGTCTGCGTGTATGAACATAGCATAGTAAACATGTCAAAAACATGTATCTATCCACACTGGTCTTCATGTTATCATATGGATAAGTACATACAGAAGTACTACTGTGTATTATATGTTGTCATCAATGATAAACATACAATCAACCAACTGTTCATAATCAAATCTCCAACAATCTCCCCCTTTGTCATTGATGGAAACATATGATAAAAAAAAATTTTGTTCATGGTGTCTTCTTTCTTTTACAATCTTCTCAATATCCTCATCAAAGATTCATCTACACTGCTACAGTTACATAGACTATGTATACTCCCCCAGAGTATAAGCTCCTTGTATGTGTTCCTTGTTTAGCTCTTTGTTAGTGTTCCTTGTTTTTAGTACATACTCCCCCATTGACATCAATGGCAAAGGGTGCCATAAACCATTTTGCATAGGTACTACTCCACAAGTAGAGTAGTCAACCATTCATCAGTCACATAGGACTGATGTACTTGCTTCTTTTTCTAATCAGACTTAGGAGAGGGAATGACTCCCAACTTCTCCCTTAGATACTCAAAACTATCCTTTGCTAAAGGCTTCATGAAAATGTCTGCTAACTGATCTTTTATGCATACATAATCCAATGTCACTTCCTTGTCTGCAACTTTTTCTCTCAAAAAATGATACTTGATCTCTATGTGTTTTGTCTTTGCGTGCATCACAGGGTTCTTAGACATGTTAATAGTACTCGTGTTGTCACAATGAATAACAATAGGATAGTCAACCTAAATACCAAAGTCTTTAACCATCTGCTTGATCCAAACAATTGTTGTACAATTCAGTGCTGCTGCAACATATTCTGCCTCTGTCGTTGACTGAGAAATATAGTTTTTCTTCTTGCTTGTCCAAGATACCAACCTTTCTCCAAGAAATATTGCTCCTCCTGAAGTGCTCTTCCTATCATCAATACAACCTGCCCAATCTACATCAGTATACACATGATGTTGTGTATTCTCTGATTTAGGATACCATAAACCATAGTCTATAGTTCCCTTAAGATATCTAAATATCATTTTGATTTCCATTAGGTGATTATGCTTGGGTTCAGCTGCAAATCTTCCAAAAATTCCAACTACATTAGATATGTCAGGTCTTGATTGAGTTAGATAAATAAGCTTTCCAATCATAGATTTGTATAATGTTTTATCAACTGCTGTGGAGTCATCATCTTTTGAAAGATTACTTCATGTGATCATAGGAGTGCATACTGGCTTGCAATCCTCCATCTTGAAGGTTTTCAATATTTCCTTTACATGTTTGGACTGATTAATGAATATTCCTTTATCTATCTGTTTTACATTTAATCCCAAAGAGTATTTTATAGGACCAATCATACTCATTTCAAATTCATTCTGCATTGCTTTTGCAAATTCTATACTGAGCTTGTCATTACCTCCAAAGATAATGTCATCAACAAATATGGAAACTAATAGTAATCCATCAGGTGTTTCTCTTATGAACAAGTTGCAATCTATTACTCCTTTCTTGAATCCAATCTTGGTGAGATAACCATCTAGTCTCTCATACCATGCTCTTGGGGCCTGTTTAAGTCCATAGAGCGCTTTCTTCAGTCTGCATACCATGTCTGGTCTATCTGAAAGGTTAAATACTTCAAGTTGTTCTATGTAGACTTCTTCTTTTAAGTCACCATTCAAAAAGGCTTATTTTACATCAATTTGATAAACTTTAAAGTCTTTTAGTGTTGCATATGCCAAAAATAATTTTATGGCTTCCAATCTACTCACAGGGGAAAATGTATCAGTGTAGTCTATTCCTTCTCTCTGTGCATATCCTTTACATACTAATATTTCTTTGTTTCTTATTACTGTACCTTCTTCATTCATTTTGTTTCTGAAAATCCACTTTGTTTCAATTACATTCTTATCACTTGGTCTAGGAACCAATTCCCATGTGTCATTCTTGATTATCTAATCTAGTTCTTCTTTCATTGCATTTTTCCAATCTAAATCATTACAAGAATCTTCATCACTTAATGGTTCAATCTATGAGAGTAAACATACCTCTTCATCCACTATTAGATTCTTTGCTTTTGATCTGGTCAAAACACTGCAGCTCTGATCTCCAATGATATCATTTTTAGAGTGGTATCTGGATGTAAACTTAGGAACCTTAGGTCTAACATCTTCCTCTATAATCTGTGGTTCTTCATTGCATGAATCAGGGTCATTGCATGAGACATCAATGCAATCAAACATTTCTTCAATCATAGTATCTTTATTGTTAGGTCTGGGCTCTTCTTTAATCAAAGGTGCATAATCATAGTACCTCTCTTAAATCATAAACTTCTCATCAATCTTAACATGTGTGCTTTCAATTATCTTCTTTAATCTCAAATTGAAACATCTGTAAGCTTTTATTTTTGTAGAGTAACCAAGAAAAATACCTTCATCACTTCTAGCA
>MU223128.1:531160-541535 GCA_018584345.1 Thuja plicata | reverse complement strand
TTGATCATTTTTATATAGGTGGAGCACCCTAGGGTACATGATATGGACCACCATAACCTGAAGAATGTGGTTTTCCAAGTGAAGGAAATGGAGGTGTAAATATCAAAGCTAAATATAATGATCCTAAGGAAGAAGATGATCATGCACCATAAAACACAATTGAAGATGATGGTACAAATACAATGATCCATGACACATTTAGTACTGGCGCAACTGATCATGATGATCAAGATGACCTTGATTTTTTTCATGATTTACCTCTACTTGAGAAGGCATATGAGCCCCTTTACGAAGGCTCCCAAACAACTCTTCTCTTTGTTGTATTGTTGTTGGTGAACTTGAAGGTTATGAAATTTTTATCTAACATAACAATCTCATGTATGTTAAGGTATTTCATATATGTCATCTTTTTTTTATCTATTTTTGTTGTAATTTCATTATAGTTAATAAAGGGTGAAACATGTATCATTAATATTCTTAATATTAACAAATTATATTTTTTGTTGTAGACTGATAGGTGATTTTTTGTTACCACCATCAAATATTCTACCTCACTCACACCGAGAATTATCTGTCATTTTGAAAGCTATTGTAATGGAGTATCAAGCTATAGATGCATGTCCCAATAATCATATTATATATCATAAACAAAATGCATAAAAATGCCCTGAATGTCATATCAGTAGATATTAAACAAATCAACTAACAAAAAGGTGTCTTGCAAGGTTTCTCGTTATATTCCCATTATTCCACGTTTGTAATGATTATTCAGGTGCACTAGCTTGGTATAATTTATGGATTACCATACCAAAAATAGAATTTGAGCTGACATTATTCGAATGCATGCGGATGGTTCTGCATTTATGGTCATAGAAGAAAAGTGGCCGCATTTTAAAGAAGAACCTCGTAATCTCAAGCTTTCATTAATAGCGGACGGTGTCAATCCATTTGGAGAGCTGAGATTTATTTACTCAGTGTAGCTTTTTTTTTTATCAAAAATAACATTCCTCCATGTATTTCTATAAAGAGGGAGCACATAATGTTGGAAATGATTGTTCCGTGTATGTTTTCATTTAATAGTCATCTACACTAAATTATAAATATTGTAGTAAAATGGTCTTAATAATTATGTAATGTTTTTGTTTATTCAACAAGGTAAGTACCAAGTTAAAGATATGAATGTATAAATTGAGCCTCTTATCGAGGATTTGTTGGAGTTATGGAATGGTGTCACTATGTATGACGTCTCTAGACCAATAGGACAAAGATAATTTCAATTCCATGCAATTCTTGTATGGAAAATTCATGATGTCAACCAAGATCATACATCTGCTCACTCATTCATACTTATCCATCATCTTCATATACTCCCCCTTTCATCTTTATCTTTTATATTCTTATCTTTTTTGCATACATATTCTCCTCTTTTAGGAAATGCATATTCTCCCCCATTGACAGCAATGCCAAAGTTGTCAAATCATTCAATCATCTCTGTACACTTGAATAATCCTTTCATGTTCTTTCCTTATCACTCCATTAAAACATCATACTTAAGACTTCTCCCCATGGAATATTCTACCACTACATTAATTCATACATATGATTTTCTAATAAACACATATGAACTGATGCAATCAGCATCAACCTCTAATTAACTTCAAATAGGGAAATGACCCCTAATCTACCTCTAAGATACTCAAAGGTATTTTTTGGTAATGGCTTGGTGAATATATGAGCAACTTGTTCTTTAGTAGATACATATTCAAGCCTTACCTCCTTCTCTTGTACCTATTCTCTTAGGAAATGATATTTTATTGCAATCTGCTTTGTCTTCGAGTGCATCAGTAGATTCTTGGAAATGTTTATTGCACTAGTGTTATCACAATAGATAACAATTGGTTTTTTGAAATTATCATGAATTCCCTCAAGAATCTATTTTATCCATATTGCTTTCTAACGATTAAGAGAAACAATAACATACTCTACCTTTGCAATATATTGAGAAATACAGTTTATCTTTTTACTAGTCCAGGAGATTAATCTTTCACTGAGAAAGAATGCTCCATCAGTTGTGCACTTCCTACCATCAACATTTCCTACCCAATCTGCATCACTAAACACATTCAAAGAAAATTTTCTACCTTTACCATACCATTGGCCATAATCTTTAGTCCCCTTGAGATATCTAAAGATCCTTTTTACTGCAATCAAATGTGAGTCATTTGGGTTTGATGAAAACCTTGCAACAATACCAACAACATGTGCAATATCTTATCTATTGCACACAACATACTACAATTTACCGATCATGGATCTATATAGATTTTCATTTACCTTTTTTTATTCATCCTCCTTAGATAATTTGCAGCATGTGACCATAGGTGTTCCCTCTAGTTTTGATTCTTCCATGCCAAAAAATTTCAGAATCTCCTTTGGATACTTGGATTGACTTGTGTATATTCATTTCTTTATCTGATGTACTTGAACTCCAATAAATAATTTTATTTCCCCTATCATAGAAATTTCAAATTCCTTCCTCATTTCTTCTACAAATGACCTACTCAATGCTTCATTTCCACCAAATATTATGTCATCAACAAAAATTTCAGAAATCAATGTTTTGTCTTCAGTTTCATATTTTAGATATGCATTGCTATTGTCACTAGTTCTTTTGAAACCAACCGGAATAAGATATGCATGCAACCTTTCATACCATGCTCTTAGAGCTTTCTTCAATCCATACAATGCTTTATGCAATTTTCATACCATGTCTTTACCTTTTTCAGTTGCAAATCCTTCAGGTTGTTCAATGTATACTTCTTCCTCTAACACGCCATTAAGAAAAGCATATTTTACATCCATTTATAGACCTTAAAACCTTTATAAGAAGCATATGACAAAAGTATCCTTACACCTTAAAATATAGCAACGGGTGCAAAAATATCACCATAGTCTAGTCCTTCTTCTTGTGCATACCCTTTGCAAACTAGCCTTGCCTTGTTTCAGATCACTTCTCCTTTCTCATTCAACTTATTCCTAAAAATCCATTTAGTACCTATAACATTCTTACCAATAGGTCTAGGTACTAAAGTCCAAATATTATTCTTCTTTATTTTATATGATTCCTCTTTCATAGCCTTAATCCAATCATCATTTTCAAAGCATCTTTAATAGTTTTAGGTTCTAATTCAGATAGAAGATAGGTGCTTTCCCTTACCTTGTTCCTTGTCATCACTCCAACATTTTTATCTCCAATAATATGATCTTGTGTATGATTAAGCTCCAAATACCTTGGGAGTATCGGTTATTTTCTTTGGTTACCTTCATCATTATTCACCAGTTGTGCATCATTCATCACTTCAGTCACCAGTGGTACTATATCTAGCTCCATTGGTTGAACATAAACAAACCTATCATAGTCTTTCTATTCCTTCTTCCTATCTTCCTCAATTTTCTCAGAAAATTCATCAATTTTAACATAGGCACTTGCAACCATCTTTTTAGTACGCTTGTTCAAACACTTATAAGCTTTACTTCTAGTAGAATATCCAAGAAATATCCCTTCATCACTCTTAGAATCAAATTTACCATTTTTTAAATCTTTCTTTATGTAACATTTTCTTCCAAAAATTTTGAAGTAATTGACACTAGGAGTATGACTATCCCACAACTCATAAGGTGTTTTGTTTGTACCTTTCTTAAGTTATACCTGGTTCAAAGTATAAACATCAATACTTATAACTTCTCTCCAAAATATTTGAGCCAAACCCTTTTGTATCAAAAGTTTTCTTGCACAATCAATTATGGATCTATTTCTTCTTTCTACAATTCTATTTTTCCAAGGTGTTCTAGGTGTTGATATTTGTCTCTTGATTCCATGTTCTTCACAAAATGTTGTGAAATCATGTGAGGTAAAACCACCTCCTCTTTCAAATCTGAGACACTTAAGTGATTTACCTGTTTCTTTTTTAACTCTTTCTTTATACACCTTAAACATGTAGAATGCATCAGACTTATTCTTCATAAACATAAAACACATCATTCTTGAGTAATAATCGACAAACAAGATAAATTACTTATCTCCACAGTAGCTCTTTTTTCTCATAGGTCCACACAAATTAGTGTGTACACGGTCAAGAATGTTCTGAGATGAATAGACTTTACTAGTAAAGCTAGAAATAGCTAAATTTCCCAACTGACACTCCTTACATGTAGCATTTTCAGGCTTAGCTAAACTAGGCAAACCTCTAACACATCTTTTCTTACTAACCTTTACCAAATTATCAAAGTTAACAAGACAAAATCTTTTATGTCATAGCCAATAGTCTTCAAATTTAGCAATCAAGCAATTTTTATTAGTAGAGTTCAATTGGAATAGGTTACCTCTAGTTTTTTTACCATTAACAATCAAATCTCTAGATGTTCCTAAGATCTTACAAACACCATTACTAAATTCTAATCTAAAACCTTTGTTATTCAACTGAGCAACACTTAACAGGTTATACTTTATTTTGTTAGCCCAATAAACATCATCATCAATTAGTGTTATCGTTAAGTGTTATTAAACCTTTAACTCTTACCACACATGGAGAACCATTACCTAATCTAATTGCACCTCCATCACATTCTTCCATTTAAATAAAAAAAATTTGTCACCAGTCATGTGATGTGTACACCCATTGTCTATTATCCAATCACCACTATAATTCATGCTTGAAATCAATGCTTTCTCCTCACTATCTCCACCTACACCAGTTGAGGGTTCTTCTTTGAATGCAAAAAAAACTTTCTCTTCATCGTCATCTCTTCCATCTGATTCTTCATCAGTCACTCCATCTTCTGCTAGGTAACATGCCTTCTTTCTCTTGTCTTTGAAGTTCTTGGATTTCTTAAACTTTTCCTTCTTATCATTTTTAGGACATCTAGATACAATATGACCAATTGTTTGACATGAAAATAATTTTAAGGGAAATTTACCTTTGTACCTTCCTAATCCTCTAGTTAATCTCCTTGTTAGCAGTGCTTCCAACTCTTCTTGTTCTCTTTCCTCATATAATATAGAATCATAGTCTTGATTTCCTTCAGTACAGTTAGAGACTTCCTTTCCTTTCTTTAATGAACCAATGGTTAGGGAAGCTTTGAATGCAGATTCTATTCTAGACATAATATTATCAAAGTTACTTAACTCAAAATCAGTAAGATTTCCAACCAAAGAATCTATAGTCACATTTGTTGGACTGATAGATCTCAGTTCTTTTATAGTAGAGACTCTAATAGCATACTATGGTATAAGGGTTGTCAAGATTTTACTTACCACTTCATCTTCTTCAAGTTGACCAGCAACTCCTTTGATAGCAGAAACAACTTCCTTTAGCCTATTGTTGTATTGATAAATGTTCTCTCCTTCATGCATTCTCATTACATCATACTTTCCTCTGAGACTATCTACCTTTTCTTTCTAAACATGAACATCATTGTCATGGACTATTACCAACTTATCCCATATATCTTTAGCATTATCCATTTCCTTGATATCTAAAAACTCATCATCAGATAAAGCACTGTAATTTGTATCATTACAGAGTTATATTTCAAATGTATCTTTATTTTTTCTAGAGTTAGGATGCCATTAGGTAGAACATACTTAGTTGTAAGATGATCCAATTCTTTCTCTCCAATACCAGACACATGCAACTGCATCATGCTTACCCATGTAGAGAAATTATCCTTAGTGAACTTAGGTGATTCCTTCTTATACATCATATATTTTTCCTCAATATTTAAGCTTCCATAGTCATGGAACCAAAGCTCTTATACCAATTGTTAATATAGGTCTGATTACTGAGAGGGAAGGGGTGAATCAGTAATCAACAAATTCACCTAATTCAACTTCTTAAAACTTTATGCACCAGAAAATTCAATATCAACTAACAGAAGTAAAAATTTCAATGCATACATCCACAAGTAATCAACCACACAATGTAAACACCATATTTATCTTGTGGAAACCCAAATGGGAAAAAACCAATGTGTGAGTTGATACCCACAAAATTTGTACTCTTTCAAATATTCCCTATTAGGAGCTTACCCTATTAAAGGTTTAAAAAACACTATTAGGGGCTACTCAGTTAAGGGATTTGCCTTTAGATCTGTTAGGATCTTTGCCTTGTTAGGAGAAACCTTGTTAGAGGACTTGGAAAATACAATTATAATGCCACCTTGTTAGAGGATTTATAATAAATATCTATTAGGATCCACCCCCTTAAGGGATTTCACTGTTACAATGGTTAGAAAGAAACAGATAAAGTGATCTATGAAATTTGCACTACCTCTGCAAAATCAAATCCTACTATGCTATGAAATTCATCTTCATATTGTATACTCTTCCACATATTGATCACACTTGATTCCTTTACTTTCTCTGTCACCAAATCCTTCTACAATTCGCAATCAACTCTCTCTCTTCTTCTTCAACTTTTCCACTCTATATATTTACTTTCACTAACTTAAAAAAAAACCTAGATCTAAGATATGAATGATCCAGATCATCTTAGGTAAGATACAATGTATCTAACCACTCATAAAAAATTTTCCTTTGACCGTGTCGACTTACACATAGATTTTTCCTTAGTATTTGAGCCATTTTCAAAAACTCGTTTGACCAAAAGAAACTTCTTGAAGAATCCACCTCAAACACAAAAATCAAGTAATGTGATGTCAAATGTGTTCCAAAAATTGCAAAAATACCTTAATACTTCACAAAAAAAATCATCGATCCTATTTCCACTTTTAATTCCTTCACCGATCGACAAATCTTCATACCCTATTTAAGAACTATGTCTTGCTTACCTATTCATTGTTTTAATACCACTTCCAATCGAATGAACTAGTTCTATCGGTCAACAATATTAGTCACAATAAAAAACATAGCATCTTTCCATTGTTGAAAATCATATCCTATGATCACTCCACCAAATAGTTTACAAATGTGAGATAACATTCAAATCACTTACAGTCTATCACCAACTATTTTTAGAAGTTACCCAGTTTGAGTTTGATCAAACATAACCAAGACAATTCTTCATATCAAAGGTCACGATAGAAAATTTAACATCACAACACATGACATATACTTCCATTTGAATAGAAACTTTAGAAACATATTAAAACTCGTGATTCACTTACACAATATCTGGTAACATACTGAAAACACTAAGTCAATCAGTTGACATCAATGACAACCAAATAAATAATTCACTTGTCATCAAATATGTACCAATCCTCATCAATGCAATACTTAGCATCATTGCATCAGTTATGCTAACAATATTTCCCTTTGGCACTGATGGATACACTCTTATCTATACAACACATAATTTATGTCCTTGGAAACACTCTTATCTTCTCATAACTTCTGAATTCTAATTGATATCACTTTGTTGATTTCACGAAAACACTTTGTCTCTCTGATGGCAATCTTCGTATTGACTTATACAAAATGTTTCCACCTTTGTCTATACCTCTGATTATATATCTACTCACTCAACCATACTTATTCACCATCTTCATATACTCCCCCTTTCATCTTTATCTTTTATGTTCTCTTGTTTGATACATATTCTCCCCTTTTAGGAAATGTATATTCTCCCCCATTGACAAAATGCCAAAGAGGATAAATCATTCGGTCATCTCTGGTTACACTTGATTGATCCTTGCATGTTCTTTCCTTATCACTCCATTAAAACATCATACTTAAGACTTCTCCCTCGTGGAGTAGTCCACCACTACCTCAATTCATACACATAATTTTTGGATAAACACATACGAACTAATACAATTAGCAATAACCTCTAATTAACTTCAGATATGGGAATGACCCCTAATCTACCTCTAAGATACTCAAAGGTATCTTTTGGTAACGGCTTGGTGAATATATCAAAAAAATTGTTCTTTAGTAGACACACAGTCAAGCCTTACCTCCTTCTCTTGTACATGTTCTCTTAGGAAATGATATTTTAGTGTAATGTGATTTGTCTTCGAGTGCATCACTGCATTCTTGGAAATATTTATCGCACTAGTGTTATCACAATAGATAACAATAGGTTTTGTGACCTTCTCATGAATTCCCTTAAGAATTTGTTTTATCCAGATTGCTTGCTAATATTTAAGAGAAACAACAACATACTATACCTCTACAGTAGATTGAGAAATGCAATTCTTCTTTTTACTAGTCCAGGAGACTAATCTTTCACTGAGAAAGGATGCTCCACTACTTGTACTCTTCCTATCATCAACATTTCCTGACCAATCTGCATCAGTAAACACATTCAAAGAAAATTTTCCATCCTTACCATATCATAGGCCATAATCTTTAGTCCCCTTGAGATATCTGAAGATCCTCTTTACTGCAACCAAATGCGAGTCCTTTGGGTTTGATGAAAACCTTGCAACAATAACAACATGTGCAATATCAGGTCAACTGTGCACAACATACTACAATTTACCAATCATGGATCTATATAGAGTTTCATTTACCTATTTTGATTCATCCTCCTTAGATAATTTGTAGTCTATGACCATAGGTGTTCCCTTTGGTTTTGAGTATTCCATGCCAAAAAAATTTAGAATCTCCTTCACATACTTGGATTGACTTATGTATATTCCTTTCTTTATCTGATGTACTTGAAGTCCAATAAAGAATTTGATTTCCCCTATCATGGATATTTCAAATTCCTTCCTCATTTCTTCTGAAAATGACCTTCTCAATGCTTCATTTCCACCAAATATTATGTCATCAACAAAAATTTTAGCAATCAATGTTATGTCTTCACTTTCAAATTTTAGATATACATTGCTATTATCACTAGTTCTTGTGAAACCAATCTGAATAAGATATGCATGCAACCTTTCATACCATGCTCTTGGAGGTTTCTTCAATCCATATAATGATTTATGCAATTTGTATACAATATCTTTACCTTTTTCAGTTGCAAATCCTTCAGATTGTTCAATGTATACTTCTTCCTCTAACACACCATTTAGAAAAATAGATTTTACCTCCATTTGATAGAACTTAAAACCTTTATAAGAAGCATATGCCAAAATTATCCTTACACCTTCAATTCTAGCAATAGGCACAAAATTCTCACCATAGTCCAGTCCTTATTCTTGTGCATACCCTTTGCAAACTAGCCTTGCCTAGTTTCGGATCTCTTCTCCTTTATCATTCAACTTATTCCTGAAAATCTATTTAGTAACTATAACATTCTTACCATTAGGTCTGGGTACTAAAGTCCTATTGGAATTAATGGGAAGTGTGTAATGAGAGGGGAGGGGTGAATCGGTACCTCTAAAACTTTTGTATCTTTTAACCTTTATCCTTTAGGTAATCAATTGTTTATCCAAACATATGTTCTATACTATCTTGATGAAATATATATCAATTCTATTAACTTTATCATACATGTGAACATTCATAGAAACATTCATGAAATTAATTGACACATAACAAAAGATATGATAACGCAGAAAACTTCTGTTAGGAAGTGAAAAATGCGGTGGGGGTGACACCCACAAATTCCTCACTATCTGTAGATTGGAAGGGCCCAGTTAAGGATTACAATTTGATCACTTCTGATGATCTACCCTGTTAGGAGTATTTGTGGAGACCTGTTAAAGTCTACTTTGTTAAGAGCTTTTGCAACACTGTTTAGTGTGCACTCGGTTAAGAGATTTGCAATTGGATGGTTAAATCCACCTTCCTTGAAAGGATTTTTACACTTTTCTTCACTTGTTAGAATGTAATAAAATTACACTTTGATCTGAGTGTATGCAATCTCCTATTATTGATTACAAATCCATTTAATATTACATGTATAAGTGTATCACCTAATGTGATTGAATAATAACTCTGTTGCTCGGTAGCCTCTGTTATTGGTTCTTGATAACCAAATTCACCTTTTGTTGTTCTGGTTCTTGAAACTTTTAGTCTGATCCATAGATGTGCTTGTAGGCTCCATTCATCCTCTCATCTATAATAGTGAATGATTAAAACATCTATTTATAAGATAGATTGACCTAATTAAGTTTCATGTAAAACAATATTAACTCTAAGATCACAGGTTTACAACTTGACCTTGATATTTTAGTCTATGTGTTTTAAATCAGTTAGACTAATTAAAACACTTACATTAATGTTTCTTGTCCCTAAAGAAATGGTTTTATAACAAATCAAGACTCTATAGATATAACATGAATGTTTTATCTGACGTGGAAGTCAAACCCACTTTTTGCGGGATTCAACTGACTTTCAGTTTATGTCGGTCGGTTATACTCTGAAGTCAGTTAGACTGTCTCTCGGTGTTCCTTGCTTGAA
>MU223128.1:452141-468679 GCA_018584345.1 Thuja plicata | reverse complement strand
TTACATTTGAATTACAATTACATATCTATTCAATATCATAGCTTCATTGTTAGATTCAATTCTACTACTTTCTAGCATTCTTATTTCAATTATTGATTTCAAGGTTAATTCCTAAATCAGGGTTTGACTAAGGCAAACCCCTCCCCCACAACAAACAAACCTCTTTTTCTTATAGGTACAGGTTTAGAATAGTTGATATGAGACCAGATCTGGATACCCTTTTCGGCTTTCTTTCGGACGGCATGAATAGATTTTCTGTCGGACCTGTGCAGGTCAGGGTCAACATTATTGGGTCAGGGTTGACATTTGTGGGTCAAGGTCAACCTTTTTCATAAGACAAAATCAGAATGGAAAAAGATTTCTAGGTTTTGTTTGTCTCTGTGTTTCCTTTCCGGATCATACTTTGGATTTTCTAGAAACTGAGTACAGACCTCAAAAAATAGAATTATTTAATCTACAATATTTCAAGGTTAGTACTTTTCTATCATTCATTTCAATTCAAATCTTTAATCATTCTGAAATCTATCACACATTTACATTCACACACACCACATTTTAAGAGGGAAACCTAGGATCTCCTTCTTTATTCTTATTTCCAATAGATTGATTCACTTATGTATTGATCCTTTTGGGTTGATCAATTTGGATCCTTCCTTGGTGCATTTGAGAATAAAAGGGAATATCTTATTTATCCCTCCACTCTAAACATTAAATGTAAGGTGATAAGTGATGTGAGTATCAAAACACTCTCATTCCATAAATATCATTTTTCTCCTTACACTCTGTTGTTCCAAAAATAATGAAAGAGAAAAGTTTCAGAGGCATTAAGGGTTCATGGGTTCCTGCACTTGCTAAACACATCATTCCATGCATGTTCGTTCATGGATAAATTGTTTGAATTCCTTGGTAGAAGGTAGAAAATTTTGATTTTGATTAATGGTTATAGTAACAATTGGTGCAACAATATGTGATTGTTGGCCAAGTGGGTTTTGCATACCATCTGGGTGGTGAGGAGGAATTGGATTTAACTTTCCCTTATCACTATGACCTTTGTGATGGTGGGTGAGCTTGAGGAACTCACCCCTTTTCAGAGATGATCTGAGCACTCGGTGGAACCTTTCTGGTGAGAAAGATCCAATATTCTTCAGCCTACTATTTGAAGGCCCTCCTTCTAGCGCCACTTTTGTTGAGTGTTGTTTTTACACAAAGTAACTGTTATAAATGTACACGATGTAGATTCTCCTCTTGAAATAATAACAAATTTACTCCCAAGGTTATGTGTGGTCATGCTACAACCTCTTGGAAAGCTCAATTGAAGATAAATGTAAATGTTCACAAGGAGGCCTTTGCCAGTTTGGTTCAAACTCAGGCTGAAATAATGGGTTTTCAAAAAAAATTTGGTATTTTATCATTTCAATGATTTTAACTCCTATCAGCATATTCAAATTGCATATTAAATGTAACAGACAATAAAAAAAAACACAAAACATAAATCAGAGAAACTCACAGTTCATATTTAGTGGATGCAATCATCAACAAAATTTAGTAACTCACAAGTTTTCTCTCAAAATTAATCAAATCACAAAGCCATTCATATGTGTGCACATGTGAGACAATTCTATCCTTGAGAAAAAAATAGAAATATCTTCTCCCAACATTCATCACAATGAGTAGATTCAATAATACTCAACACCAATTTAACAATTTGTAGGAACAATCACAAAGAAACACAGATGGTTCTCGAAAACTGAAAACTAAATCCTCAAAACTCACATAGATGGTAGCCAAAATACACCACGAATGCAACATCAATTGTATTAAGTTTCTATTGCAAAATATCCAACCCTATTACATTCTTCAAAATGTGAATTTATGTAGCAAATACATTCATAAATTATGAATCTTGTAACTAGGGTTTCCAGCCATGAAAAAATGGTGAAATAAAAACAAATTTCTACTTTAATTAAAAAAATTTACTCCTAAACCTACAGTTAATGTGCTAGCATAGATTTCCTTCCCTTATTACATTGAAATCATGCAAAAAATGAGTTGCAAATGGATCTAGATTTGTAGGGAAAGATTGCAGTTCCATAATTTTTGAGAAAAAAATGCCTCCATAGATGACTAAAACTCTAATCGTAATGCCTAAAATTGAGGGGAAAAGTTCCAATGTGTCATGTAACTTATTTATAACTCCTTTAAAGACAAAAATGACCCATATCATGCAATCTATAGGCTTGAAATTCTGATTTTATTTCAAAAACGTGATTTCATGCATTTTCAGGGTTGGGAAGACCTCTAAAATTTGGATGCCTTGCTGCCTTTGGAAATGAATGAAGAGAAACATATCAATGAACATATTTGGTGCAACACTTAGTGTGAATAAAGAACCCCCAAATAAGTATCCTGAAACTTTTCAACCACTTCATCAACTTCACCAAATTCTGGAAGCTTTATGAACTTTAAATGATATTGTTGCATTTTCTAGGAGGATGAGTTGAGAACCAAACCTTTGTATCTCCTCTATTTATTTAAATCATGTCCTCATTTATATATAACATTTGTTGTATATCATCTTCATTTTTTATTGTTGCTACAATTCCCATGAATTGTTGAACAATGTTCTTTGTGGAGTATAACTTCTCTTGATCTTCATCTTGATATATTTGCGAGTCGATTCCATTAAAGAAATTTTATATCTCCTCTACCCACAAAAAGATGTTTTTTTCTTCTATTTTCAATCCTCTTATGATACTCTTTAATGTAAAAACTAATGGCTCTTATCCATGTATCAAACTTGTCTAATTCTGAGCCTTCATATATTTATTTACCAAAACTCAAAAAACTTTGTTTCCTGCTTTTCTTCAAGTCTTTCAATGCCTCCTGCCACAATTCTAAATCTCATGCTCTCCATCTAAAAACTCTATGAGTCGAGTCAACTCTATAACTATTACCCTGAAATGCTTCAAAATAATTTGAATGGTCTCAGTGCCAAATCTTTCAAACTTTTATTTCCAATCTGCACATGCCTTTACAAAATAATTAGGAATTTCTAATGACTCTGGAACTACTCATTTTTTAAGTGTCACCTACAATGATACCTCGGGAATATCTTGGTCAATGGGACCAATTATTTGATAAATATAGTCCTTGAGTACTTTATTTTTTGATGTAGACCTTGGATCTCAATCTCATCCTCCTATAAATGTTTGAACAATTGGCTAACTCCCATGATCTTCAATGCCTTCCCATCTTCTCTAGTAGGTTCCCCCAAATATACCTCTTCCATAAAATATTCATCTGGTGCGGCTTCATCTTCACTGAAATTTGGAGGAGGTATTGTCACTTGAGCCTTCCATTTCCCTCTCCTATCTCTTGTTACACTAGACATCCTTTGTGCCTTCTGGATGGGCTCTACTATATGGAATGTTTGACCCAATTGGGATAGGTCAAGATCCTTTGTCTCTATGTATGTCCTCTTTCTAGGTTGGAAAACCTTGGCCATCCAAGTGGGCTTAGATGTATGTGTGAGTGGTTTGTATGGGGCTACATCCATTATGGAAGTTCCAATTTGTTCCCTTTCACTTTCTCCCTCTTCTTATCTTTCTCACTCTAAGGGTTCTCTATACTTTGAATTTTCTAGAGTTTCCTCCCTTCCACCTTCTTCTTCTTCTTCTAGATGTTCTTCCTCTTCTTCACATTCTTCCCGCTCATGATTTTTCTCCTTTTCCTCATAAGATGAAATTTGTGCAATCCCTTCCCATAACCCACTTGTTGGCTTCTCCTTTCATTTTGACACTTTCCCTCCCTATTGTTTTTGTTGTTTGTTAGATTCTCCTTGTACTTCGTTGGCATGTGAGTGTGGTGGGGAGGGGAAATGTGGTTATACATGTGGTTTCTTTTCAACATGTTTTGATTCATCGCCCTTAGGCTCCTCAGCTTGCATTCCAGTGTCATTTCTCCTTCCTTTAATTCTTCTTAGGATGTTATATTTGTTTCTTCATTTTTGTTCTCTTCTTTCTCACCCTATTGATCAGTATCCTCCATCTATATTTCCTCTATAGTTGGATGGACATTAACCTCTATTTGTTTTTGTTCTTGTAACTTCTCTATGGGAAGTTTTTTAGTGTGTACTGGAGGAGGCACGTGAATGTTAGACTACAATGAGACTGTTGGGGTATCAAAACCTATACCTATATCACCTGTGGGTCTATCTACTAATGATTATTTGAATCCTGGGATATTTTCAAATTTTGATAAATCAAATTCACCAAACCCCAAACCATCCCCAGCTTCTATCTCCACCTTGGTACTTGTTTCTAAATCAATCATCACCTGCTTCCTTCAGGTTAGGTGACATTCTCTATTTCTTTCCTCCTGGAAGTTGTGGTAGCCTGTCGAGTTCTCCGTACTAGAGGAACATTCTCTTCCTCTAAATCTTCTTCCTTGGGAAATTCCTATAGAGAAGGTGACACAAAAGGCCTCCTCTTTCTCCTCTGATATACCTCTCTCATTTGGGACCTAGGTGAGCCAGGAAACCAAATGGTTAAAGGAGGAATCTTGGTCCTTCCAAATGTAGATGGGGTCTTTGGGGGAGATCTAACATCCTATGCTTGGGTAGGAGGTAGAGAAACAACTGAATCATCCTTATCTTTTGTCATCTTGCATCCTATACTTTTTACTAAACCATGGACGATTGTCTTCCTAGCATGCCCATACGTTGTATCGGGAACAAGGGGAGAGACCTCTTTGAAGATAGACACATTTACCTTGAATCCTTTTCCCCTTTCCACCTATGTCGGAGGATCCACCTTTTGCTTCATTGGAATTAGGTCCATCTTGAATGACTGATGTATCCATTTATTTGTCAATTCCACAATATGTCTTGCTTTGAATTTAATATTATCATTTTTTAATTTTTCCACTTTGACATTCAATATGGGTTTATTATACACTTTATCCTCATTGTATAAAGGGTCCAGAATGTCTTATAAATCCTTGTGCCCACTTATTGGAGGTATGTGCACTTGAATAACATATTGTGTCAGCTCTAGTGGCATCCTGCTATAATCCTAGATATAGACCCCATAGTAATATATGTAGTTCATCCAATGGTCTTCAAGATGCATCTCGTGTTTATATAAAACCCCTTTTATCTTGTTGAAGGTGCCAATTGGATCAAACCTGGGCCTAATTAATTTGTATTCCTCTAGGGGGAACTCATCCCACTCTAAACAAATATATTTACAAACTTTTATATCTTGGATAGAGTGGGCTCCAATAGAAATGGGGAAGTCCCAACATTGTTTCTTCTTCTTAACAATTTTATCATATGCGTCTATTATCCATCGACTGATCTCCATAAGTATGATTTTTTCCAAGGGATATCAGGGAAACTTATTTAGATTAAGGGTACATCCCACCACTCTGATGTAAGTGAATGTATGGAACTAATATAGTGTGCTCCAAACATTCCAGTTTTAGCAGCGGCCTCCTCTGAAGGTCTCTTTTCATAATCACCTTCAATGGACCGGATGATTGCAAAAATGAAGGCATCATTGACAATTATGTATTCTGGGTTATCCGCCTTGAGTTTTTCCTTCCTCACTAGTTGAGCATATACTGTGTAAGTATAGGTATTAACATCTCATTAAGATCCCTTCTTGGACAACCTTGGGTACTCTTCTCTTGCCTCCAAAAAATAAATGATGTAGGAGGTCATATATAATCTAGTGTTGACCTTTACAACCAATATTTTTCATCTAGATTGTCATTGATGATTGCTTCCCAATAAATCCTTTCTCTTCTACCTCTGATCTTTTAAATAACAAACACCATTCAAGGCTCTAGTTGTCTATCCTGTGGTAGTCCCCAGGCCCTACTCAATAAGGTAACACAGTTCCTTATGTCATCAATCAAATAACCTCTGTGCATATCCATTTTATCCAGTTTTTCCTCCTTCCTAGGATGTAGCAAATAATATTTTTTATGAGGTCACAAATATCTGGGGTTTCCTCAAAGTATCTCTACCCCCACTCTCTGGAAATGGGGTAGTAACTGTCTGTGATAGGAATTTGAAATACCTCTTCTATTATGTTAGGTCAGATGTCCAGGACTACATCTCCATTTCTATTCTTCAATACGTTCTCATCTAGTACATACTTCTCTGCTAGAGCCATGATTAGGTCAAGTACAATAATGGACACTAGGTACCCTGCAACATTCACCAACCCAGAGAGGACCATTATCATACACTCAGATGATCAACCAGAGGGTTCTACAACTTTCTTGAGGAAAGACTTCCAATCCATGTGTCTTAGGTCTGTGTCTCTAATCTCACTATGGAGGTCACCCATCTTGTTGGGAGTGTGGCAACCTTTGTATTCATACTTCATGACAGACATACTTGATTCTATATTCACAAAGAATGCTTGTTAGCAACATTCATTAAAAATGGGGAACTAATCTAAAGCAATTAATATGTCATGCAAGAAAATCAAATCTAACTCTAAAAAAATAATAAATAAACACCTAAAATTGACTGAAAACCAACTAAAACTAAGAAAAAACACCCTCACTAGATTTATCAGAGTAGCGGGGCTTTACAGTTTGACAACACTTATCATAGTGCGAAACTGCGAAAACCCATCATGATTGAATGATTTTCATTCTGCAGAGGATCAAACTTTGAAACTCCTTTCAGGGTTTCAGATTCCAAAGACTATGATTCCCCAAAGGGAGTTAGCATCTTGAGTGCTAAATTATTGGAATTTCAAGGCTCCCTTCCCATTTTGGGTGTCAGAGTTTGATGACCCTGAAACACCAAAAGGAGGGTTTCAAAAGCAAGGGTCGCCATGGGCTAATTCTTCAGGCTGTGAAAGCCCAAAGATCTAGGTTTTGAAGAAAAAGCTAAAAGAACACTATATCTAACCTAGCCAACCCTAGGGAAAATCCTAAGACACATGGAGACAAAACCATATAACTAAAAAACTAAACCCTTTCAAACCCTAAACACTAAAAAAAAGAAAAAAAATTAAGATAACTTGAAAAAAACCTAAAACCCTAAATAAGAAAAAAAATGAAGAGCATGATCCCTACCTCAAAGGGAGTGTGAATTCAAAGAACTGTGACATAGATGGATGAACATGAAATGGTGAAGGGTTGCATATTGATAGCCGAAAGGATGCACTAAAACATTGAGGTCGTCAAAAGCATGAAAATACAAAAAGCTCAAATGTTGCAAAGTAAAAAAATTTAAGTGCTCTTTGCTTTTATATAGTCACCCCTTCAGGATGATGTCAACCTCGAGGCATCAGATGGTTTGTATATATTGGGGTGGTTGGAGTGTGAGAATCCAAAAAACCCCATCCCTGAGATGACATGCCTTAGGCGCTGGAGAGGTAGGGTTTCAGTGGTTTCAGAGGTGTCGCAGTTCTGAGAACCCCGACACTCCAAAAGTTTGAAAGGACTTCCTAAAAAAAGGATAAATCCCCAAAATAAAAACAAAACAAAAGGGGCGGGATTTCAGACATGTCAAGGTTATGAGAACCATGATATTGAAAAAGTCTAAAAATACTCTAAAAAGAAGATAAATCCAAAAAAAAAAAAAAGTCAATACTAAAAGCCAAACAAAAAGGAAAAAAATGAAGAGGAGGGGGAAAGGAGGGAAGACTGAAAAATGACCTCACTGACATCCAACTATTGGGGGCATATGGGCCCGCAATCTAACTCATTAGATGCCTAACTAGGCCACTCAATAGGGTCCCACCAACCAAAACAAAATAAAAAAGAGGGGGTCCCCATTGGGCCAAGTGGTCAAAATGGGGTGTGTGTTGTGAACCCACAACAGATAATATATCACCTACAGGCAATTACAAAATACAAACAAGAAAGAAAGAAAATATCAAGAGAAACAACCAAAATAGTAGATAACGAACTTCTCCCAAAACTAAATAAAACAGAAGATGTCTAAGGAATGGAAAAAGAATCAAAAATATTAAAATGAAATGTCAAACCTTCTCAACTATTCAAACTATATCTTATTAAATAAGTATGCAAGACACAATTCCAAAAAGAAGGAAACAATAAATCAAAGATGAAAAGGGATGAAATAATCAATTCTCCCTCTTCAAGATTTGAAGGCAATCTAATTTATGTGCATAAATGAGCTAATAAATTTAACCTTAGATTAAAATCTACCCAAAGCAATGGAATATGGATTCATTTATATATTGTGTCACTGGAGTTTTGGAATGCAGATCATCTTAGTTTAATTGGTTCAAAATTGGCCATAGTCTTGGAGGTGGACACGAGAATAGATGACTCTACCATTTTTGTCAAAATAAATGCAATCACAATAGATTTAATTAAAAATAATGTCCCTCTCATGAATTAAGGGGGAGAATGGAAATGAGAAATAAAAGTAGAAACTCTAAGATTTTATTGTGTAAAATGTGTGAGTTGAAGCTTCGCAGAGAGGAGATGCCCTAAACCATTGACAAAAAAATATATCCTGAAGAGAAATAAAGAAAAACAATAGGATATTCCCAAATATGGATTGGAAAATAAATCATGAGCTTAAGAAAAGAAATAAAATAACTTATAAATAATCCCTCAAGACATGGAAATTATTGTATACAAATAAAGAGGAATCAATTTAACAGATCATAGAAACATCTTGAGGCCCTTGTGAAGGAGCTACACCTGGAATTGGAAGAAGTTTTAGAAAAGATAGACAATTTTCCACTGGTAGGAAAAGAGCGCAAAGATATGATGATGTGGAGAAAGCACCCAAGTGGCAATGTGATTGTAAGTGCAAACTATTTTAATTATTGTGCTCATTCCTCTACAAACCGCTGATTGTCTAGAATATGGAACAAGTATGGCATTCCAAAGATAAATGTTTTTTTGTGGATAGCATGTAAAAAAATACCCATAACATGGGATCGACTGCGAATGATAGGAAAGGTTGGGTCATCTCAGTGTATTATGTGTAAATCTTAGGAGGAAACTAATATTCATATGTCCATTCACTGTGATTTGGCTTGGAAATTGTGGAGCCATTTCCTTGCCAAGTGGGGTTTGGTATGGGATTTTCCTATAGATGTTTTTTCATCATTAGATGGATGAAAACTTAAAATCTAAAGCCTGGGGATGCGTTTGATATGGGAGGTTGACCCTGCCATCATTGTCTGGACGATTTGGTTGGAAAGAAACCAACAAATTTTCAGGGAAGAAGCTAAGTCTGCGGATAGAATCTAGGATAAAGTGGTTGATATCATAGATGAGTTGGGTAATGCACATAAAAAATAATAGTGGAGTCTTAGGAAGGATGAGGAAAGGTGGGCTAATGAGTGGCCCAATTTTAGAGGTAATGTTCATGTTTTATCCCTCATGTTATGGATCCATTGGCATCCTCTTCGATGCATCCTAAGCAAGGATGGATTAAGCTAAATTTTGATAGTTTCATGAAAGGTAATCCAATAATGGTGGGTGGTGGAGGTATTTTTAGAGATGACCAGGGAAAACCTATCTTGTTATATGTAATCAATCTAGGCATGGGAATGAATAATGCTACAGAAGCTAGAGCTCTTTTATGAGGGGCTGATGATCACCAAAGAGAAGGGATGGAGAAAATTATAGGTTGAGGGGGATTCAAATATTGTTATAGGGAAAATGAAGAGAACCATAATGCATAGTTGGAGACATGAAACCACTATTAATATTTCTATTTTGATAATAGAGGATATGGAACAGGTGAGGTTTTTGCACATTAGACGCACTGGTAATGTTGTGGTAGATTGGACCACCAATTTTGGATTGACCTTAAGAGAGAAATCAAATTATAGATTTAAACAATGGATGGATTCTTTCCCCATTGAGGTAACATTTTTGTTGACTAAAGATCATGGATAAGATTAAATTGGTCCCTAGCTATCAGATGTAATGATTTATGGCTATGCAAGGTGCACGTAGGGATGCTAAATTGTTTATTTTTTTGGGCCCTGGTCCCTTAATACCAGGTTTCTTATAGAAAAAAACTTGTATACAAGGAAACATTAAAAAAAGAAAGAAAGAGTTATCAATAAAGCAGAAATAACTCTTGAGGCAATGAAAGAAAATGTATCTAGGAAAATGGAGATCAAGGACACTACAATGGATTGCTCTCCATGCTTGGTAATATAAGAAAACTAAGAGAATGAATGTTCAAAAGGTTCATTTGAAGAGAATAAAATTTTAAATCACATGTCTTCTTGTGAAGAATCAAACAAAGAATATGTTTCTGATAAGAAGACCCCTTAGAATCCATTATCATCCTTGAATCAAGATGTATAACTCAAACTATAACAATTTTTTATACAATGGTCTAATTAAGCTAAGCAAGGAAAGAAAGAAAAATGAAAAATAGGGTTGAAGAGGCTCTAAAAAGGGAGACATCATAAATTAAATCTTATTTTCTAATATTTTGATCTAGGGGAGAAAACCCCTCCCTTGGAGGAAAATGAAGTTACTTACACGAAATGTCAGGGGCTTAAACACTCTTAAAAAAAAAAATAAGTTAAAATGCAAATCATAAATAAGAAAAATGGATTTGGTTCTCATATAAGAAACAAAGTTAACCATCAAAGAGACATAGATATTCAAAATCCAATGCAATGGTTGGAATGGATGTTTGTTGAAGCAATGGGAGCCTCAATCGGGCTAGGGATTCTATGAAAAATAAAAAGGTAGCTATGAATATCAGCTCTTCATGTGCAAATTGGGAACTGGAAAAAATTAAGAGTATGAATTAGGCACTAGTATTCTCTTTGTTTAACATTTACAAACCCCTAAAGAATGAAGACAAGAGGAAATTTTTGTTTGATATTATCAATTAGATTATAATTGCTCAAAATAAATTCATGCTTGAAGATGACTTCAATGTAATACTAATTTAGAAGGAGAAGATGGGAGGTACAGGTCAAATTTATCAATGTCAAAAATATTTCTTAAAATTTGTTGAGGAAAATAGACTAATTGACTATGAACCGTAAAATGGAGTGTACACTTGGAATAATCACTAAAGTGGATTTACCAACATTGTGAAAAGATTGGATAGTTTCCTATTAATAGAATCTTAGATGAATTGGTTGAATCTACCATCATATCTTATTATCCATACTCCCACATTGGATCACTTTCTAGTAGAATTGGAAAGAGCAAAAGATGCAAATTATCCGAGTTCACAATTTCATTTTAAAATGTGGCCCGAGGCATTTGGATTTTCTCCCTAAATGAAAACATGGTGGGAAGAATCATTAAAGGAGAAATGAATAAAAATGTATATTTTATACAAAAAAAAAAACTAAAAAGGTCAAAGCAAAAACTAACAATATGGAACAAATAAAACTTTTGTAACATCTTCATGAAAAAATTAACAATCAAAGAAGACATGGTCGATCTTAGTGCAATTGTGATGAATGTAGGAATGACTTAAATATAATATAATAAAGAAAATTTATTGTTAGTTGAGAATCATGAAATATTAGAATGTGTGGAAATATATTAGAGGTCAAAGTTGAGAGAAAGTTGGTAGAAAAAAGGTGATCAAAACACAAAATATTTTCACAACATAGAAATGGAAAAATGTGGAATGAATAGGGTTTCAAAAATAAAGAGAGAAGATGATACCATCACAACAAACATACCCAAAATTTAGAAAATGAGTGTAGGTCATTTTCAGAATCTCTTTCCAAGTGAAGGGGAAGAAGATGTATTGCATCATAGGTTTCAGGATTGCATCTCCGAGATTATCACTAAGGAGGATAATAAATTCTTACTTGAACCAATGACAATGGAAGAGGAAAAAGAAGAAACCTTGGAATTGAATTCAGGCAAGGCTCCAAAGATCAATAGATTTCCGACATGAATATTCCAATCTTGTTATGATTTTATGGGTAATGAGGTGTGGCAGCTAGTTGAAGAGTCAAGGAGGAAACCAATACTTTTCAAATATCTAAGTGATACCAACATAGCACATATCCCCAAAAAAAGTGAATGCAAATAATTTTTTGATTAATGACCTATTTCATTATGCAATTCAATTTTTAAAATATTAGTAAAGGTAATCTTCAAGAGGCTAAAAACTCTCCTACTAAGATTGATTTCTCAAGAGCAAAGTGAATTTGTTCCTAGAAGAAACATATATAAAAAAATAATCACAACCCATGAGGTAATGCATTCTATGTAGGCATGATTCTAAAATTGGTTATAAATAAGGCCTGTGATAGGGTTAAGTGGAGAGTTCTATTAAAAATTGTGGAGAATTTTGGTTTTGACAATAAATGGATTGATTGGATATTTAGTTGTATGTCCAATCCAAGATACTTGGTGATAATTAATGGATTGACATGTGGTTTTTTAGTGTAAAAATTGGTTAAGAAGGGGGATCCTTTATCCCGTGAACCTCTTTTTAATATTAGCATATGTATTGAGTATGGAAATACAAAGGAAAGCAAAATTTGCAATATGGGAAAAAATAAAGGTATTGCATAACCTACCATCATTTACCCATAAGATGTTTATAGATGACACCTTGCTTTATGGTGTATCAATGGTGGATGAAGTGCAAATTATACGCAATACACTAGTAGAATATTTAGGAGCATCAAGATAGGTTATAAATAAATAAAAAACTAGAATTTTGCTTTAATACATAGAAATGAAACAAAGAAGGATATCCAATATTCTTGATTTTAACATATATTCAAGACTACCATTCTTCAATGGAGTAATAAATGGTGATCATTAGAATACTATGATTTATAAATGTAAAAGGAAAAGAGGACGATGGGAGGGGTGATGGTTAACAATGGCAGGAATAATCACAATGATCCAATTTTTCATTTTGACCATTTCTATTAATAATTTATCCTACCTAGAACTAACAAATCAAGCAAATCAAAAACTTATCACTTGATAAAGGAAGTTTCTTTGGGAAGGGTTGAATGAGAAGAATTTAATTCTATTAATTGCATGAGACAAAGTAATGAAAGATAAAATAAATGGTGGAGTCAGTATTCATAATTTGTAGTTATGTAAAATGAAACTAGGTGCAAAGTTGACGTGGGGAATTTATTAACAATCATATATATTATGGATCAAATTATTGCATACAAAGTACTTGGATACATAAGAACCTAACATAATTCTAACCATAATTGATCCTCTAAGAGAATCTACAATCTAGAAATTCATAGTTACAAGTAGAGAGATCATTAAAAACCACATCACATGGAAAATCAAAATTGAAGGGTTTGTATCCTTTTTGCACAACTTTGGAATGGAAATATCCCATTGGATTCCATTTTGAAATTTACGAACACCATTCAAGATAGAATAACTATTTATGGTGAAAAATTCAGTAATTATTTTATGGTAACTATTTTAAATGGTGTCCCAAATTATGATTGGAACCAATTCAAGTTTGTTGAACCAGTATGTGAGTCATACTTATAACTAAATTGGAAAACTACATGATTATTTTGACAAGAGGGATTGATGAAATAATATCTAAGTGTAGCGAAATATAACTCTTAATCATTTTGGATTGGTTATGTTGTCGTTAAATTAGACATCACCTCTAGATCTTGGCCCAAAGATTTCTACTGAGGAAAAAATGTGCTCCAAAAAATTAGAGAATTTGCATGGACCGCACTTCACGAAAGGATTCTATTAAGACACAAACTTCAAAAATAGTCATTTTGGGCCCTTAGAGATTTGTTCATGTGTGAGGAATCTTAATACAATGCAAGGTAGCCCAAAAATGTTGGATGTACTTTTTCAAGTAATTAGAATGGAACAAGCTACTACCAAATGATCTAAAGATTATATTCTATGACATGGTCAAGAATGCATAAAGGGGCTACTTGGGATGTTTAATGTGGTAGAATAACTGAGAGGGGGGGTGAATCAGTGGCCTAAATGATTAATCTAATAATCCAACCAATAATTATATCATAAATATGATATCCTCTAGTTATCTTTCATTCCTACAAGATGTATGCCTTCAAGTAATCTTATCAAATATATACTTCTCGGCGAATATATTATTTATCTTTTTATAGCTTTTACCGAGTAGCAGTAATTAAACTTAGTGTTTACCGACCAATCATGTTTTAGTAATGTGTAAAGAAAAACATCAAAGCAATGAACCATATACACATTTGAAACATGGGTTTTTAACATGGAAATATTGTTAAGGGAAAAATCACTTGGGACCGGTAACCCAAAATTTTCACTCTTCTGAAGTGAGCTCAGTGAAGAGCCAACCCTGTTAAAGGTTACAAACACACTGTTAAGTACAACCTTGTTAGAGGATTTAAAACTAACATTTTGTATTTTGACCTAGAATTCACTATGATGTCAACAAGAAAACCTTTTGATACTCTTGAGTATCTCAATATAATAAGGATGGTTAAATCCCACTTGGTTAAGAGATTTCCTGAATCAATGGTTAAACTGAAACAGTAAATGATCTATTCAATAATACAACTTTAACTTGCATATTTTCAAATCTATTGTTAGTCCATAATACCTCTCTGATCAATTTTCTCTTCAATTCCTTTGCTCCCCTTCTTTCTTCTTTTCTTCTTGGTGAATGCTCTTACTTCTCTGTTGCTCGGTGTCTGCAAAATTCTTTGGCTCTGTTCTTTAGCCTGTATGATCAAATCTACATGAAGAATTCTATCTTCACCATAATTATATTCAGCATTCCCCCCTTCATAATGAATTCCTTGTCTCTTTATATAGACTTGATTTCACCATTCAATCTCTTTTTCTTTCTTGTTCTTGACATGTAGATTGCTTCTTGATCCGCAAATCTTGCCATGCATTGCTTTAATCTTTAAAGCTTTGCTTTAGTTTTATTCCATAGATTTATCCTTGACAACTGTGAATAAAACTAGCTTTAAATCTTCTTCTTATCCTTAGTTCAACTGGTCGATGAAAATAAAGAAATCAATTAGTTAACTTTAATTATAGCTCTGTCAGCTAAATAGTTTTGTCATTTTCTAACTCCAGTTGGTTTCAGTCATCAAATCATAGTTTGATTGGTAACACTTGCTTGGGTACCACTGTGTCTCTTGGGTAACACTGTCTATCGGTGTTGTTTGTCCGTCAGGTAACACTATGAACTGCTCAGGGTTCACTATTCTTGGGTAACCCTGTCACTCGATGTATACCTTTACCGATAACAAAAACTTTTTCTCTTTAGATCTTCAAGTGTTGTGACAATATGTGTATAAGAAATCATAACATATTAAGTTGACATCAATGAAAATACAATATATTAACTGATTTAATGTCTTGCATTTACTTTTTGTAGCTCGATGATCATCAACTTATCATCTTCAAACATTCAATCAGTTATAGTTCATCAATCTCTCCCTTTGGCATTGATGGAAATATAGTATCAACACAATACAAAATATTCCATATCATAACAAACTTATTTTTCTATAACTAATTCAAATATCTAACTCTTGGTAAGCTCTTCTAGCTTATATTTGATTCTTGCAGAGTTATTTCTTCATTCCCTTCAATGGATAGGTGTAGTAATTATGTCGTATGCTTCTGTCTCTCCCTTTGTTGTAGAATATCTTCTCCCTTTTCTGGATAGATATGCAGTGTTAACTTTTCTCCAATTCTCTCCCTTGGATGGATGGTTGTTTCTTTGAATCATTCTCTTCATCATCATTGGATATTTCTCTCCCTTTGTAGAAACTTCATTCTCTAATCTTTTCTCTCCCTTTGACTGATGTTCTTTTCCCTGATAGATATTTCACTTCTCTCCTTGATGGATATTTCATTATTGGATATCTCTCTCCCTTTGACAACAATGCCAAATAAAAATATATCATTGAATTCCTTTCCATCAGAAATACAACTTTGTAGTAGCCAACATTACTCTGGTGTGAAATTCAGATAAGTACCTTCTTGTATTGATGTGTCATTGCAGTCCATATCTTTGCTTGCACCAACATGATTGATCTTCTGATAATGTGTAGGCTGATGATGTCTTCTAGTCAGCTTAGTGACCAGTAGACAAGGGTCAAACCCCTAGTCTCTTCCTTAGGTACTCAAATGTATCTTTTGGCAATGGCTTTGTGAATATGTCTGATAATTGTTCTCTGGATTGTACATATTCTAGTATCACTTATTTCTCTTGTAATTGTTCCCTTAAGTAATGATACTTAATAGCCAATGTGCTTTGTTTTAGCATGCATCACAGGGTTCTTTCAAATGTTGATTTCACTTGTATATTCACAATAGATAATTACTAGTTCAATAATTTTCATATCCATACCTTTCATCAATTTCTTGATCCATGCAATGTTAGAGCAATTTGAAGCAGCAACTATGTGTGTGTAAATGGGTACCTGTTGAAAACAACACAAACACTCAATAGGTCATTGCATTAGTTCAAATGGTTAGATAAAATGTTAGAAACCACTAATATCGGCCTATTGCCTTCTAACTAGAAAGAGTGTGATTAGTTG
>MU223128.1:390401-409965 GCA_018584345.1 Thuja plicata | reverse complement strand
TATCCAATACATATACTTCATTCAAGTAAAGAAAATTAATTGGCTCACTTCCGAATTATATCATAATAACACAGAGTTATTATATTCCAACAAAGGTACAAATACTTATTAATATCATTTTCTCATAATAACTAAATCTGAATTTAGGATTCATTTGCATTTACAAGAATTTTCACATTTAATCAGGTTATTCAGCATTATTGTTCCTTTACCTTCAACTGAACAAGGTGTATCATTTCCCATTCTTACTGTACCACCATTATAATACTCAAAAGTATTAAATTTTTCTTTGTCACCATATGGTGAGTGTAGCCACTATCTATAATCCAAATGTTATTCTTACTAACCTTAGATATGAGTAGTGCAGTTTCTTCATACCTTTCATCTTTATCTAAATCATCCTTCACAACTACAAATACTATTTCGATGTCATCATTAGGTTCGATGTCAGTATCTTCATCTTTGCAAGAAGCTATGTAGCTATCCTTCTTTCCTTTATCCTTGTAGTCTAAGGTATCCTTTCTTTCTGATCATCAGTAACCTCTGTAATCTTTGTTATCACCTCTGTCAGATTTCTTCTCAAAAGATCTGTCATCACTTCTATCATCTTTTCTTTTGTTAGGACATCTTGCAGCAAAGTGTCCAATCTCTTTACAATTAAAGCATACAAGTGGTAACTTTCCTTTGTATTTACCTCTGTCTCTTTGCATTCTTCTTTCCATGAGTGCTTCTATTTCATCTAGACCTTCTTCTTCCCTTTCACTTTCACTATCTCTTCTAGATGAGTGTCTCTGACTAGATTTTCTTATTCTCGTAGAAGACTTAAATGCAAACTCTAAGTTTGGTAAGACACTATTATCAAAATTCTTCATCTCAAATAAAATTAGTCTACCAATCAAACTATCAAGAGTAACTATATTGTTTGCAATTGCTCTCATTCCTTGAATAGAAACTCTAATAGCATATACAGGCAATAAGGTTATTAAGATTTTACTTACCACTGTCTCCTCATCAAGTGTACCTCCAACACCTAGTATAGCATTGACTACTTTTATTCTTGTGTTGTACTATGTGATATTTTCTCCTTCTTTCATTCTGAGGTCATCAAACTTTCCTCTAAGTCTTTCTGCCTTGGATCTCAGAACATTTGTATCACCTGCATGTACAAACTTCAGTTTGTCCCACATTTTCTTTGCAGTTTTGCAGTCCTTGACATCTTCAAATTCAGCATCAGAGAGTGAGTAAGAAAGCTCTATAACCATGCAATTATTCTCATGCTTCTCTTTCAATTGATCTACTGTCAATGGTCTTGTAGGCAACACATATTTTGTATCTAAGTATTGAGTAACATCATTCCCAATACCTGATAAGTGGATTCTTATCCTGCTTTTCCATGAAGCAAAGTTGTCTTTCTTCAACACGGGCACATCTCGTCTGTTCATCTTGTGATCTTTGACTTAGGTCTTGAAACCTTCCTTCTAAGCACACAAGCTTTGATACCAATTGTTAGTAATAACTGAGAGGGGGGTGAATCAATGGCCTAAAAAATTTATCCTTTAATCACTAACCACTAATCAAATAAATCTCAGATTATTAACTCCCTACAAGATGCATGCCTTGAAATACTTATAATATTTGACTATCTGTTAGTTTACCTTGTCTGTCCTTATTCTCCTTGATAACTAATAAGTAGTAAAACTTATTTACCGATACTCAGTAAATATGCAGAGTATACCAATCAATCCAGAAATGCATATGTGAAATGTAAAACAATAAAGTAATAAACCATACACACATAACACATGGATTTTTAATGTGGAAACCCTGTTAAGGGAAAAACCACTGGGATCGGTACCCCAAATTTTCACTCTTCTGAAGTGAGCCCTGTTAGGAGCCAACCCTGTTAAAGGTTACAAACACACTGTTAAGTGCGACCTTGTTAGAGTATTTTATACATAGAGGTTGTCACTTAGTATCTTCTTGCCAACTGTACAAATCTTCTTTAAATCAATTACTTAACTCTGGTCGAATAAAACAAAAAAAAAACAACAAGTTAAGTCTATCCTTAAGCTCTACCAGCTAGATATTTTGTCATTTTCTAAACTCTCTATTCTGTCGGTCAACTCTGTAGTTAGTCGTCGGTGACAACTGCTAGTTCCGTCAGTGTAACTTCAGTTAACTTCAGGATCTCTGTCCATCAGCCATCATTAGATTTTTCTTCATCGGGAAACACTATCATCTGCTCATCAAGCATCACTGTGACTTTTTATTTACCTTTACTAATGGTGTGCACTCTGTCAGTGTTGTTTGCCACTTAGTGAATACTTGAATTTTATGCATTGTTGAAAGCATAATCTTTGTTCCATTGATTCTCTGAAGTCTTTGGCATTATGTATATGACCGTATAGGTTATATTAAGTTAACATCAATGAAAATATAAGCCATTAATTGATTTAATGCCTTGAATTATCTTCAAATTAACATTATCAAACATTCAATCAGTTACATGTCATCACATATATCTCAAAATTCTTTTAATAGTAGTCATGTGTGATTCCTTGGGATTAGCAGAGAATCTTGCAACTATACCAACTGCATGTGCTATATCTGTTCTAGTATGTACAACATACATTAGTTTTCCAATCATAGATCTATATAAGGTCTGATTTACCTCGGTTATCTTATCTTCTTTGTCAATTTGCATCCAATTTCCATAGTTGTTCCAACTGGTTTGGAGTCCTCCATTTTGAATATCTTCATAACTTCTTTGATGTTTTTGGATTGTGTGATGTATATGCCTTCATTTTGTTGTAGAATCTATAGACCAAGTAAAAATTTGATCTCTCCAAACATTGACATCTCAAACTCTTTGCTCATTTTATTATCAAATGACTTGCATAACATATCATTACCTCCAAATATGATATCATCAACAAATATCTTAGCAATCATAATCTTATCATCAGTATCTCCTTTCAAATATAGATTATTGTTATCACTTTTTCTAACAAATCCAATAATTATGAGATAAGAGTGAAGTCTTTCATGCCATGCTATCAATGCTTATTTCAATCCATACAAGGCTTTGTGTAGTCTACAAACTATGTTTCTCTTGTTAGGATCAACAAACCCTTCAGGTTGTTCAATGTATATCTCCTCTTCTAGTATTCCATTCAGAAATGCAGATTTAACATTCATTTGGTATACTTTGAATCCTTTGAAAGAAGCATAAGAAAGTAGAATTCTTGCTCCTTCTAGTTTAGCAATGGGTGCAAAGTTTTCTCCATAGTCAATACTTTCTTCTTGTGCATACCCTTTGCATACCAGTCTTGCTTTGTTCCTTGTGACTTCTCCATTCTCATTTAGTTTGTTTCTGAATACCTATTTGGTACCAGTGACATTTTTGTCACTCGGTCTAGGTACTAATGTCCATGTTTTGTTCTTTTCTATCTATTTAATCTCTTCATTCATTGCACTACCCCATTCCTGATTCTCAAGTGCAGTATTGACAGATTTAGGCTCAAAGTCACAAATCAAACATCTAGTGTTGAGTGACTTACTTCTTTTTCTCATTCCATCTCTTTTTTCTCCAATGATCTAGTCTTGTGGATGGTGTCTTCTGACATACTTAGCAAGTACAGGTTCATATCTGTGTTCCTCATTTTGATCATCATCGTGACCTTCATGTTGATCTTCATCATCGCTTGGTTCAACATTGTGAGCATTTTCCTGATTCTCGGTGTGTGCAGCCTGTTGCACGGCTGCATTGTTCTATCGCTTGGTAGTGTTACACTGTTGCTTGGGTAAGGTGTTAGGTTCTTCACTATAGGAAAATATGTTGTAATCTTTCAGTTCCTTTCTTCTTTCTTCATCATTTTTCTCTGCAAATTCATCCACTTTAACATTTGCACTTTCAATGATTTTGTTAGAAGATTTGTTAAGACATTTATAAGATTTTCTTTTGGTAGAATATCCTATGAATATTCCTTCATCACTTTTAGATTCAAGTTTCCCATTTCTATCATCTTTCAATATAACATTAACTTCCAAAAATTCTAAAGTAACTCACATTTGGTGTGTATCCATACCATAGCTCATAAGGTGTCTTATTGGTGTCTTTCTTCAATTGAACTCGGTTTCGTGTATAGACAACAATACTTATAGTTTCTCTCCAAAATATTTGTGTGATGCCTTTTTTCAATCATCAATGTTCTGGCACAATCAATAATTGATATATTCCTTCTTTCAACAATCCCATTTTACTGTGGTGTTCTCGATGCAGAAACCTGTCTTGTAATTCCATGCTCATTATAAAAGTTAGTGAATTCATCATAAATAAATTCTTCTCCTCTATCTGATCTTAGACATTTTAGTTCCTTTCCACTTTTTGTCAACTATAGTTTTATACCATTTGAACATCTTAAATGCTTCAGACTTCTTTTTTAAGAACATGACAGTCATCATCCTAGAATATTCATCAACAAATAGAATGAAGTATCTATCACCATAATAGCTCTTTGTTCTCATTGGTCCACATAATTCAGTATGGACTAAATCTAGAATAGCATTAGATGTGTAGGTTTTTCTCTTGAAACTAGACTTTGTCATTTTTCCTTTTTGACAATTCTTATACATGACATGGTCGGGTTTTGACATGCTCGGTAATCTTCTTACTTTTCTTTTCTTGCTTATCCTAGCTATGTTGTCAAAATTCACATGACATAACCTTTTATGCCACAACCAAATGTCTTCATTTCAATCCAATAAACAAGTGGTCTCAATGTTATCAAGATAGAATAGGTTACCTTTTGTTTGTTCACCAGTATTGATCAACCTTCTTGTTCCATTATAGATCTTTGCCTTTTTGTTCTCAAATGCAACTCAGTGTCCTGTATTATTCAGTTGTGAAACACTCAATAGATTATAGTTAAGTCCTTTCACGCAATATGCATTTTCACATGTGATCATATTATTCAACATGATGGTTCCTTTTCCTTCAACTGGACAAGGTGAGTCATTACCCATCTTAACTGATCCACCATTATAATATTCAAAAGTTTCAAACTTTTCCTTATCTCCAGTCATGTGGTGAGTACAACCACTATCAATAATCTAGACATCATTTTTTATAACTTTAGATATGAGTGCAGTTTCATCATACATTTCTTCTTCATTTGAATCATCCTTCATAACAAAAAATACTACCTCAACATGTTCATCAGACTCGGTGTCAATATTTTCAACTTTGTTCTCAACCAAGTAACAAGCCTTCTTGACTTTGTCCTAGTAGTCTCAATTATCTCTTTTGTCAGAGTGTCGGTTGCTTCTGTAGTCTCGGTCATCACTTCTATCAAACTTGTTTTCATAAGATTCGTCATTTTTTCTTTTATCCTTTCTCTTGTTAGGGAATCTAGTAGCAAAATGTCCAATTTCTTTGCAATTAAAATAGACCAATGGTGATTTAACTTTGTATCTACCTTTGCCTCTATGCAGTCTTCTAGCCATTAGTGCTTCAATTTCATAAAGTTTTTGTTCATCACTATCACTTTCACTATCATTTCTCATAGTGTGTTTATGACTTGATTTACTTATTTTCAGAGAAGACTTGAATGCAGACTCAATAGTTGGTAAGACATTGTCGTCATAGTTATTTGTCTTAAATGAAATAAGTCTACCTATCAAACTATCAAGAGTAACATTATTATTTACCACTAGTCTCATTTCTTGAATTGCAGATACTCTAATAGCATAAATAGGTAGTAAGGTTCTTGGAATTTTACTTACCAGTGTTTCTTCCTCAAGTACACCTCCTACTCCTCAGATAGCATTAACAACCTCTTTGATTATGTTACTATAGCGAGTGATGTTTTCTCCTTCTTTCATTCTTAGATCATCAAACTTTCCTCTTAGGCTTTCAACTTTAGCTCTCAGCACATTGGTGTCCCCTCCATGTACTAGCTTGAGTTTGTCCCACATTTTCTTTGCAGTGGTGCATGATTTGACATCTTCAATTTCAACATCAGATAGTGAAGAGGAAATTTCTATCATCATAGAGTTGAGTTCATGTTTGTCTCTCAATTGATCAACAGTCAAAGGTCCTATCGGTGTAGCATATTCAGTATCCAAGTATTATGTGACATCATTTCCAATACCTGATAGGTGGAGTCTTATCCTGCTTTTCCATGATGCAAAGTTGTCTTTGTTCAACTTAGGAACATCCCTTTTACTCATCTTATGATCTTTAGCTTGAGTCTTTAAACTCTCTTCCAAGCACCAAAGCTATGATACCAATTGTTAGAATAACTGAGAGGGGGGGGTGAATCAGTGGCCTCAATGATTAATCCAATAATCCAACCAAAACATATATCAGAAATATAATATCCTCTAGTTATCTTTCAGTCCTACAAGATGTATGCCTTCAAGTAATCTTATCAAATATATACTACTCGGTGAATATATTGTTTATCTTTTTTTAGCCTTTACCGAGTAGCAGTAATTAAACGTAGTGTTTACTGACCAATCCTATTTTAGTAATTTGTAAAGAAAAACATCAAATCAATGAACCATATACACATTTGACATGTGGATTTTTAACATGGAAACCATGTTAAGGGAAAAACCACTTGGGACTAGTAACCCAAAATTTTCACTCTTTTGAAGTGAGCTCGGTGAAGAGCCAACCCTGTTAAAGGTTACAAACACATTGTTAAGTGCGACCTTGTTAGAGGATTTAAAACTAACAATTTGTATTTTGACCTAGCATTCACTATGATGTCAACAAGAAAACCTTTTGATACTCTTGAGTATCACAATACAATAAGGATGGTTAAATCCCATTCGGTTAAGAGATTTTCTGAATCAATGGTTAAACTGAAATAGTAAATGATCTGTTCATTAATACAACTTAAAATTGCAGATTTTCAAATCTATTGTTAGTCCATAATACCTCTCTGATAAATTCCTTTGCTCCCCTTCTTTCTTCTTTTCTGCTTGGTGAATGCTCTTGCTTCTCTGTTGCTCGGTGTCTGCAGAATTCTTTGGCTCTGTTCTTTAGCCTGTATGATCAGATCTGCATGAATAATTCTATCTTCACCAGAATTATATTAAGCATTCCCCCCTTCATAATGAATTCCTTCTCTTTATATAGACTTTATTTCATCGTTCAATCTTTTTTTCTTTCTTGTTCTTGACACGTAGATTGCTTATTGATCCACAAATCTCGTCATGCATTGCTTTAATCTTTAAATCGTTGCTTTAGTTTTATTCTATAGATTTCTCCTTGAGAATTGTGAATAAAACTAGCTTTAAATATTCTTCTTATCCTTAGTTCAATTGGTTGATGAAAATAAAGAAATCAATTAGTGAACTCTAATTATAGCTCTGTCAGCTAAGTATGTTTGTCATTTTCTAACTCCAATTGATTTTGGTCATCAACTCTTAGTTTGATCGGTAACACTTTCTCGGGTACCACTGTGTCTCTCAGGTAACATTGTATGTCGGTGTTGTCTATCTATCGGGTAACACTATGAATTGCTCAGGGTTCATTGTTCTCGGGTAACCCTGTCACTTGATGTATACCTTTACTAACAATAATTACTTTCTCTCTTTAGATATTCAAGTGTTGTGACAATATGTGTGTGAGAAATCATAACATATTAAGTTGAGATCAATGACAATACAATACATTAACTGATTTAATGTCTTGCATTTAACTTCAGCAGGTCGGTGATCATCAACTTATCATCTTCAAACATTCAATCAGTTATAGTTCATAATTATAGATAAAAACACCAACACAAAGCATATGGAAAGTATGGAAATAGATAAATGAGAGAATATTCAATGACAAAGATGTTGGAATCATTTTATGTTTCACAAAAATCTTGAACTATCAATGCCCTATACAAACGCCAGATTTAACCCAATCCATGGGAGGCGGTTAAGCCATGTCACGAATCTCCAAGGAGGAGATGACCACCAAGTCAACAGTATCCCCCTCAAAACTGAATGAACCTTCAACACCCACTGAAGGGAGACTCAAACCCATGACCCACGCTCTGATACCAATTGTTGGAATCATTTCTTGTTGCACCAAAAGCTCGAACTATCAATGCCTAATACAAACGCCAGATTTAACCTGATCTACAAGAGGTGGTTGAGCCATGTCACAAATCTCCAAGGAAGTGTTGACCATGATGACATGTAACTGATTAAATGTTTGAAGATGTTAAGTTGATCACCAAAATGTAGAAAGATAATGCAAGACATTAAATCAGTTAATGGATTATATTGTCATTGATGTCAACTCGATATAATCTAATTGTTTATAATAAAAGTGTCAAAGACTTCAGAGAATTAGATAGATAAATATTATGCTTTTATTAATGCATAAAAGACAAACATTCACGATGTGACTTCAAACACAGACAGCTAGTGGAACCTGACGGACAGAGATCACCAAAAGTCAAGTCACAGTGATGCCCGAGCAAGAACATCGATGAGCATTACCGACGAGAAGAATCACAAGCATAACTGACGATTAGAATCATAGTGTAAACTGACGGAGAAGCCCGAGGAGAACTGGAGTGTTGACCGAAGATATCAAAGAGTTAAAAACACCAAAAGTAACTTGAGTTCAGAAATGACAAAATATGTAGCTGGCAGAGCTAAATATGGACTTAACTGGTAGTTATCATTGTTTTCATCGACAAGATAAAGCCAGAGATAAGTAAATGATTTAAAGTTGTTTTGTCTAGTTGGCAAGAAGATCTCTATGAGATAAAATATGATTTTTACTTTAAATTTGATTGGCTAAGATTATGGATCACGCCAAGATCAAGAAAATCAAGAACCTAACAACAGTGATATCATGTCTATAAAGAGACAACTTAATTCATTTCAAATTAAGGGGATTGAATGAAAAAGAGGATGCTAAAGAGAAACTGATGAAGAGCAACTTTATATAGTCCTGATCAATCAAGTTGAGAAAAGAGCTAAAGTTTTTTGCGGACACCGAGCAACAGAGCATAGCATCATCGAGAACTAAAGTGGAGCAAAGGTATTAAAAAGGATATATTGATCAAATTAGTTTTATGAGCTTACAATAGATCTGAAAATCTGCAAGTATAAGTTGTATATGTGAATAGATCATATTGTTTCAGCTTAACCATTGATTTAGAAATTCTCTTAACTGAGTAGGATTTAAAGATCCTTTCTATATTGAGATACATCCCAAGGAGTATCAAAAAGTTTTATCATGAAGATAGCATGAGATGCCAGATACCATTTAAAAAACCAGAAGAGTTTGGACAAGGAAGGTAACATAGAAATGCTCGATATCAAGTGACAGACTAAACTTTTAAATCCTCTAACAAGCTCACACCTAACAGTGTGTTTGTAACCTTTAACAGGGTTGGCTCTTCACCGAGCTCACTTCAGAAGAGTGAAAATTTTGGGTTACTGGTCTCAAGTGGTTTTTCCCTTAACATGGTTTCCACGTTAAAAATCCATGTGTCAATGTGTTTATGAGTCATTACTTTAGTGTTTTGAATTACACATAGCTAATCTAGATTGATCGGTATACTCTAAGTAATTTACTATTTTTCAGTAAATAAATAGACTGTTATTCGGTAAACATACAGAATAAGGTTTAACAGAGCATTTTGAACAGTAGTAATTTGATAAGTGTATTTGAAGGCATTTATCTTATAGGACTGAAGATAACTAGAGGCTTAATATTGTGGTACTAAGTTTTTGGGTTGATTAATTGAAATATTTTTTAGGCCACTGATTCACCCCCCCCCCCCCCTCTCAGTTATTACTAACAATTGGTATCAGAGCTTGTGTGTTTAGAAAGGGAGTTTAACAACTCAAGCAAAAGATCACAAGATGAACATACAAGATGTGCCCAAGTTGAATAAAGACAACTTTGCATAATGGAAAAGCAGAATTAGACTCAACCTATCAGGTATTGGAAATGATGTTACTCAATACCTTGATACTGAATATGTGTTGCCTACAGGACCTCACACTCATGAGCAATTAAGAGTAAAGCATGAGCATAATTGCATGATGATAGAACTTGCTTCATCACTCTCTGATGTTGAGTTTGAAGATGTCAAAACCTGCACCTCTGCAAAGCAAATGTGGGATAAGTTGAAGCTAGTATATGGAGGAGATGTTAATGTACTAAGAGCCAAGGCAACAAGCCAAAGAGGGAGGTTTGATTAATTAAGGATGAAAGAAGGATAAAATATCACTCAGTATAGTTATAGAATCAAAGAGATAGTCAATGCTATCTGAGGAGTTGGAGGTGTACTTGAAGAGGAGACAGTGGTAAGTAAAATCTTAAGAACCTTATTGCCTGTATATGCTATGAGAGTTTCTGATATTCAAGAAATGAGAGCAATTGCAAACAATACAGTTACTCTAGATAGTTTGATTGGTAGACTAATTTCATTTGAGATGAACAACTTTGATAATAGTGTCTTACCATCTATAGAATCTACATTCAAATATTCTTTAAAGATAAGTAACTCAAGTCATAGACATGATGATAGAAATTATAGTGACAGTAATAATGAGGATCAAGGACTTGATGAAATTGAAGCACTAATGACAAGAAGATTGCAGCAAGGCAAAGGTAGATACAAAGGTAAATTACCACTTGTATGTTTCAATTGTAAAGAGGTTGGACACTTTACTGCAAGATGTCCAAATAGAAGAAAAGATGACAGAGGTAATGACAGATCATATGAGAAATTTTTTGATAGAGGTGATAACAGAGATTACCGAAGAAATTGACAATCTAAAAAAAGAGATACCAGAGACTACAAGGACAAAGGGAAAAAAGCTTGTTACCTAGCTGAGAACAAAGATAATTACACTGACACCGAATCAGAAGAAGACATTGAGATGGTATTTGTAGCCATGAAGGATGATTCAGATGAAGAAGAAGAAGAAATGTATGTAGAAACTACACTCATATCTAAAGTTAGTAAGAATGATGTCTGGATCATAGATAGTGGCTGCACTCACCATATGACCGGTGATAAACAAAAGTTTGAGACTTTTGAATACTATAATGGTGGTTCAGTGAGAATGGGAAATAATACACCTTGTCCAGTTGAAGGTAATGGAACTATAGTGTTGAATAACCCGATCAAATGAGAAAATTCTTCCTGGGTAAAAGGACTAAATTATAATATGTTAAGTGTTTCACAGCTAATAATACAGGTTACCGAGTGGCATTTGAAAATAAGAAGGCAAATATCTTCAATGAATCAGGAAGGTTGATTAGAACTGGTGAGCAGACAAAAGGTAACCTTTTCTATCTTGATGACACTAACACCACTTGTTTAATGGCTAGAAATGAAGACATATGGTTGTAGCACAAAAGATTGTGTCATGTAAATTTTGACAACATGATAAAGATAAGCAACAAAAGGAATGTCAGAGGCTTACCGAGCATGAATAAGCCCAAGCATACCATGCGCAAGAATTGTCAAAAAGGTAAGATGACAAAGTCTAGTTTCAAGAGTAAAACCCATACATCTAATGCAATTCTAGAATTAGTCCATACAGATCTATGTGGACCCATGAGGACAAAGAGATACTATGGAGATAGGTATTTTGTTCTCTTTGTTGATGATTATTCTAGAATGATGATAGTCATGTTCTTAAAAGATAAATCAGAAACATTCAAGATGTTTAAATGGTATAAGGCTATGGTAGAAAAGCAAAGTGAAAATAAATTGAAATTCTTAAGGTTAGATAGAGGAGGGGAATTTACTTCAGATGAATTCACTAAATATTGCAATGAGCATGAAATTAAAAGACACATTTCTGCACCGAGAACACCACAACAAAATGAAATTGTTGAAAGGAGAAATAGATCAATTGTTGACTGTGAAAGAACATTGATGATTGAGAAAAGCATCACTCAAACTTTCTGGAGGGAAGTTGTTAGTACTATTGTCTACACATTAAATAGAGTACAATTGAAGAAGGACATAAAGAAGACACCCTATGAGCTTTGATATGGTCATACACCCAATGTAAGTTACTTCAGAATATTTGGTAGTCAATGTTATATTTTGAAGGATGATAGAAATGGAAAAATTGACTCCAAAAGTGATGAAGGTATCTTTCTAGGGTATTCAACCAAAAGCGAGGATTATAAATGTCTCAACAAGTCATCTAACAAGATCATTGAAAGTGCAAATGTGAAAATAGATGAATTTGCAGAAAAGAATGATAAGGAAAGCAAACAAGAACTAGAGGACTAGAACAGGTTTGTTTATACAGAACCTGACACTCTACCTAAGCAATAGTGTATCACTCCTGAGCAACATAATATTGCACCCGAGCATCAGGCTGTAGTTATCGAAGATCAGGAAAATCTTCAAGATGATGTTCCGAACGATGGAGATCAGAATGAAGGTCAAGAAGATGGTCAGAATGATGAACACAGAGATGAACCAAAACTTGCCAAGTATGTCAGAAGACATCATCCATAGATTCAAATCATAGGATACAAGGAGGCTGGAATGAGAACAAGAAGTAAGTCACTGAACACTAGATGTTTGCTTTGTGATTTTTAGCCTAAATCTGTTAACACTGCACTTGAGAATGAAGAATGGGTTAGTGCTATGAATGAAGAAATAGAACAGATTGAGAAGAATAGTACATGGACACTAGTATCGAGACTAGATGACAAGAATGTCATTGGTACCAAATGGATATTCAAAAACAAGCTGAATGAGAATGGAGAAGTCACAAGAAACAAAGAAAGGTTAGTATGCAAGGGATATGCACAAGAAGAAGGTATTGATTATGGAGAAACCTTTGCGCTTGTTTCTAGAATAGAAAGAGTTAGAATCTTACTTGCTTATGTTGCATTTAAAGGATTCAAGGTATACAAGATGGATTTCAAATCTGCATTCCTAAATGGAATACTGGAAGAAGAAGTATACATTGAACAACCAGAAGGGTTTGTTGATCCAGACAAGAGAAACATTGTATGTAGACTACATAAAGCCTTGTATAGATTAAAATAAGAACCTAGAGCCTGGTATGAAATACTTCACTCCTATCTCATTAGCATTAAATTTGTAAGAACAAGTGAAAATAACAATCTGTACTTAAAAGAAGATACCGATGGTAATATTGCGATTGCTGAAATTTTTGTTGATGATATCATTTTTGGGGGAAATGAAGTGTTATGAAAATCCTTTGCTAATGAAATGAGTAAATAATTTGAAATTTCTATGTTTGGGGAGATCAAATTCTTTCTTGGTCTATATATTCTTCAACAAGATGCAGGCATATATATCACTCAGTCCAAATACATTAAGGAAGTGCTCAAGATATTCAAGATGGAAGATTCTAAACCAGTTGGAACACCTATGGCTACCAGATGTAAGTCAAAAAAAGAAGACAAATCAAATGAGGTAAATAAAACCTTATATAGATCAATGATTGGAAAACTAATGTATGTTGTTCATACCAAACCAGATATAGCACATGCAGTTGGAATAGTTGCAAGATTCTCTACTAATCCCAAAGAATCACATATGACTGTTGTCAAGAGAATTCTGAGATATCTGAAGAACACTAAGGACTATGGATTATGGTATAAAAGAGAAGGAAAATTTGAGCTACAAGTCTATACAGATGTTGATTGGGCTGGAAACATTGATGACCGAAAGAGAACAACTGGAGGAGCATTCTTCATGGGTGACAGAATTGTCACATGGATCAGCAAGAAGCAAGGATGCATCTCTCAGTCTACTGCAGAATCAGAATATGTGGTTGCTACTGCAAATTGCTCCAATATTGCATGGATCAAACAGTTGCTAGAAGGTATGAATATGAAGATTCTTGAACCAGTAATTATCTATTGTAATAATACCAGTGCAATTAACATTTATAAGAATCCAGTCATGCATGTTAAGACTAAGCATATTTCTATCAAGTATCACTATATGAGAGAACAAGTGCAAGCAAAGGAGATGCTATTGGAATATGTTCAATCAAAGGAACAATTAGCTTATATATTCACCAAGCCATTACCGAAAGATACATTTGAGTACTTGAGACAAAGACTAGGGGTCCAACCCTTGTCTATTGGTCAGTAAGTTGACTAGGAGGATGCATCAACCTACACACAATCTGAAGATCATTCATGTTGATGAAAACACCAAGATGAACAACAACAGATACATCTATACACAATAAGGTACAATTATGCACCAAATAAAAGAGACATTTTATTGTTGACGGATAGGGAAATTCAAGGAATATATTATATAAAGGGAAGGAAGATGATATAAAAAGTTTTTGTTTGGCATTGTTGTCAAAGGGAGAGATTATTTCATTATCATAATGGAGATATTATCTCATTGATCAAAAAATATTATTACATTATTAATGAAGTGAAGTTCCTGAGAATCAAAAGAAAGAGTTAATCAATATTCAAAGGGAGAGAAATTGACTACATATGAAATATCCACCTCAGGGAGAGAAGTAACAAAGGGAGAGAGTTCATACAAAGAGAGAAGATTGTTGTCAAAGGAAAAAGATATTATCAAGAAGAGGATCAGTCAAGGCAGAGCACATATTAGAATAGATACATTAGATGCTACATCTATCCAGTGAAGAGATTGAAGATTGAAGACAACCATTCTGCATGAAACAAATCAAAGCTATTTTTGAGCTTATTGAAAGCCAAAAATTTGTAATAGCTACAATAGGAAAGCTTGATGAAACTGTTATATTTCATATTGTACTAGTAATAGTATAGTATGATAATATAGTGTGTTTCCATCAATGCCAAAGGGAGATATTTATGACATGTAACTGATTGAATGTTTGAAGATGTTAAGTTGATCACCGAAATGCAGAAAGATAATGCAAGACATTAAATCAATTAATGTATTGTATTGTCATTGATGTCAACTCGATGTAATCTAATCGGTTATAAGCAAAGTGTCAAAGAATTCAAAGAATCAGAGAGATACACATTATGCTTTCAGTAATGCATAAAAGACAAGCATTCATCATGTGACTTCAAACACTGATGGCTAGTGGAACCCGACGGATAGAGATCACTAAAATTCAAGTCACAGTGATGCCCGAGCAAGAATACCGACAAGCATAATCACAATCATAACCGACGACCAAAATTATAGTGTAAACCAACTGAGAAGCCCGAGGAGAACTGGAGTGTTGACCGAAGCTATCAAAGAGTTAAAAACACCGAAAGTAACTTGAGTTTAGAAACGACAATATATCTAGCTGGCAGAGCTAAATATGGACTTAACTGGTAGTTATCATTGTTTTCATCGATAAGATAAAGCCAAAGATAAGTAAAGGATTTAAAGTTGTTTTGTCCAGTTGGAAAGAAGATCTCTACGAGATAAAATAGGAGTTTTTCTTTAAATCTAATTGGCTAATATTACAGATCAAGCCAAGATCAAGAAAATTAAGAACCTAACAATAGTGATATCATGTCTACAAAGAGACAACTTAATTCATTTCGAATTAAGGGGATTGAATGAAAAAGAGGATGCTAAAGAGAAATTGATGAAGAGCAACTTCATACAGTCCTGATCAATCAAGCTAAGGAAAGAGCTAAATTTTTCTGCAAACACCAAGCAATAGAGCATAGCATCACCGAGCAGAACTAAAGTGGAGCAAATGTATTAAAAATGATATATTGATCAGATTAGTTTTACGAGCTTACAATAGATCTGAAAATCTGCAATTATAAGTTGTATATATGAACATATCATATTGTTTCAGTTTAACCATTGATTCAGAAAGTCTCTTAACCAAGCAGGATTTAAAGATCCTTTCTATATTGAGATGCATCCCAAAGAGTATCAAAAAGTTTGATCATGAAGATAGCGTGAGATGTCAGATACCAGTTGACAAACCAGAAGAGTTTGGACAAGGAAGGTAGCATAGAAATTCTTGATATCAAGTGATAAACTAAACTTTTAAATCCTCTAATAAGGTCGCACCTAACAGTGTGTTTGTAACCTTTAACAGGGTTGGCTCTTCACCGAGCTCACTTCAGAAGAGTGAAAATTTTGGGTTACCGATCCCAAGTGGTTTTTCCCTTAACAGGGTTTCCATGTTAAAAATGCATGTGTCAATGTGTTTATGAGTCATTACTTTAGTGTTTTGCATTACACATAGCTAATCTGGATTAATCAGTATACTCTAAGTAATTTATTGTTTTTTGATAAATTAACAGACTGCTATTCGGTAAACATACAAAATAAGGTTTAACAAAGCATTCTAAATAGTAGTAATTTGATAAGTGTATTTGAAGGCATTCATCTTATAGGACTGAAGATAACTAGAGGCTTAATATTGTGGTACTAGGTTTTGGGGTTGATTAATTGGAATATTTTTAGGCCATTCACCCCCCCCTCTCAGTTATTACTAACAGACCACCAAGTCAACAAAATAATCATCATTAAGAACACTTAAACAAAATTAAAATTGGACAATTAGAACATTTAAACAAAAAAGTGGCTCAATAAAAGTGCATATTTTTCTCATCATGGGATTAAAAGATGATTAAAAATTGGCCACACCTTATTATGCAAAAATTGGAAACCATTGAACCATTCTCAAAAAGTGAAATAATTTAGTGAAAAATTCCAGCAACAAGAATACCTAAGCTAAATTTCAATACTACTTCGATCATTAATCCTAGAGAATTTGGCGTCAGATTCCTTATTCATAATGATAAAAGGTCCAATTATGCACAATGGTGATATTAAACTCCTAGTTGGAATGAATAATGATCCTAAATTTTCAACCCTTTATGTTGGCATTAAGTTATGTGCAAAAAAAATCTTAAACGAATATGTGTGGAAGCTGACTCTATTATTTTTATAAATGCTATTGCAAAATGACATGCTCCTAATTGGAATTTTTTGGTATAAATAAATAGGATTTTAATGTACCTGAGGAAAATGGAAGGATTCTCATTCACACATATCTATCATGAAACCTTATAGGTACAAAACCTTATTCACACCAACACTACCCCTTAAGTGCAACTTAGGGAGTGGATTATTATGCAAATGATCCAACAATATTATGGGTCTTGGCTACTAGGTCATGTTAGGTTGGAAAGTAAAATGCAAATACCATAAAAATAATAAAAATGAGAAAAACCAAATGGGATAAAACTCCTCTAAAAAAGAGAGAAAGGAGAGAAACTATGGTTGATTGAAGATGAATATTGTACAATAAAAAAATCTCTCCCCTCAATAAGAAGATAAACCAAGTCAAAATGAAAGAATACTTCCTATTATGGATAATAATGGTTAGGAAGTAGATTACAAATGTAGGATGATGTCTCCCAATATTTTTCACATTTTCAAGTCCTTGGTAGATGATGATGATGCCACAATCAAATTAGGTGCATCTCCAATCACAACTTAAGGTGTAAAACCATGAAAAAATGGAAACTAATGTTGCAATAGCTCCAAAGAAAAAGATAAAGTGAGAATAGTTGTGTGATGAACATCATCAAACATGAGAGATACATCCTTAAATCAATACTCCAAATTTGAAATGTGAGGCTCCACAAATAAAAAAGTAATATCTCATAAATAGGAATACAAATCAATAAGATAATTATATATCCATTGAAATAATTGCTAGAAGTTCTCCATGAATCAACAAAAAAGGAAGAATGTGGGATCTCAATTGGAGAAGTGAGAGTTGTATGAGAAGTATTTAGATCATAAAGATTCTCAAGTTCTATATCTTATCCAAAATATTGTAAGGTATTATCATGAAAAGGTATATTTTCAACATCACCAAGTGAAATGAGGTGATCAAATGTAGGATCATTTGTGAATGGAAGATTTTATAGTTTTCCAAAAATATCTTAAATCTTGTTCCAAACAGTGCCTAAGAAATTAAATTTTGAAATCTAATTATATGTCTCTCTATTGATGCTTACACTAAAATTAGAACCAATCAATCCTATCATATAATTATTCTTATTATCCAAATTGATTTCTTCCATATTGTCTCTGGCTAAAAAATGATTCCATAAAGATAAGGCAAAAGATTGAGCCACTTTCTATGTGTTAGGGTACCTTTTTTCCAAGACCCATAATTATCCTTAGTCGGGATTATTATACAAAAAAGTGTTGCACAACCCATGATTAAAACACCGACACAATTCTCAAATGATAAACTAGAGATCTATAAATGAAATGTTGCTAAAATGAAGTGATTAGATTAGAGAAACAATATAGCTAGGATAGAAATAGGAAAAAGTGCATGGATGGATGGATAAAGATCCTCAATACCCTTGCACTGTTGCATAAATAAATAAAAAATCAAAGATCATGACAAAAATTTAGGAGCTTGAGAGTCAAGAAATAAAATTTGAGTTTAATAAACAATTAATGTCATGAAGCAAAAAAAATATGAAAAATAACCTACACCACTAGAAAATTTTGTGAACTGGGATTTTAGCAATATTGTATTCTTGGAAAACATTCTTGTTGGAAAAGGTGATGCAAGTTTGGAACAAACCCTACTTTAGGAACTTAGGGGTCAACTATAACACTCATTCACTGAAAACTATCATCAATGTGGCCTTGACTGTTGGTGGAAAAAATTCCTATTCTTGGCCACTAGGTGATGTGATGATAGTCAAGTTTTGGTAGAGGTCAAGTGTTTGGTATGGAGGTTAAGTGCTTAGGCATTAATTATATGGGTCAATGTTAAGTGCCAAAGTATAGAGTGCTAAATTTACACTCCCAATATATGCACAAACCAAAGACACCATCCACAAAATATATGCAGGGTATTAAGAGAATACAATCACAAAGGAAATAATGTAGGTTGAAAAATAATTAAGACATCAACCATAGTACATATACAATGAAGATAGGTTTGCAACTTTCAAGTATAGTCCCTTGCAGACCAAAGTTGATTTTTTAAATTTTTTGTTGTTATTTGATTTTTCAAAATATTTGTAGACAATACAAAGCTTATTTAGCTTGACTAAATAAAATAATAATTTATTTTTTTTATAAACTTATAAGGTACCCCCAATCATGCACTCATATCCTTATGCGTAAGTTTGGGACTCTTCCCAAGGCCCAACCTTACAGTCTGGCTTACCCCATTTTGTCATGTGGTTTTACCTGCTTGCAAGCATTCGATCCTTATCCTATAATATTGTTGTAGAATCTATAGACCAAGTAAAAATTTGATCTCTCCAAACATTGACATCTCAAACTCTTTGCTCATTTCATTATCAAATGACTTGCATAACATATCATTACCTCCAAATATGATATCATCAACAAATATCTTAGCAATCATAATCTTATCATCAGTATCTCCTTTCAAATATAGATTATTGTTATCACAAACCCTACTTTAGGCACTTAGGGGTCAACTATAACACTCATTCACTGAAAACTATCATCAATGTGGCCTTGACTGTTGGTGGAAAAAATTCCTATTCTTGGCCACTAGGTGATGTGATGATAGTCAAGTTTTGGTAGAGGTC
>MU223128.1:365295-389142 GCA_018584345.1 Thuja plicata | reverse complement strand
TGCGTAGTTCTTCTACATCTTTCATCTATTTTGTATTCTCTCTTTGATCTTGACAATGTTGATCTATACACGAACATTTGGGCTATCTTGTGAGCTATCTTACGATGATCTTGCTTTCATTCCTTTCTTGTTTAGCCTTCATATCTATCTTCCTCCATTCATTTTTACCTATCGCTATCCTTTTCCCCTTTGGTCTTGATCTAATAAAAAAATAAAAAAAATAAGCAATGGTGGAGATTAAATCTTGGTTGATCCATGTGCTCATTTAAAAAGCAAAAAGCCCACCACTTTGAAAGATGTGAAGACAAATGGATTTTTATTTAATTTATTTCCTTTTTCATCAAATAAAGTGCTTTAAGTGAGGATTTTTATTTATTTAATTAAAAGAGGGGTTTTCTTTATAATTAAATAAATTAGAAGAATTTTATTTAATTAAATGGGAGGAATTTAATTTAATTAAATAAGATTAATTTTATTTAATTAAAAGGGAGATTAAATCTTTTAATAAAATAAAAATGATCAAACCTTAGGAAATATTAAAATAATTGAATTAATTATGATTTGATCAAGGAAATTGATTTGAATTGAAAATGGTGTAAAGCATTGATTCAGGAATTTGATAAATTGATAAATGGGGCCCATAGTCTAGGCGACCATTTAAGGGTGCATACAATCCTTACCTTGGAATTACAAACTGCCAAGTTGGGGAGAGGAAAGGGTGAGAAGAGGGGAGATTGATCCTCTTGGGGGTGTACAAAATTGCCTGAAAACCACATACATAGGTTAAGTTAGAGCCTCTAAATCTAACCTAGAACCAATGGGGAGAAAACCCACAACCCAAGCAAACTCTGCTACCCATGCAAGCTAAATAATCACAAGATATTAATAAACATAGTTTTTATTTTTTGCAAATAAAATGTATGTACCTTACATACTTTAGGGTCATACAACCTCTACTTAGGAGTTTTTGCCTAATTTTTTTGTTGTTGAAAACAAACAAATTTATTGTGATATTGCTATCAGGACTCAACTATTTAGTTTTTGAGTCAAACTCATTAACCCATGTTTCACGAGTAGTGGTTCACAAGAACTCATCTCTCATGAGAATGAATGTAACACTTAGCACTCATTGCATCTAGGTGATGCTCATAGAGGTGAAGCACCAAAACTGCTTGGGAGGTCACCCATCTCAATACTACTCCAAAGTAAGTGTGCTTAACCACAAAGTTTCCTCCAAGGTTAAGCCCATTTTTCTTGAAATCCCATTTGTAAAACCTTCATCAAGTATTATACCTTATGAACCATTAATTAGAAATCCCCTTAAGCTCACCAATTCATAAATAGGAAATAATTTTGACAACTAGTCAAATTGTGATATTACAATCATAATTTAACTATGTAGTTTTTTATTCAAAATTATTAACCCATGTTTCATGAGTATTAGTCCACAAGAACCCATTCTCATGATAATGAATGAAACACTTAGAACTCATTTTATCTAGGTCATGCTCATAGAGGTGAAACACCAAAACTCCCCAGGAGATCACCCAGCCTAGTACTACTCTAATTCAAGTGACCTTAACCACATATTTTTCTCCAAGGTTAAACCCACTTTGCTTGCAACCCCATTTTCCAAAACCTTCAAAAAGTGTTGTGCCTTATGAACCATTCATAAGAAATCCCCTTAAGATCATCAATTCATAAGTAGGAGATATTTTCCATGATTAGTCAAATTGTGATATTGTTATCAGGATTCAACTGTGTAGTTTTTGAGTCAAACTCACCGACCCATGCTTCATGAGTAGTGGTTCACAAGAACCCATCTCTCATGAGAATTAATGGAATACTTAGTTAGGTGATTCTCATAGAGGAAGCACTGGGACTTCCCGAGAGGTCACCCATCTCAGTATTACTCCATATTAAGCATGCTTAACCAAAAAAGTTTCCTCCAAGGTTAATCCCACTTTTCTTGCAACCCCATTTGAAAAACATTTCGCAAATTTTGTACCTTATCAATTGATGAGCTTAAGGGGGTTTCTAATTAATGCTTAAGTTTTTTGAGTCAAACTCATTTCCCTATGTTTTATGAGTAGTGGTTCACGAGAACCCATCTCTCATGAGAATGAATGGAGAACTTAATACTCATTGCATCTAGGTGATGCTCATAGAGGTTAAGCACCATGAATTTCCATGAAGTCACCCATCCCAGTACTACTCTATCTCAAGCACACTTAACCACAAAGTTTTCTCCAAGGTTAAGACCACTTTTCTTGCAACCTCATTTTCAAACCCTTAAACAAGTGTTGTGCCTTATCAATTGATGAGATTAAGGGGTTTTATAATGAATGGTTCATAAGGAACAACACTTGTTGACGATTTTGAAAATAGGGTTGCAAGCAAAGTGGGCTTAACCTTGGAAAACACTTCATGATTAAGTGCACTTGACCTAGATTAGCACTCAGATGGGTGAACTCCTAGGAATTCTCGATGCTTCACATCTGTGAGCATCACCTAGATGTAATGATTTCTAAGTGTTCTATTCTTTCTCATGAGAGATGGTTATTGTGAACCAATACTTGTGAAACATGGGTCAATGTGTTTGACTCAAAAACTACACAATTGAATCTTGATATAAATATCACAATTTGACTACGTGTGGAAAATATATCCCACTTATCAATTGATGAGCTTAAGGGGATTTCTAATGAATGGATCATAAGGCACAACACTTTCTAGAGGTTTTTAAAATGGGGTTGCAAGAAAATTGGGCTTAACCTTGGATGAAACTCTCTGGTTAAACGCACTTGAGCTAGAGTAATACTGGGATGGATGACCTCTCCTGAAGTCATGATGCTTCACCTATGTGAGCATAATTTAGATGCAATGATTTATAAGTGTTCCATTCATTCTTGTGAGAGAAAAATTCTTGTGAACCACTCCTCATGAAACATAGGTCAATGAACTTGACTCAAAACTATACATTTAAATCCTGATAGCAATATTAGAATTTGACTAGTTGTGAAAAATATATCCTACTTATCAATTGATTATCTTAAGGGGCTTTCAAATGAATGGTTCATAAGGCATAGTACCTGTTGGAGGTTTTTCAAATAAGGTTGCAAGAAAAGTGGGCTTAAAGTTGGAGGAAACTTGGTAGTTAAGTGTGCTTCAGCTGGAGTAGTGCTAGGATGGGTGATCTCTTGGGAAGTCTCAGTGCTTCACCTCTATGAGCATCACCTAGATGTAATGTGTTGGAATTCTGATGGATTTTGGGTGCAATCATAAGGAGTCACTTCTTTGGTTGTCATTGATGGCAACTAAGTTAGTACAATCATGAAATATAATAGGTGAAGTAAATACACAATCGGTAAGAAGGATTCATGATTGGTAACGCAGGAAATTGGCTAAGTCCAAAAGATAGGTAGACAATGAGGACATCACTTTGGTGGTGATCATGGTAGAAGTGGAGCCATGAGGAGTGGTCATAGGTATAATATCAACATGTTTATATTTCTATGTGGTTCCAACCATAATTCATTTGGTTGATCGGTAAGAGATTTTGTCGCAGACAATGAGACAAGTAAGAACACTTGTGTTCCTGAGAAACAGTTGGTTGATCCCAGATCAGTGAGCAGTATAGTAAGTGCGATGATATATGATGATATGATGATGTGGAATAGAGGTTATGAAGTGATGATGGTATTTATGGGATCGATGTAATTGTATGATGTGGATTTATGGTGATGCATTGGAGAAGTCAAATCATGTTTGACTAACTTGGAAATATAACTTGTAGACCTTATTTTGATCCAACATGGTCATGATAAAACATGTTATACATCAAGATTATCACATTGGCACATGGTTCTTACGTGGGAAATTATTTGAATTTCATTTTTGGTATGTCTAATGTCGGTGCAAGTTGTGTATATAATTGGAACTGCTCATAATGAAATGGTTGTTGTTGTAAGTGATGCGATTAGGGTTTTATTATTTAAATTAGTGTGATTTAGGGTTGTGCTCAGAGAACTGATAGAGAGAGTGTAGTGAGAAGTTATAGAGTATAGAGAACATATTGGATCTAACAGGAAAGTAGTGCTACATCCAGATCATTCATATTATTGTTCCCTAATAGTTACAACAAGCAAAATCCTTTAACCGGGTGAACTCTAACAAGTTCTTATTGTAAATATCGTCACCAGGTGGACTCATAGAAAGAGTTTTAAATCCTCTAGAGAGGTCTATCATATCTGATATGATTTTAGTCCTAACAATGTACTTGTCACTCCTAACATGGTGAACCCTCAGAAAGGGTATTTGTAGCTCCTAACAGGGCAAACTCATTTACTACAGTAGTGGGCTTGTGGGTATCATCCCCAATGTGGTTTTCTCCCTCTAACCAAGGGTTTCCATGATAAAAATATATGTGTCATGTCTGAGGAGTTTTTGGATGCTTGACATTGTTTACTTCTATTATATGCTTTGTGGTTTGGAAATTAATATTGCTATTATTCAGATTGGTGGTTGAATTTGTCCATTACTTGTTTGTACTCATTCACCCCCCTCTTTGTACCTAAGAATTCTAACAATTGGTATCATAGCATTGGTCCTCTTGGTGACAAGCCTAACAACTTGAGGAAAAGATCCACTATCATGAAGGGTTAAAGGTATGAGATGCAACTTGAGAATTCAAACAAGATGATCATTGAGATGGAGGAAAAGTTGAAGAAGTCACTTGCTAGAAGCAGAGAACTTACTGAGAAGTTATGTGAAAGCCAAGATTACATTGATCAACTATATGAAGGTAGTATGTCTGAATAATATGAGGAAACAATTGAAAATTTGATGAATAAGAACAAGGGACTTAAATAAGAAGTGTAAGATCTAAAAAGAGAGCTTGAAAGTCAATCTATTAGGATGTGTGAAGACCTTGAAGAAAAAAGAACAATTGAAGATGCAAGGAAGACTACAGAAGATGGCAAGAAAGTTGTTGAGGATGCATTGAAGGAAAGGGAGGAACAATTCATCAGGATATCTCAAGAGAATACTATCATGCATCAGTACCTTCATGACACAATTGAGGAGAACTAACAAGTTCTGAGTGAAAATGAAAGACTTAGAGAGGAGAATGAGAAACTGGAGAAGGAATTGTGAACTGAGAAAGAAGCAAATGAAAAGTTGAAACAATACAATGAGAGCTCATTGAAGATTGATGAAAAAAATGAAAAGACAAAGAAGAAATAAATACACAACCGATCTTGGTTACATGGATCAAAGAACATTTGAAATTGGTTATGTAGGAGCAAATTGGTGGATATACCTTATTCGTTTGATGGTTATTGCTATAATTGTCATATATATGGTCATACTACCTATGAGTCTAGATCTAGACCTAGCAGTGGTGGTATTTTTGATGGATACTATTTTACATGCAATAAATATGGACACAAAGTTGGAGATTGAAGGTCAACAGTGTATGCACCTAGATCTCCTGTCAAATCGGTGAACACTATTGGAAGGGAAAGACAATTCAATGTTACATGCTCAGTATGTGGTAACTATGGTCACCTTGCATTAAATTACAGAATGAGAACTTAGAGAGGAAATTTTGGACCTTGGAGGTCAACTAGTATGGCTTGTTTGCCATGCCATAGGGTTGGTCACCTTGCTAGAGATTTCAGACTCAGGAACCAATCTCCTAACTAGTCTGAAGATAGGAAAGGAAGTAAGATTTTAAATGTTGATGAAGTAAGATGTGATATGGAGAAGACTTGGGTGAAGAAAGAAAAGAAATAGGAAGAGGTCAAGTCACCTGAAGGGAATCCACCATCCTCTAGTACAGAGGATTCTTCTTCAAACTAAGCATATTATTTGCTTAGGGGGATCACTTATAGACAAATCATTTATCGTTCCCCTAGATTCAAGAGTGGTAAGATTTATAGGCACATTATGGTGTAAATTTCTATGATTTTGGTTTTGCTAAATACTTTGAGGTTGTTAGTGATTCTATGTCGATCACACTGAGATTTCATGATATATATCTATTTGATATTAGTTATAATTGTTGGTTGAGTACCAACTAGTGGATATGTGTTAACTGGTGACATGACACTATTCCTACCATTGAAGTATGCAATGCTTATTTCTCAAATGATAAATAGAGGAAAATGATTTTATTTTGCACCTTTACTTTGATTTGAGTATTCGAGAGCTGTCTTGAGCTATAGTGTACAACAATTACTTTTGAGTTGAGATTTTGAGCTAAATTGTTATCGAGTTTTTATGAAGCCCTAACTGGTGTATTACAAGTTATTAGCTTAGTTTGTTGTTAGATTTGTGTATTGTTGCAGTTGATCCAAATGGAAAAGAATGTCGATACTCCTATTTTGGTTAACATAACTAAGAAGCCTCGACCCATGTTCAAAATTCATCCAATCAAAGTGATCGAGACTGATATGACAGGTGCCCTATCCACTATTCCTTAGGGAGCAATGTTGATCGAAGATGTTCGATCCTTTATATCCATTGCAAAATTGAAGAACTGGGAGCTAAAGTAATCAAGGAAGAGTATAATGGTATGCACATCAATGGTGTGTTGAAAGATGAACATAAACATCTACAAGTGAAGGGTATAACGTATACGGTGGACATTCCCACTGAATTCCATCTTGATTGGATTTTATATGTGTTAAGCAGAGTTCATGATCAATTTATATGGTTGGATATACCACACAAGATTTCCAAGGTGATGATTCACATGGTTACAAGGTTTCAAGTGTAAGGACTAGAATGTAAATTTATAATTGTGGCAACACATTTGGTTACTGAGCTAACCAAATCCAAACAAGATGGAAAAGTGATGATAATTGATCATATTGAAGACAAGGAAGTTCGCTCTGCATCCATGGTAATAGGTTATAGAGTTTACCAGTCAATTCAAGTTAACAGTGTGCATGGCGGTGCTATCCATGTTGTCTATCAGATTGTTAAAGATGATTCAATGTACAATCTATGTGAGATGATCAGGAGTCAGTTTATGGAAAACATAAAAATAATAAAGAAAGATAATAAGCATTTACTTAAGTATGGTTCCCTATTGGTATGTATGTTTTTCTATATCAAACATTTCTTCCCAGGTAGAGGTAAATTTACATGGTCAAAGGATAAACTGGTAGTTGTTCAGATAAGTGAATTCCTAAAGGAATTGGGTGGTAACTTTAACAATGTTATGAGGGGATATTTTAAATACTTCCAAACTAAGATACATAAATGTGAAAGGATACCAGCTAACATTGTAGAGAAGTACATAAATGATATTTGTTTTTTAGTAGACACCGATACATGCATTGTGCAGGCAGATGAACCTAGGACATGTTGAATTGCACCTATGGGGTATGAATTAGAGGGTGGTTTAGTAAATCTACATGTTGATGAATTGTTTTCAAAACCTTTAGATAAACAATCACATAGATTTGGCACATATGATGAAGCCTTTGCCAAAATTTAATGCACTACTGTAACTAAAACTAAAGACCCATTACCTCAAATTCCTTCAACTTATGAAAAGGTTAAGAGAAAACAAAGAAAACTAGTAGAAAAGGAAGTTAATTCAATGGTGGAACCAACAAGGAAGAAAGGCCAAAGTACTCCTACTGTGAAGAAGACATACTTGCCTTACCAGACATGAGCACTCTAGACAACATGGAAGAGCTTGCTTCTAGTCTACTTGATAAAAGTATTGCTTTGGGATACTTGTAGAAGACATGGGAGACATCCTTATAATCAGTAAAGATAAATCTCAAGATGATCTTTGACACGATGTAAGTAGGATTTGTCTTATTATACATATTTCTATTTTTGTACCTTTGGCATTGTTGTCAAAGGGGGAGAATATGTATAGGGGGTATTAGTCTACATTAGTTTATAGCGAGTATTAGTTTACATTAGTTTATGCTATATATACCAATGGGGACTAATAAGGTGGTGTATATATTTATTTTCTCTGATCTAGTATGGAGATTGTGATTGCACAATTTTGAGCAGATGACATATATTTTCCATCAATTCCAAAGGGGGGTATTGTTGGAATTCTAATGGATTTTGGGTGCAGTCATAAGGAGTCACTTGTTTGGTTGTCATTGATGGAAATTAAGTTAGTAAATCATGAAATATAATAGGTGAAAGATACAATCGGTAAGAAGGATTCATGATCGGTAGAAATTGGATAAGTCTAGAAGATCGGTAAATAATGAGGATAATAATTTGGTGGTGATCATGGTAGAAGTGGAATCATGAGGAGTGGTCACAAGTACAACATCAACACATTTATATTTTTGAGTGGTTCCAACCACAACTCATTTGGTTGATCGGTAAGAGAGTTTTTGATGTCACAGACACTAAGATAGGTAAGAACACTTATGTCCTTGAGCAACAGTTGGTAGATCCTAGATCGGTGAGCAGTATACTAAGTGCGATGATATCTGATGATATGATGACATGGAATATAGGTTATGAAGTGACGAGTTGGTATTTATGGGATCGATGCAATTATATGAGGTGGATTTATGGTGATGCATTGGAGAAGTCAAATCATGTTTGACTACCTTGGAGATATAACTTTCTAACCTTATTTTGATCCAACACGGTCATGATAAAACATGTTATACATCAATATTATCACTTTGGAAAATGGAGCTTATGCGAGAAAGTATTTGAAGTTCAGTTTTGGTATGTTTAATGTTGATGCAAGTTGTGTATATAATTGGAAATGTTCATATTGAAATGGGTGTTGTTGTGAGTGATGTGATTAGGGTTTTATGATTTCAATTAGTGTAATTTAGGGTTGTGATGTGAGAGAGAGAGAGAGAGAGAGAGAGAGAGAGAGAGAGAGAGAGAGAGAGAGAGAGAGAGAGAGAGAGNGGGTGTTGTTGTGAGTGATGTGATTAGGGTTTTATGATTTCAATTAGTGTAATTTAGGGTTGTGATGTGAGAGAGAGAGAGAGAGAGAGAGAGAGAGAGAGAGAGAGAGCAGTTATAGAGTACAAAGAATAGATTGGATCTAACAAGAAATCAATGCTACATCCAGATCATTCATATTGTTGTTCCCTAATAGTTGCAGCAAGAAAAATCCCTTAACCGAGTGAACTCTAATAGGTTCTTATTGTAAATCCCTTAACCAGGTTCACTCATAAAAAGAGTTTTAAATCCTCTAGCAAGGTAGATCATAATTGATCTAATTATAGTCCTAACAGTGTACTTGTAACTCCTAAGAAGGTGAACCCTCAGAAAGAGTATTTGTAGCTCCTAACAGGGCAAACTCATTTAATATAGTAGTGGGCTTGTGGGTGTCATCCCCACTATGGGTTTTCTCCCTCTAACCAAGGATTTCCATGATAAAAATATATGTGTCGTGTGTGATATGTTTGTGGATGCTTGAAATTGTTTACTTTTGTTATATGATTTGTGGTTTGGAAATTAAGATTGTTTTTATTCAAATTGGTGTTTGAATTTGTTCATTACTTATTTTTACTAATTAACCCCCCCTCTCAGTACCTAATAATTCTAACATAATGAGTGCTAAGTGTTCCATTCATTCTCATGAGAGATGGGTTCTTGTGAACCACTACTCATGAAACATGGGTCAATGGGTTTGACTCAAAAGATACACAGTTGAATCTTGATAGAAATATCACAATTTGAATGGTTGTAGAAAATATATCCTACTTATCAATTAATGGGATTAAGGGGCTTTCTCATGAATGGTTCGTAAGGCACAAAACTTTCTAGAGGTTTTGTGAATGGGGTTGCAAGCAAAGTGAGCTTATTCTTGGAGGAAACTTCGTGGTTAAGCTTACTTGAGTTGGAGTAGTACTGAGATGGGTGACCTCCCAAGAAGTCTCGATTCTTCACCTCTGTGAGCATCACCTAGGTTCAATGAGTGCTAAGTGTTCCATTCATTCTCATGAGAGACATGTTCTTGTGAACCACTACTCTTGAAACATGGGTCAGTGAGTTTGACTCAAAACTACACAGTTAAATCCTGATAGCAATTTCATGATTTGACTGGCTATGGAAAATATCTCCTACTTATCAATTAATGAGCTTAAGGGTCTTTCTAATGAATGTTTAATAAGGAAAAACACTTGCTTAAGGTTTTGAAAATGGGGTTGCANAGTGTTCCATTCATTCTCATGAGAGACATGTTCTTGTGAACCACTACTCTTGAAACATGGGTCAGTGAGTTTGACTCAAAACTACACAGTTAAATCCTGATAGCAATTTCACGATTTGACTGGCCATGGAAAATATCTCCTACTTATCAATTAATGAGCTTAAGGGTCTTTCTAATGAATGTTTAATAAGGAAAAACACTTGCTTAAGGTTTTGAAAATGGGGTTGCAAGCAAAGTGGGCTTAACCTTGAAGTAAACCCCATGGTTAAGTGCACTTGAGATAGAGTAGTACTGGGATGGCTAGCCTCCTGGGAAGTCCCACCGCTTCACCTAGATACAATGAGTGCTAAGTATTACATTCATTATCACAGTTTGACTGGTCGTGGAAAATATCTCCTACTTATCAAACTAATTTATTGTCAAAATTCACCTCTAAAGCTCCTTGAATGCAATAACAAGGTTTATTTGAGTTAAAATCCCCCCCCCCCCCCCCCCTCAAAAAAAAAAAGAAGTTATTTACTAGATCCAAGCTTAAAACTCTTATTTTCCAAAGTTGTAAAAGGTGAATGAATTGAGTGAATTAAAATCCAAATATGACTTTGACTAGCTTCCTTGATGCATTTTGATAGCCTAAAATACTACTACTATAGACAAAAGAACTACATTAACAACATCTCACAAATAAAACATGCAGCATAGGATGTAAATATCTATGTAAACCCTTTCTAATTTCTTAAGACCACATGAAAACATAAGGGAAGAGCATATGAGTGTTCACAAGATAAAAATAGAAACTCAAATCAAAATAAAAAATCTTGATGATGGAAACTCTCTAAAAGAAGGGCCGAGTGCTAAATTCAAAGCTCTAATACCATGAATTAACAATGACTCCACAACACCTCCATGATTAGTCGCTAGACCAAAAATATCTTCCACAAGAGAGAATTTAACAAAAAATGCTTTCTTAATGTAAAGAGGTGTAAAGGGGTAAGGAGCTTATTTGTTAATTGTTGTTTGATTTGCTTAAAGTGTGTTAAATTCGTTAACCCTACTTTACATTTAATTGAATTTGATTGATTATATATTGAAATTGTGACTAAGAAGAAGATAAGATGTTCCTCTTCTATTCCCAAATGCACAAATGGAAGATCCAAGTTGATCAACCCAAAGGAAGGGCTAATGCACAAATGAATCAACTATTTGGAAAAGAGAATAACAAGAAGGTTATCTTAAATTCTATTAATTATATGTATAGATATGATATATGATAGTAATTGAAGAAATAGGAGAAATGTACTAACCTTAAAATAATGCAGATCAAAGAATGATTTTTTCTGACGTCTGTAGACTATTTCTGGAAAAATTGAAGTATGATCCAGAACTGGAACGCAGAGACAAACAAAACCCAGAAATATTTTTCCGTTCTGATGTCGTCTTATGACAAAGGTTGACCTTGACCCACAAATGTCAACCCTAACCCAATAATGTTGACCTTGACCTGCACAGGTCCGACAGAGAATCTGTTCGCGGAGTCGGACAGAAAGCTGAAAAGGGTATCCAAATCTGGTCTCAAATCCGCAGTCCTGAACTTGTACCTACAAGGAAAAGAGGATTGTTTGTTGTGGGGGAGGGGTTTGCCTTGGTCAAACCCTGATTTAGGAATTAACCTTGAAATCAATAAAGTATAGAATGCTAGCAAGTAGTAGAATTGAATCTAACAGTGAAGCTATGATATTCAATAGATGTGTAATTAAAATTCAAATGTATGCAAGTATGTAAGTATGAAAGCATGGGCTTTAGAAACCATAAACCTCCATGATTGTATGCTTGAAATCCACTTTGAAGAGATGATGAAAGAGTCTTGAGGATGCACAAAGGATCTTGAAGGAAGATCACACCACCATGATGGCTAGATCTAGGGCTTGAATGATGAATCTTGAATGTTTGCACCTAATCCCTTCAAAGGCTTGAAAGCTTGAATCCTTGATCTTCAATGGAGAACTTGAATGCTTGAGAGGAATAATTGAAAACCTTGGAAGCCTGGAAATATGTAGAACAATGGATGCTTGAACCTTTTGCTTCTTGACAAAATCTTGGTTAGAGCTTTTTTGCACTTAGAAGACTTAGAGAAAATGAGAGAGAAATGCTTCCTTTTAAATGAAACTAGGGAAAAATCTTCTAAGGAGGCCTACATAGGATAATTAAATTCCAATTAGACCCATGCCCCTAGAAGAGGACCTATATTAAATATAATTTAGGAATCAACACTTCGGAACCCGAAACAGCTGACTCGGAAGTGGGAAAATTGAATTTTGGATGACCCCGGCAGCCGAAAAGCTTCCAAATTTTAAAGGGGGGACCTTGGTCAGGGTCGAGGTTGACCCTGACCTAGGTCAAGGTCGAGGTCAACCTTGACCCAGGGGGTCAGAACACCTGGAAAACATGCCAGGTGGGGTAGAAGGTGCCCAGAGAGGCCCAATCAGGGTCCTAATCCGACACAGAAGCAGGGAATGATGTAGAAATGGGAGGATGATATGATGGAGGTCAAAAACATCCCCTAAGGAGGGATAAATGTTCTTAACATGGAAGTGCTTCCATTTTAAGATGACACACTTAAAAAATGCAAGATTGATTGATTGAATATGAATATACAACATGAGATGACTTTCTTATAAAGACAAAGCTGAGGGATATGATTAGGAAAGATTATGCTATATGTCTTAATCATGTGTTATGATACAACTAACTCATATAATTATTAAATGAACTAGGTAACTATACTTAAATAAAAGTAACAAAGATAAGATATGATAAGATCTTATCTAGATGGCTAAGACTTCTAGAAGGACACGTAGGACGTAGGTAAACTTAAGTAATGTAAATAAGTCCCCACTAGAAACTAGATAAGTATAAGACCTTAACTTAGTACAAAACTTTATTCACATCGATGAAATATTCCAACTTTAATCATATATTAACCAATTTTCATTTTTAGTGCTCTTCTTTAGGTTGTATTTAGGGGGTCTTAAGACATTTGTTTTGAAGTAAATAATGCACTATATCCTTAATCATTCGTTAGAAGTGATATATTCTTGAGAAATTACCTCCATTGCCACCTAGAAAGGTTTTTAAAAGATCTTCACTTCTTAAAGACTTGATCTCTATGTTCACCTTGATTTCCAAGAAAGATAAATTCAATTTCATTGTTATAGACAAATTAACCCTTGCTAAGGTTTAGGTAGACCAAAGAAATAAATAATATTAATTATAATGGAAAATAAAAGGAAAAAAATCACAAAAACACACAAATTTAACGTGGTTCATCCAATGTGGTGTACTTCCATTAAGAAATAACCATCCACATTCTTTTTATTATCTAGTGAAAAATGAATTATAATTTTTTGCAACATAAACCAATTTTATGCCATATACCAAAAGAACTCAAGTTGCCTCCGAAATTCTTGTGTTTTCACATTCCATAACCACTTTTTTCAAGTCTTTTTTGGTAATTTACAAAGGTAGATTAACATAGCAAAACAACAACCAACTCTTTTATAAAATAATGGTAAATTTTACTTCAAGGGATCTGCATCTTGCAGTCCATCTTTAATTGATTTGGGGGCAAAACATGATTGTCAAAGTCACCAAAATTTAACTCTTGCAACTTGATCAGTCACCACATACCAATAAACCCTATTACTATTATTAAAATTCTAGTGCCTCTATTTCATAAATCATGCCTTGAGCTACTTAATCCAACAAAGTTAAGGGAGAACAAATATGATTAGATTTTCATTCTACCCCATCCCATCAATTCAAAGGAATCAAACAAGATAGTTGGCCCTCTTCACCTTAGATACAAACTAAGAAAGTTTTTAGTACTTCCTAGCCCAACCCGTATCAAGAACTATAGTTTTCTAGGCACATCATAGCCAAATCGAATCCTTCCTATGACTCCTTGACTACAATGTAGGGTGCCAAATACTGGATTTTTAACAATCTAAAGTAAAGAATGGATGATCTTCAAGATAGTTTCTAATTGCATATCATGAAATGACTCTTGTACATAGCAAAAAAACTCAAATTTAAGGGTTGAAGAGATGTAATTCAAGGTCTTTAAGACCAAAAGGGAGTAAAATATCACTCAAGCCAATGAAAAGATGAGATCTTTAAATTTTTATGGCCACTTTCAACATATGAGAAAGTCTAGAGAAGAATATCATTGAAATATGAAAAAAATCAAGAATTTCTTATGAAAAAAAGAGTGGATTCCTTTAGTAAGGAGGCATAAGTAATTCAAGTACTCATATTTATGTCCTTCAGCTCAAACTCCAGAAATGCCAAAATAAAAAATGGAGAGACTTGCTAACAGGATGAGAGCTTGAATCACTAAGGGCCCATTTGGGTGCTGGAATACCAAATGCTAGAAAAGGTCAATTCTGGAAGATGCTACAATTATGGAAGATACATATCCTAGAAATGATTTTTGGAATATGGGCCGGACCCGTTTGGTTCACCCGGACGATGACTGAGAACATGCATGAATAATTTTAATTGTTTATTTCTTAATTTTTTTTAATACGATGTGTATGTGTGTGTATATATACACACATACACACACATGTGTATATATATACACACACATGTGTCTATATATACACATACATGTGTGTATCTATACACACATACACACATGTGTATATATACATACATATGTGTATATATACATGTATACACACACATTTGTGTACATATACACATATACACACATATACACACATATACATACACACACACATATACACATACACACACACATATACACATATATACACACATATACATATATATACATATACAGATATACATATATACATATATACACATATACACACATTTGTGTATATATACATATTTACATATACACATATTTATGTATATATACATATTTACACATATACACACATATTTGTGTATATATACATATTTATACATATACACATATTTGTGTATATATACATATTTACATATATACACATATACACACATATTTGTGTATATATACATATTTACACATATACACATATGCACATATACACATATACACATTTGTAAATATATACACATACACACATATGCACATATATGCACATATACACATATACACACATGTGTGTGTATATATACATACACATATTTGTGCATATATACACATATATGCACATGTACACACATACACACATTTACACATCTATCATGTCACGGGTCCGACGAGATATTAAATTTGCTTTTGTAAAAATTGGTATTGGAATTGAAATTCTAATTCCACCTGTTTAGGTGGAAGATTGATATGCCCATTTTGGGGCAAAATCAAAATTTCGTAATTCCAATTCTATTTTAATCATGGACCCAAACATGGAATTTGGCATTATCCGGAATTAGATAATGCCAATTCCAGTCCAATTCCAGCCCCCACACAGGCCCTAAGTAAAAAGAAAAAGAAAAGAATAGTGGAAAAACTCACATTCTATCATCTTTCTCAACAAAGTGGAATTCCTTTATAAATAATTACTATTTTTTTTTTGTTATTTTTGCTTTTAACAGCCCATCTTTATGGTTTTCAATTTCATTGCTCATAAGTCTCTATTTTTCTAAGATCCTTTCAATTTCCTTTTTACTAATATTAAAAACATTAATTAGTTTGGTAAAAAAATTAATTATTATTTTTCAGTGATGGATCTACATTCAAGTCAATGGTTTTTCTAGTTTATTTGTATTTGTAGAACTAGCAAAATATAAAAGAAAATATTTTTAAAAGATTCTTCATTTTTGTAATTCTAGATAATTTTTTCTCTATCAAATCTTGTTGAATACAAGACTTTTAACAAAATAAGCTATACAATTATAGTACAAACAAGTGCCACATAGTGGCAATACTGTAATTAGTTTAGTCAAAATTATAATTGGTGATTAAAATCAATGTGCAAGTATGTTGCACATTTAAAATATTGATTTAAGAAAATGTTAATGCAATATGGTGCTTTTAAATTTGTTGTAGAGAGCTAAGATAGATCATGGAGTTATCCCATAATTATTCTATTGGATAGGATTCAAAAACTAAGAAATTGAGATAACTTTAATAAACAAGATAACAAAGTAGTAGTAAAAGAATGGCTCTACTCTCGCACATGAAATTTTGCATTTACACGACTGAATCGCTAGACTCCCAATTTAGGGTTTTATCGAAGATGAAATATGCTCAGAAGAGCTCTCTCTCTTCTTCGAACTTGTATTATTCAGGTCACATTGATCTACTGCATTCTTCACGAAGTTTTAAAGATGATTCTGCGACCTTTTCCCCTAGCGTTCCTCTTAGGGTTTTTCCACGGGAAAGGCACCTTCTAGTTTTGGAAGATCAATGGATTCCTGCCCACTTACAAAATGCTAAACGGGCTCGCCAACATAACAAATTTACATCGTACTCTCGCTCTTTGAAACCCTCCTTTTCCTTACCCATTAAAAATAGCTTCTTATGCCTCTACCCCCTCGATTTTGAGAAAAATATGAAAGACCAAAAATATTCTCCTCCCCATAAGCAAACCAATGCAAAAATGCAAAAACCTTCTAGGGTTTGGCACTTTTTTCTTTCTCTTCAACCCAGACAGCCCTTTAAACCTTCAAAAAGTGCATCCCCTCCTCAAACACCTTACTCCCTGTCGCATCTGAGAAACCATTTTAAAACCCTACCACAGATGGACATAGCCAATCATCATATTTAGTTATCTCCATTTGCGGGGTCACCTAAAAATACAACTTATACTCCTCCCCACCGAAGAAATGTGCTCTATGCCAAAAGATGCACAATAGAGGATGCAGTTTCCTTGGAGATCACCAATGGCTTAATGGAAAAAATGCAAGAGATTTATGCATGTTTAGGTGTGATTTGTAGATGGAATGGAGTAGGATCCTCCTTTGCAAATATTGCATTTTGGCTAGAACGACAGATGAAAAATAAGGTAAGTATCGTTCTTCTTCCTGAAAATTTCATTTTCATGATCTGCAACAACCAAGAAATTAAAGAAATGTTGCTTAGGGAAGGATGCCCTAGTTACAAAAATATTAATTTCATAGTGCTAGATTGGGTTCCTTTTTTCAATCCACTTAATTTAACTATTTTCCTAGTCGAAAGAATCATTCTGCTTAAAAAAATGTTGGTTAAATTCTTAAATGATGAGCTTCTTAGAAAAATCGGTAATCTATATGGTAAATTCGTAGGGTTTGTAGATTCAAAATTTATGAACTTTGAAAAAGCAATTATTGTCAGGATGAATCTGAAAATGAAAATTCTCAAACCTGTAGACATTAAAGGCAAGACCTCAACTCATAGAATCAATCCAATAATTTCTTATGTTAACCTAGACATAGATGAACCAACTGAGGTTATCTGCGAAGCTATTCCTTTTCCTGTGCTCTCTCCTAGTAATACTTTGTGTATTTTAGACACTATTAAACCCTACAAGCTAAATATCACTTTCTCTGAGGATAGAGGTAGATTCCTGGTCTCCCCATTCAAATCACCAAAGCAAACCAATTCATAGCAGCATAATCCCTCCATCAGTAAGATCCCTGTCACTAACCATCCGACTTCTGCACCATGCAAAACCCCTTTATACCCCTTTCTACATCCATCTAAACACCATAAGCTTATTACTCCTTGTGATGAATCACCTAAGGACAGGGAACCCTCCCTTTCTGCCCTTAATGTTTCACCTTCCACTATGATAGAGACCTATTTTAATCCAGACACATCAATTCAACCCCCTATTACAGTAACTCCTTCCGACAATCATCCCATTGAGTCTGAAATGATTTCTCAACCGAATTGTTTATCTTAGCAAATGTAGAGGATAAGGAAAACCAACCAAGATTGATATAGAAGGATCTAATATCTGGAAATTCAATCCAAGGAAATGAGACAACTGATAAAGAAAAAAAATGAGAAGATGTCGAGATCATAGCTGATTATATTGGGGAATCCTTAACTGATGAATTGATGGATCATTTCTTGGATGAGATCTGTGACAAAGAGGAATTGGACTTAAAAAGGAAACTCCTCAATGATGGGATTAAATCTGTTGATCATGAGGAAGAGGAGATAGGATTGGAAGAGTGGTTAGTTAATCTAGACAATTGGGAAATAGATAACCCTGAATCTCTTGGTATTGTTGTCAACAAAGAAAGTTGATGTTCCCCTAATTGTGCAAAGATTTCAAAGAACAGGGGTAGGAAACAAAACTCAGAGCTTAGGAATTTGGCTGGTGAAGCAATAGGACAAGTTAAAATAACCTCACTTTTGAATGCTGGGAAGGGGAAGACCCTTCCCACGAAGCCATGAATATCCTTACCTGGAATGTTAGGGGCATGAATGCCCCTAACAAGCACCAAATCATTCAACGCTGCATTAAAAATTCTAAATTAGATATAATTCTTATTCAGGAAACAAAAATGGAGAAAACATAAATGTTGAATTTTAAAAAAAGGTTAGGATTTAGAGAACTAGAGGATTCCCCTGTAATTGGGGATTCAAGAGGTTTAGCAATCATTTGGGACCCTCGTGGCCTTTCAATTAACATAAAAGAGAGAAGAAAATCATGGATGTGCGCAAAAGTTAAAAGTTTTAGAAACAATCTAACATTTAACGTTGTAAATGTATATGGTCCAACTCAAAACAAAGACAAAATAACAATATGGAATGAAATTGAGGCTTTCCTTAATCTTCTCTCGGATGAATTACATTTCATTGGAGGAGATTTCAATGTAATCACCAAAATCACGGAAAAAAGGGGGCAATGACTTACTCTTGATGGCAGCTAATGACTTCAATTGTTGGAAGGAAATGTTATCTCTCCTTGAAATCCCCATCGAAGAGAACTCCTTTACCTGGAACAAAAAAAGACAAGGCTTTTGCAATATTGTGAAAAAACTAGACATATTTTTTCTTAAAGGAAGCCTTATTAATTCCAACCATACCTTTTCAGCCAAAATCCTTCCCATCTCTGGTTCTGATCACTTCCAGGTACAACTTAGTATCCTTATGGAATCAAAACCAAAAAACTACCCCTTTAAATTTGAACAAGTATGGCTCCGTGATCCTAACATTTTGAATCTGATAGAACAATGGTGGTTTGAACCTAACCTAAAAGGATCTAAGATGTACATTGTAGTAAATAAGATGAAAATAATTAAATGGAAACTGCTTGAATGGAACTCTGAAAATTTTGGAAACATCTTTGAATCAAAATTACGTCTTGAAGACAAACTAAAGAAGATCAACTCTCAGGTTATTCAGCTAGGTATGGATGAGGGGATCTACCTAAAAGAAAAAGAACTCCTTTTAGAATATAAGGAAATGTTAGCCAAAGAAGAAATTTTTTAGAGACAGAAATCACGGGAATCTTGGCTAGCAATGGGTGACAGAAACACAAATTATTTTCACAACAGTACCAAACAGAGAAGTGTTATGTATGTGGAGCCTAATCAGACTTAGTTTCTTTCGGTGCGGTTTCCCCCTAGACATATCTATATGGGCCCCAAGCTCGGGGTCAAGGGGCAGAGCCCCTTGCGAGGTCCTGGGGCAGCACCCCAGGTGGGGTCAAGGGACAGAGCCCCTGATGGGGTCAAGGGGCAATGCCAACAATGACTTAATAATATTGTAAAGGGTCGACCATTGATTTTCTATTAGTCAGAGTATTTTTTGCCCTAATTAGGTTAGGTCAAATATGCTTGTGAAAAGGGCTTAGGGTTTTGAGATTTCATTGCATGAGGGATTTTCATAGCTTCCTGCGGCGGTATTGAGTTGCAGGTTTTAGATTGTAATTACTGGATAATAATAAAGATATTGGACTCGATGTTGGTGGATGTAGCCCAGGGATTGGGTGAACCGCATTAAATCTCTGTGTCTTTGTGTTCTCTTCTGTGCATTAATATTTGCATTTTTCTGTTTATTATTCTAACAAGAAGAAGCACTAATAGAATCTCAAGTATTAATGATGCATCAGGACAGAAGATTGAACATCCCAAAAAGATATCATGTGAAACAGTCCAATACTTTAACCATATCCTCAATAACTTTGAAAGCTCTAATCTGCATATACAAACTGAATTACTGAAAAAACATCCCTAGTGTCATAGCTAAACAACACAATACAATTTTGACAGAAAATTTCTTGATTGAAGAAGTCGAAGCAACACTAAATCAAATGAATCCAGACAAATCCCCTGGCCCTGATGGATTCTCAGCCATTTTCTTTCAGAAATGTTGGAACTTCATTGGGAAAGAGATTACGGAGGCTCTGGAAGGGGTCAGAAATTCTAGCCAGATATTGAAAGAAGTCAACAACACCTTCATTGCTCTCATCCCCAAAAAAGAAAAACCTGAGAGTCCTAGAAATTTTATACCAATTGCACTCTGCAACACGTTATATAAATTACTAACTAAAACTCTGACCCTAAGACTCCAAAAACTCCTTCCTCTGATTATTAGTGAGGAACAAACTGGCTTTGTCCCAGGTAGATCAATCTTCGATGGAGTCATCATTGCTAATGAAGCTATTCATTCTGTCCAAACGAACAAAAATCCTAGTATGTTTATTAAGCTAGATATTCAAAAGGCTTATGATAAGATAGATTGGAGATCCCTCTGTAAATGCCTAGAGGCTTTTGGATTTGCCAAAAGCTAGATCAACCTAATTTTTGAATGTATTTCCACCCCTATGATCTCGATCCTAATTAATGGGACTCCAGAAGGATTCTTTAGCATATCCAGAGGATTGAGGTAGGGTGATCCTATATCCCCTTTTTTATTTATTATCATAGCTAAAGTCCTAGGGCGTACTATTTCTAAGGAAAGAGAGTTGGGCTCTCTAGAAGGTATAGCTATAACTAATAACTTAGATCCTACCACCCACCAACAATTTGTAGATGACACTATGATGTATAGTGTGAGCAATAGAGCAAAAGCTAGATCCTTTGAAAGACTTCTGGAAACTTACTCCTTGGCCTCAAGACAAGAAATCAACCAGAATAAATCTGAAGTTTTCTTCTTTAACACAGACATCATGATGGAATCAGATATATTTCGTATACTAAATTTTAAAAAAGTGTACTCCCATGTAAATACTTGGGCCTCCCCTTAGAGAAAGGATGCATATCCTCAGCTTTATGGAATCCCAAAATAGACAAAATTAAAAACAAAATACTCTCATGGAAAGGAAGATGGCTCTCCTCTGCTGGGAGAGCCACCATGGTCAGATCTATGCTGGAAGCTATGCCAACTTACCAGCTTTCTTGCATTCATCTCCCTTCAACCAAACAAAATGAATTGAATAAGCATCTAAGGACGTTCTTCTGGTAGAGAAGCGGGGATAAGAACAACACCCCCCTGATTTCTTGGGACAAAGTCTGCTGCCCCAAGGATGAAGGTGGTGCTGGCTTAAAAAACATTGGTGACCAAGGGAAAGCCTTGGGTGCTAAGTTAATCTGGAGAATGTACAGGAATTCAGAGTCTAAATGGGTGAATATTCTGACTTCAAAATATTTATCTGAGAACTCCCCTATTAATATTTTTAGAGAAAGTAACCCCCCCAAGGGTTCTAGAATCTAGAGCTTTATGCTGGAATTCCGACACATCATCATGAATAAACTCACCTGGAACCTAGGTACTGGCGATGAAGCTCTTTTATGGACAGACTCTTGGGGAGGATATGACATTTTGGAAAAAAAATTAAATCATCTATCTCTTAAAGACCACACAGAATCAAGGGTAGGCCCTCACTTTAGAAATTACATCTCCTTCAATGGGGAAGAATGGACTTGGAGATAATTAAAAGAGATAGGTATATCATCTGAAGAGGAAAAGGTATTAACAGATATTCTTAGAAAGAGAAAAAGTATACTAAACAATGATAAAGATAGGCTAGTTTGGGATGGCTTGAAAAATGGAGAATACAACACAAGAGAGGGATACAACCTCATTATCAAACACTACAATAGAACTAAGACCGACATTCTTATAAACTTGTGCTAGAACAAAAAATGTCTCCCTAAAGTTGGCTTTTGCTCCTGGCTTGCCCTCAGTTATAAACTCCTCACTACAGATAGATTCAAAAAAATGAGGTTCTTAGGACCTAGCAGATGCTATCTTTGTGAAAAATAGGAAGAAGACATAGATCACTTATTCCTTAACTGCCCCTTCACTTATCAATGCTGGAAATGGCTCTCTAAGAATCTAGGGTGGTTTACTGCCTTCCCTAATTCCCTCTTGGATATGCTTCAAGGATGACCTGCTATAGAAAAAGGGAGTATTTATGCAAATTTATGGATTGTTGCCCCCTCAATTCTGATTTGGGAAATTTGGAAAGAGAGAAACAAGAGAATTTTTAAGGAAGGGAAAATGGATCACAAACAAATTATTAACAAAATTGAAGCAGCTGTCATAGAAACTATCAACTCTAAAATTGCTAAACTACAGAAGGCGGATCTCTACATGAGTCACTGGGATGAAAAAATGTGAGGAAACTGGAATGGCCTTGCTCTACCTCCCTTTATAGGAGTAGGTAATCTTGAGAAGGCACTGAAAAGGAAAGAATGTAAATGATCCTTACCCTCAAAAGGCTGGTTTAAACTAAACTTTGATGGTGCATCCCGGGGAAACCCTGGAGAAGCAGAAATTGGTTGTAGTATTCCTAACAACAAAGGCTCAAAAATTGCCACTTTGGCAGCCCCCAATGGATTTGAGACAAACAATTGGGCTGAAATGACGGCCCTAGTAAGACGTCTCCAAAAATGCAAAACTTAGGGATAAAGTATTTGGAAATTGAAGGGGACTCAACAACTATTATAAATGCCTTAAGGAAAGGAAATAAACCAAACTCAAAACTTAATTCCCTCCTCTCCCAGGCTCTAACCTTATGTCAATCATTCAAATAGACAACCATGAACCACATCTATCGAGAAGGTAATTTAAGGGCAGACGAACTAGCTAACCTAGGCGCTGATGGCATTACCTTATCTTAGGCTATACCTAGGGGTGAAGCTCAAAACCAATTAGACTACCCTTCTATCATAAATCCTCGTATGAACTTATAGTAATTGACACATAAATTTACACACATATATGTATATATAGGTATGTATGTATGTATGTATGTAAGTATGTACATATGTATGTATATATGTATGTATGTATGTCTGTGTGTATGTATGTACGTATGTGGGTACATATATATTTATACATATGCATATAAATACACCAACTTATCCCTTTTTTGCATACTCATTTATTCTCATTCACATCCATATATACTTATATTAAGACACACACACACACACACACACACACANCTGCATGTTCGTATGTATGTTTGTATGGATATATATATAGATATATAGATATATACATTCACATCTCTTGGATACACACACACACACACACACACACATTCACATCTCTTGCCTACATGTATGTATGTTTGTTTGTATGGATCATACATGTGTAAACAGATGTATAGATTTTTAAACAAATGTATATACACTAATATATTTACTATTACATATGCAAGTTCAGATTCTTTGGCATAATAATCTCTCTCTCTCTCTCTCTCTCTCTCTCTCTCTAT
>MU223128.1:281739-362102 GCA_018584345.1 Thuja plicata | reverse complement strand
ACACACACACACACACACACACACACACACACACACACACACACACACACACACACACACACACACATTGATATTTTTTTATATATACACATCTTTTAGGTTCAAGTACACTGACATTTTTCTTATTCATTCATATTTATCATTACATTTTATGAAGAGAGGATGGACTAATTGCATTCTCTACAATGTTTAATCACTGATTTGTCTGCTCTGAGATATGCAACACTGGGCTATATCAGTATAGTCACACTCATCTATAATGGTAAAATTTGCCAGGACAATAGAATCTTATGACCCTACCTTACTAAATGCTTGATAACAAGAAGGATGCAGGCCAAATCTACTATTATTTTAAATCATTCTATCTGATTACATATACAACAATGATTGTGATTGATTATTCGACTTAATTTATAAAAACACAAGTAGTAATTAACAATGATTGCCCTTTCTCTTATCAAACTAACCTGATGGACATTAATAGATCCTAAGGTTTGGGCTCCTCTGTACCTAAACTCACACACTACTGATTTGATCTGGTAAATATATGGTTTTAACAACCTTATGCAGGAATTCAGATTATGTGACAATGGCAAGAAGCTTACTCTCCCTACTATCTGAAATTAGATACATAAATTCTTGTGGCTAAGCATTACTAATAAAGATCTTAGTCAAAAATTGAGATGTTTCAGGAGATGATTATACAAGCAGAACAGGATAAGAAAGGAGCACCCTTATCACCCAAATGGTCTACAAATCACTCAGTCACATGGTAGAGGGCGAAACTTCTTCTCATAGCACGAATGTTTTTGTTAACCCTATTAATGGGTCTACATTTTGTATTATGATATGAAAAGTAGTAATTTTGCAATCTGAAAAATGGAGGTATGCCCTCTTATATGTAATTATGGGGGTATGCCCTCTCAACTCTGTACTTTTTCAGGACTACGGTCCCGGGCAAGGCTGGAGGTTTTCTTGACCCTGTTCTTTCCTACCAGCGCCTGCACTGAATGGGGAAAATTGGATTAAAATTATTTATTAATAAAATTATCTGGCTACAACCGTTTACCGATTTAAAAAAAAAAACTAAAAAAACTAAGAAATTGAGATTGGAAANGGCAAGGCTGGAGGTTTTCTTGACCCTGTTCTTTCCTATCAGCGCCTGCACTGAATGGGGAAAATTGGATTAAAATTATTTATTAATAAAATTATCTGGCTACAACCGTTTACCGATTTAAAAAAAAAAACTAAAAAAACTAAGAAATTGAGATTGGAAACATAGACTATAATTTTTACATATTTCATTTATTTATTATGTCTAATCAAACTAGTATATAAGATAATATAATTCATCAAAAGTATAAAGTATTAAGTGGCAAGAATATCTAAGCAATATAAAGATATTTTTTAATTATTTTTAATTATTTTTATATTAAGGATCGAGAGTAACAATGATACAAAAATTAGGAACAAAAAACCAGGGGAGGCTAGGCCTCAACCACCATAGTCATCGTAGAGAGTACCAAACATCAGAGTCACTGACAAGATTACAAAACAGAGGAGACTTTACAATAAACCCAGAATGGAACCAAGGTACAAAACAAGCTAGTGCAAAATGTAGTTGAAGGACTCAACCTAGGTAGTCCAACATTTGGCCCCTTCCATCCAGATCACCTTCTTTCGCTCTTGGATCTGAGCAAGCATGGCAATGTGGTCGACATCAGACATCCTGTTACTGTTGATCTCATTTTGCAGCTTCTTAAGAGCCTCTTCAAAGGAAGACAGGTTGTTCGCGAGCCTCCTCCACTTGTAGCCATCCTTCATTTCATACACGAACATAGTGGCGTGCCCATCTTGTAGGATTCAAAGGAGCTCATGTCTTTCAATATTCGTCAAGAAACAAACTTGAGAAGTAATTTTTAAAAAAAGTGAGTCTATGAAAAGAATCAGTAAGACATCTGCCATTACCATTAAACTTGTCTTCATTTCTAAGTTTCCAAATGAACCAGAGGATATAAGAAGATAAGATAAACCAGAATTGATTAGCATCTTTTTTCAACCCAACAATATAACCAATAATAATGTTAAAAATATTCACATGACCAGGAATGCAAAAACCAAACATTAACCGAACCTCCCTGGCGAAAGAGCAGTCAAAAAAGATGTGTCTGCAGGTATTGGGAAGTCTGCAAATGGAACACATTTCAGCGTTAAGAGGATCTTTTCTTAAGGGAAGTCTGTCAATAATAAACTGCCATTTAAAGCACTGAATTTTAGGAGGAACCGAGCTTTTCCATAGTTGAATAAAGCACTTTTGCCAAGAGTTAACTGGCAGGTCCAAGTACTAAAGCAAATTAACATGGTTAACAATACAGTCAACATCAGAAATCAGATCATATATATTGCGACTTTTAACATTAGGCAAAGGAGAGCCATCTTTCCATTTGAAAGTCAAGAACATGTGAGAGTCAAGATTAGTAAAGGAGGGCAAAGCAAGGTCCCCACAGGCTTTTTTAATCACATGGTAGGTTCTTTTTTGGGTGGGAGGCAGGTTATAGGAAGACCTGAGTTCTTCCCAGCTGATCAAAACATCATTCTCAAACAAGTCCATGAAGACCTTAATACCAGAATTAGCCCAAAGCTTGGCTGAATATCCTTGAGTGAGAGCTATGAAAGAAAAATCGATGTGAATAATCTTATGGAATTCTAGAGAATTCAACAAGTAAAATATTTATGTACAACAAATAACATTTAAAGTTAATAGAAATGAAATAATATTAGTAGATTGAAACATATTATCAATCTTTTATATTTTTTAACAATATATCAAGTTGTTTCACACCAGAAATATGTACTCTATAAAAATTGCAAATGTGGCTCCTTATATTGTTAGAAGTTTTGTTCGAAAATTTAGGATTCATTTTATAAATTTTATAAAAGTAATTAATTGTAAAATAAATGAAATTATATACAATATTTGTATTGAATTATGCATTAAAAAAGTATGGTTAAAATAAAAATAATAAAAAATCTATTTAACAAATATATGGAGCATATCCATAATCCACAAATTCAATTTAAAAAGTGCCATCATAATAGAAACTTCCTCCTATAACACCAAATTAATTCAACCAATCATATTTGAGATAACTTCTTACCGAAAAATTAGACATGAATTTGAAATAACCCCAACAAAAATATTACTTCACTTAAAAATGGTTAGGTGATATATATATTAAAAATATATACTTACATTGCTTGATTTTAAAGCAAATCACAATTTGTGGAAACTGTATGATAAAAGTTGTAAGCCAAAGACCGAGCCAGCGAGTCGAATGCAGACGAAAACTGCCCGTAGAACATCACCCGCCACAAGACCAACTATCGATTTTCCTGAACATAAAAGATAATGGTAATGAAATATAATTGTTTGGTACTCAATCTATATCTATCGAAATCATAAGCTGAAGAAAATAGTTGTCGGGCAGGAAATGGCCACCGCAATGGAGAGTGCAGCAGCAAACGCATTGCGCAGTGTGCTGTTCCGTGTTCATCAGGCGGCTGAAAGATCCGGCAGGCAAACATCTCAAGTAAGTTTACGTTTAAGATCTCAAACGGCCCTAGTTCTTTTCTTCAGCATACAAAATTCCCGTTCATTCACGTAATGATGCGCAGATAAGGGTTGTTGCCGTGAGCAAGACGAAACCGGTGTCTCTGATAAAAGAAGTTTATGATGCGGGGCATCGCTATTTCGGGGAAAATTATGCTCAGGAGCTGCTCGATAAAGCGCCGCAAGTAAGCTGCTATTGTTTTTTCTTACTATTTTGTAAAATTTCGACAATTTAAAGGAGTATTTTTTCGGATTAAGAATTTTTTTCTTTCCTTTTATTTTTCAGCACGCATCAGTCATTTAATACTAGCACCTGGCCCATTCAAGTAGGACACAACCCATAGTTCCATGGAATATATCTTGTTCAATGTTTTGTGATACACTGTTTTCTCTAATTTCCCACACTTTATATGGGGTTCAAATCCGAGCCTTTCTTGAGAAAAGCCTAATGCTTTTTACTTTTTATCCCAGTTAACACACTCCCACTTTTAAATTAACAAATGGCGGAAAACTGTGAATTGGTGCGATGTTATGTTAAAATTTATTCAGCATTGAAGTTGATATAGGTTAATTGGATTATATGCAATTTGAAAGGCTGGTGTGGTGTTTAGGATGCAAGGAGAGAGAAATAAAGTTTTTTAAAAACCAATATAAACATTTGGATGAACCACATTGTCTTACTAGAGGCTCATGATACATTGATATAGGCTTTGATTACACAGATGTGTATGATCATAAACTGGCTCATCAAATTATAAATTAAGACAACTAAACAAAGCATGAAGACTTTATTCTAAATTTAAAATTTTCATCGAAATAATGCATAGTAAATTGCTTTCTTAATTTAAACACCCATTAGAACAACTGTTTAAACAATGGGACGGATGACCACAAGCTGAGCAAGGAAACATGCCTCTCTTAACATGGCATTGAAATGGGCAAAATTTTAATGGCTAATTGGCTTTTTCTTTCTATTCCTTAATTTTTTTCCATTTGAAAGTGAGTTTCGCCTCAAGTTTTGTAAAACATAACGATGTGTACTTTTGAGAATTACCATTTTAAAATTTATTTTTTTGCATAAAACGTATAAAATTTCTAGGATATAAGGTTTTCTTTAAGATTGGGTAGAGGCAAACTTGATAAAATGAGAGTTCAATATTCAAAACATATATTGAGAGTTCAAGCTTACCCTATTTTTTATTCAACTTTAGCTTGGTAGGTGGTGCTATGGGCTGTCTTTGACTTTGTGTAGGGTAAGTTTGAACCTCAGTCTTAAGATTTGTAAACTGTTCACCTTTGAATGTATCCCATGATTGTTACACTGCAACCTTTCCACATGTTTGCTAGAGTTATGGACTGCCCTATTGCAGTAAAAAAGGTTTTGAATTTGATCCAAGGTCACACTCTTAAGAATGTTCCCTAATTAGCATTGCAATGCAACTAGTGTTTCTTCAAGTCTTAGGTACATCAAATTTTCCCTGATTTTTTGGGATGGTGGGGGATAACTTTTAAAATAATATATAAAAAATTATTACTTGAAAAACCAATTAAAACCAGTAAAAGAAGCTGACATTCATATAGAGTTTGACAATTTGTCTATCAACTGATATAATGATAAAAAACTAAGTGTTTGTAGCATGATATTCACATTATTCATCAAACTTCAAGATACGAAGTACAAAGCACAGTATGACAAAGCAACACTGACAGTGTTTGTAGGATGATATTCACATTATTCATCAAACTTCAAGATACAAAGTACAAAGCACAATATGACAAAGCAACACTGACACACAAAATTCAACGACTAATCTAACTCACTGTCCAATTTGACTCTTTAGGTTCTACTTCTCACCGTCCGGCTATTTATCTGAAAATTCAATCAGTTCAAATAGGACTATCAGGGTTAATGCTGCAAGTGTTACTTGCAGTAGGGCATGCAGGTGTTCAGAATGACTTCAAGCTTACCTGCAGCAGTGCTGCAAGTGTTCTTAATGGCTGCAAGCTTACCTACAACAGCGTTGTGAGTGTTCCAAGTGATTTGGGAGCCTTTGTAGTGTCATCTCAGATCAGGTGCAGTCATTAGAGCAGTTTCTTCTGTTGAAAACTTGAACGCACTCATACGAGCAATAATGTTGCTTGCAACAATGTTATAAGTTGGCTGATAGGCCAAGGGACTTATTATCATGTTTTGGAGGAGTAACAACAATCATGACACTTGATGAGTTGCTCTTGTGGATGTTATAGGGATGAATCTGGACATTAGCATTGCATTGGAGATAATGTGCTTGAGTCAGTGTTAACTGAAATTTATCTTGGTGCAGCAGAATGGAAGTGGATTTGGCACCAGAAATAGAAGTGACAGAAGTAAAAGGGCCATTTTGAAATGCTAGTAGTTTATCCTTACCTATGACAGTGAGTGTACTTTTCCCAATGGCACATGTTGATGTGAGTTTTGTGACCGCTTCAACATGCAGGATGAAACACTTAGTATTCTAGGATGAAACACCAAATATAAAATCCTCTCTTGAATAAGGAAGCTTAGATGCTAAACAATGTATATGATTGTGTGATCAACGAAGACACCCACAAGGTTCCTTCTTATTGTGGACTTAACTCAGTTTTATGATATGATTTACTGGTAATCACTTGGGGCCATACATTGTTCATTCAATGGACCTCAACTTTACAAATGCGAATGATTTGGCAATCTCATCAACTACTTTTAATGAAACAAAGTGCAAACACATATGGGTTTAGGAAGTCTAAATTAACTCTAACAATGCAAGAGATCATTGATGATGAGGTGAAACTCTAACCAGTCCTTGCTTCGCCAAATCAACTACACAAAGGATGGTGCTTGCTTTTGAGGATGCGTGGATGATTTTCATATTGTCAACATTCATTCAAATACCCAAGGATGGCGCAATCCAAATGAACATTTCCAATTGAAGTTAGATGCTTGCAATTAGGCTCAAACTAACCTTACTTTTGTTTGTAATCAACAAACACCAAAAGGTGTGGACACTAGCTTTAGCATGATTCACCAATAACAATATCTTCCATTCATCTACTTCTAGTTCTATTCAACATAAATGAAAATCCTAATCTAAGTGAGGAAATGTAGAAACCATGCAATACTCCAAAACTTCACAAACATTCACCATGATAACAACGATGAAGAAGGAATAACTTTGGCAGTATATTAGCAACAATCTCTCTAAATCTTGTAATGTCCCATTTTTGGGATTGCCCTGATTTTTGCCCTAGAATCACACATTCCATTAAAATAAGAATTGTAAGATGGTTATAGATATAACTTTACCACCTAAAATGCCTTTTAACAAGGTATATCCTGATTTAGGTCCCACAATCACCAAATAAGGGACAAGTGCATATATATATATATATATATATATATATATACAAACTAATTATATTGTTAGTGTGATATAATCTGCCTTAAGCTTTATAAATTGATAATACAGAGAGATATACAATCCTAACCTACGGATTAGCTAACAATAGAATGCGTATTTTGGTTTTATGAAAGAAACTCATTTATAACATTTAACCTCCATATGGACTATCTGTAATGTCCCCGATATAATTAAATAATTTAATTTAAAATATATGTATTTTTTGATCAGTAAAAGGCCGAAGCCAAAAAATTTTTAATAGTAAGAATGAATGTACAAAAGTCCTGGTTCAGGGGAGCATACCGGCAGGAAAGAACCAGGAAGAAAACCTCTGGTTGTAGCCCCTGAAAAGCCTAATCTCTACTTGATTTTACCATAAAAGGCTAATATTGCCTGAATACAATATCCCATTTTGTACGGGGGTTGAATGAGGATAGATATCCCATGTACAAAGTTATACCTATTGTAATACAATTCTAAGGCTGATATACAGTTTTGCTTTACAATTTCATTGCCTTGTGCTTTCAAGGATGAGAGCCATTTGTATTTGAATCCTTGCTTCATATTCCATAATCCCCACTCTTCTCTGCTTCTATCAAGACCAGCCACCCCTGTAGCACATGCTTACCAGACACTCTAGCTGCCAATGTTAGCTTATAAATTTAAAAAGGTTAGTTTACCTTTATCCTGCAGCACCATATCAGTAGTCTTTTTCAAAATATTTATTGCATAACTTTTTAGAGCGTAGTATCCAGTACAGAGCTATAGAGATTACATTATGCAGATTAGAGACTGACTATCAATACTACATTTGTCACCGAATGAGCATTCTTAATTTAACTAAATCAATGAAATGCTACTGTGTTAGCCTTTACCATATCATATAAATGTTGTCTTACTAAGTTTTGTCTTCACCATCTTACTAAGTTTTTTAGCCACTTCTTACTGAGTTTTGTCTTCGCCATCTAAAATTGCTGAGAGCCATGGTTAGCTTCCAATCATTTTTCACTTAAATTTTACCATCCTAATGAATATATTCATCAATCACCACAAGGAGAATCAGAGCCATCAGAGAGCTGCTTTACTAACCCTCACAGGGAAGAAGATACTATCCAAAATAGATATACATGTATACAGGAAATAAGCACGAATGATTTCAAGTATACCTTCAATATGAAAGGCATATATATATGTATGTGTGTGTGTGTGTGTGTGTGTATATATTTGTTTCTTTATGAAATTTTATAAATAGTCTCATTAGCCTTAGTTTTTATTAATTTTGTTTTCAGTATTGTGATGTTTATTTCGTGAGGTTACATATATTACGTTCACTTAGAATTTACTATAGAGATGCCTTCTTTAAATACTGGTTAATACATATTTCTTCTTAGTCCACATATTCGGAATGCCAACTCAGCTATGAAGGGATTAAAGAACTATTTGTCAGTCTGACCCCTATTCATAGCCATATGACCCTGTGAATGTTTATGTCATAAGTGATCCAGATTTCTCAGATCAGAAGTGTGTTTTGACAGTGTTTGTAGTAAGCTAATAAGGTGGACATTGATCATACCATGTGTCTACTGTCCATTAAACTTCAGGTTAGTTCAACATTCTTTTAAAAATAGAAAGCTATGTGAAGCCTGTATCCTTGCATCTGAGATATCTAAGGATGTCAGACAATCTTATTGATATTCAATCTTATCATAAGGTATGAGTAAATTTTATGAAATGAACAGAGTACTCGTCGAATTTTGTCTTTTGTCATAAATATCCACCTTTATCCCACTTCAAAATCATCTCCATGTCTCTTTTATAAACAAATAATTTCTTCAGTACTAATCTTCTTCATACAGGCAGAGCTTCGAAATCCAGTTTTAAACTTATGAGTGCCATCACAGAGTAACGAAATTCATAACCGTAAATATAACAGTTGTCTAGTAATAAAGCTAAAGTAATGAATCTAACAATCGTCCATTCATAAAACTAAAATAGCTAATTTAACAGCCTTTGAAATTTAAAACAGATAAGGTCATATAAACATAACTACTATATATTAGTATAAATCTTAGGAGTACATCTGTACATACGATACTTCCATATATGACATTACCCATATATCCGCCTTAGATCAACTGTACATTGTTTATCAACATTAAGGTATCCAGTCAAGAAAAATGCTTATTTTAAAGCTTTATTTATCTTAGCGTACACTATAGCTACCTATACTATAGAAACTACCAACATACTAATTTTTCTTGTGTTTGATAATAACTATATCTTCATCTGAAACATCCTCATTCTTAGATCCCTCTGGTTCCAATTGTGCCTTGCCCTTATTGTCTTTCCTGATAGGGCAATTTAATATTTGTGTATGGTCCCGAAAATTAATATTATTATCTCTCGGGTCCCCTTTTATTTTATTGTCGGTAATGTTTTGGCCGTGTCGGCACATTTGTAATCCTTTGGGAAGTTTCCCGGAGCCATATATAAGGTTGGGTTAGTTATTGTTGTAGGTATGCGAATTTAGTATCTTCTTTGTATGTGCGAATTCCTGTTGGAATTCAATTGTTCTGCCATTTCAGAGGCGAAAGATCCTCCCTATTTGGTATTTGCAGGTTCGGTGGGAGTAACTCCTCACCCTATTCTTCTCTTGGTCCGAAATTGTTGTAATCTGAAGTGCTATCATTATTGAATACACATTTCCTTATGGAAGATCTATCTATTGGCCAAATATAGATTTTCTTGTCCTAGGCGATCTAAATCCAACTGGTATATTATTTTGTTTGACCTCCATTATTATTGCGCTACCATTCCGAAGGCAAGTGGTTGGACTTCAAATCTGTATGGTGACAATAGTGTTCAGGCGATGGACAAAGACTTGCTATCGTACGATAGAGCTTGCAGCTGAGGGTTGCCACCGTACAGGCTTCACCGTACGACATTCGTTCAATGACATCGAAGCCAAATCGTGACTAGTTTCTACCATACGCGAAGGGCAAAGCATCCGTACGGTGTTGCAGAAGGGTGTTTTTGTATGGTATGTAGGAGTGACGTACGGTTGGGGGTTATTGCATCGTACGACATAGCCCTACGACATATGCATGGGGGCTAATACTATCGTTCGACTTACCGTTGGCAGCAACAAATTGACTGTATAGTCACTACTGTGTGCAACATTCAATCTCGACAGAGGGGTACGTGCAATTGAATCTCTCAGTCGGGACATTACAGTGGTATCAGAGCTGGTGATTCTGCCAGCCTGTCAGGTCGTGGACATAAGGCTCTCAGAGTATACACCAGAAGGAGATACTGTTCTGCCGACAGAATGAGGGAACCACATGACCCTGCTGTAAAAGTCATTGCACTATTGAGGGAATTGATGAGAAGTCAAGCTCAACTCAACGAAACTATGGTCAGAGGGGAACAACGACAGAAGCTCATGGAGGATTCATTGCGACAATTGGCCTTGGGCAAAACAAATGGAGATTACAATGGACAGAGCAATAATTCGGTCACTGGAAGGTCAAACCCACAACGCTCACATTCCCGACCGCTGATGTCGACATTTCCCCAGAGAACAAAAGCACCTCGTGGGGAGCAAGAGCCCACTTTCCAAGAATTGCAGGAGCAGTTGAATCAAGGCTATAGGAATGCGAATCTTGAGGGCGATATATCCTTCAAGGATTATGTTGAGATCCGGATGAAATACTCGGGCGGCAGAAGTCGTGGCTACTACAATGATGATATTAAATGGAAGGTTGGCAAGATTCATTTTTCATGCTTTGATGGGACCGGAGTAACATCAACACAAGCATGGGTACAAAATGCAGATACCTACTTCCAGCTTAACCTGATGCTTGAAGATGAACCCATCAAATTTGCAGCACTTCCTCTAGAAGAAGTCACTCACGAATGGTGTCATCATGAAATGGTTACCCTCGGCCACAATCAAGTAACTTCATATGCCGAATTCATGGAGAGGCTGATAGATCGCTGATAGACCGCTTCGATGGAAAAGATCCATAACTCAACTTCAAGGAGTTGGCTCAACTGAAGCAATATGGATCTGTACAATTACATTACAAAATTCTAGAGGTTGTCCGTGTTGGTAACAAATAGCTTGGAGAGGAGACTGATTGTGTTGTTCATGGATGGGCTGATGGAACCTCTAAAGGGTTGGGTGAAAGGGTTCAACCCCAACACGCTCACTGAAGCGATTTAGAAGGCATGTGACGTGGTTGCGTCCTCTTCTTCCAGAAATTATTCGCATGCCAAACCACCCCTCGCTCTGAAGGAGAAGGATAACAAAACCTTTCCGAAGAAGTCATCATTAGATGAGGCCACAAAACAGGAGCTCAGAAGGAGGAAACTCTATTATAACTGCCGGGAACCATGGGAGCTAGGGCACCGATGCTTAGGCAAGGGGAAGATCCATTACGTTGAGGTGATGTCCGACGACGAGGAAGAGAATGAGGATTCTGAGCGACCAAATGAGGACTCTACCCTAGAAATAAATAGTGCAAATAGAATTTCCACATTGGTATGGAGGGGAGGCGTCATTGTCGCACTAGTGGGCACCCCAAGGTGCAATGTGTTCTGGGTACATGGTACACTCTTGGGACAGCGGGTCATAGTCATGCTCGATAGTGGGGCTTCACTCAACTTCATCAACTCATCGCTCGTCACTCGAAGAGGTTTGTGTACAAAAGAACATGAAGGGTTCAAAGTCAAGGTGGCGAGAGGAAATCTCTTGTCTTGCACTCATTTGATTCCGCAACTGAGCATCACCATGGGAAGCTATACGGTGACAAATGATTTCTTTGTGGTAGATCTAGATGACACGGATGTCATACTGGGCATTTAGTGGATGGAGACCCTCGACCAGTATACACAGAGCTTCAAAAGGATGGAATTCTCATTCGAAGTGGATGTCAAGACGGTGGTTCTAAGAGGAATGTTGAATGGCGGCTGAGGGAGATTTCAACCAAACGAATGGAAGCAATTTTCAGACATGATGATGTTGTCTGGGCGACACACTGCTTGGTGCCTACGGAACCTGTGAAGGGACAACAAACTTACTACCAAGATGAGGAGCTTCAGGTGGTATTGGATAAACACAGTTTGGTCTTCGCTGATATTCCACCTGGCATATCTCCGCATCGTGGTTTCGAGCACACTATCGAGTTGGAGGAGGGAGCCAAACTTGTCATCACCATGCCCTACTGCAATCCTAAGAAGTCCAAGGATGAGAAAGAGAAGACGATCTAGGAACTCCTCGACAAAGGATGGATCAGGCCCAGTTCTAGTCCCTTTGCGTCGTCGGTAGTGCTAGTAAAGAAGGATGGATCCCTTAGGATGTGTGTGGACTATCGAGCGTTGAACAAAAAGACTATAAAAAAATGGTACCACATCCCCAGAATCGACGAGTTGTTGGATGAATTACACGACGCAATCTATTTCTCCAAAATAGATCTCTGCTTCGGCTATCATTAGATCCGCATGAGGGAGATGTGGAGAAGACAACCTTGCGTTGCCATTACAAACACTATGAGTTCTAGGTCATGCCGTTTGGGTTGATTAATGCTTTGACCACCTTCCAGTCTTGCATGAACCACATCTTTAACAAGCAACTATGCAAGTTCTTGTTGGTGTTCTTCGATGACATGCTCATCTACAACAAGACGTGGGAGGAACATCCAAGGCATTTGGACGAAGTGTTGGGGATCATGGAGTCACGTTCATTGTTTGCCAAGAGGTCCAAATGTGAGTTCGGAATGACAAAGATATTGTACTTGGGACACATCATTAGCGCCCGAGGGGTTCAGGTACACCAGGAGAAGGTTCAAGCCATTTTGGACTGGCCGCCTCCCAAGACTCTCTCGGAGCTATGTGGATTCTTCAGATTGTGCAGTTATTACAAAAGGTTTGTGAAGGGATTTTCACAGCTCAGTGCACCACTGACAGATCTGACGAAGAAGGGATCTTTCTGTTGGGATGAGCAGCCGCAACACACCTTAGACAAGTTGAAGGAAGTCACGAGTTCTTGTCCGGTTCTGGAAACTACTAGACTTCACTCGCCCCTTTGTCTTGGAGTGCGACGCATCGGGAGAAGGCATCGGAGCGGTGTTAATGCAGGACCATTACCCCATCGCATTCGAGAGTCGGAAGCTCTCGGGAGCGGAGTGACTGTACACCATTTACGACAAGGAGATGCTTGCCATCATGCACACATTGACGAAGTTTCGACAGTACCTCGTCAGATCCAAATTTGTTGTGCGTATAGACCACAACAGCCTGAGATATTTCTTGGAGCAAAAGGATTTGAACGAACGACAATAGAAATGGATGAGCAAAATCCAAGCATATGATTTTGATATTGAGTATGTGAAGGGCAAGAATAATGTAGTGGCCGACGCCCTGTCAAGAAGACCTGCCATATGTTCTCTATCACAGATCTCGACAGATTAAGGCACATCTGCTGGTTGAGTACTCCAAGAATACATTCGCATGCCAGTTGTTGGATGGTCAAGTGCAGGATGGCAGGTACAAGGTGGTTGACGACATCATTTACTACAAGGGTAGAATCTATTTGGCACCCGAATCCAAGATGAAGGAAAGAATTCTAAAGGAAATGCGCGACTCACCCCTGGACAGACACTCGGGATACCTGAAGACCTACAAACAAATTCGGGAAAGGTTCTCTTGGAAGGGCCTTAAGAATGATGTACTGTAGTATGTGCGGGAATGCTCCACTTGCCAACAAAACAAATCTGACCACACCTTACTTGCGGGATTGATTCATCCGTTGCCAATCCCCGACTAGAAGTGGGACAACATCTCGACGAACTTCATTACGGGGATTCCCAAAGTGCAAGGGAGGGATTGCATCTTTGTTGTGGTGGATCGTTTAACCAAATATGCACACTTCTTTGCCATTTCCGCAAGATGTCAGGCCGCTGAAGTGGTCGAGTTGTTTTTTTGGGAGGTTCTAATTGCATGGCCTTCCGCGGAACATAGTCAGTGACAGGAGTAGCCGCTTCCTAAGCACTTTTTGGATGGAGTTATTTTGATTGGTAGGAACAGAGTTGTCGCCTAGTACAAGCTACCACCTACAATGGTCAGACGAAGATCGTGAATAAGTGGTTGGAGGGTTACCTTAGGAACTACGTTTCAGCACAACAGAAGGCGTGGGTTTGTTGGTTACATTTAGGAGAGCACTGTTACAACACTGCCTGTCACATGTCAATAGGTATGACACCCTTAAAGCGCTTTATGGTTATGAGTCTTCACTGTTTGTGGATCTAGCATTGGGTGATAGTCGTGCACTGAGGGCCAAGGACTAGTTGCAGGAAAGTTTAGATATCTTGAGATCTCTCAAGGACAACCTGCAGAGGGCTCAGAACCAACAAAAGATGTATGCTGACCGATAGGGGTTGAGCGGAGTTTTGAGGTAGGTGATCTGGTATACCTTCGCTTGCAACTATACAGACAATCCTCCTTGAAGAAACATGGTAAGGAGAAGTTGAAGCTGCACTTCTATGGACCCTATAGAGTGGTTCAGAGGGTGGGCGAAGTGGCCTATGAGTTGGAACTTTTTGAAGGGAGTCGGATTCACAATGTTTTCATGTGTCATGCCTCAAAAAGGCCGCCGGTCAACCCGTCACAGTGTCGAAGGAGCTGCCACCCATTGATGAAGAGAAACTAATCCTGGAACCAACTGAGCTCATCAACGTCAGAGAGAAGAAGCTGAGGTCACGCACCGTCAAGGAATTCCTAGTGCATTGGAGGGACCTACCGATTGAAGATGTTACCTGGGAAAGTCGAATAGATTCTGGAGCATCCGAGTCTGCAATTGTTTGAGTGCAAGCAATTCCTGGGCTGGGAGGACTGTAATGTCCCCGATATTATTAAGTAATTTAATATAATATTTGTGTATGTCCCCGAAAATTAATATTATTATCTCTCAAGCCCCTTTTTATTTTATTGTTGGTAATGTTTTGGCCGTGTTGGCACATTTGTAATCCTTCGGGAAGATTCCCGGAGCCATATATAAGGCCAAGTTAGTTATTGTTGTAGGTATGCAAATTTGGTATCTTCTTTGTATGTGCGAATTCCCGTTGGGATTCAGTTGTTTGTCATTTCGGAGGTGAAAGATCCTACCTATTTGGTATTTGCAATTCCGGTGGGAGTAACTCCTTACCCTATTCTGCTCTTAGTCCAAAATTGTTGTAATTTGAAGTGTTATCATTATTGAATACACATTTCCTTCTGGAAGATCTATCTGTTGGCCTAATATAGATTTTCCTGTCCTTGGCAAACTAAATCCAACTGGTTTATTATTTTGTTTGACCTCCATTATTATTGCGCTGCCATTCCAAAGGCAAGAGGTTGGACTTCAAATCTGTATGGCGACAATAGTGTTCAGGCGACGGACAAAGACTTGCTGCTGTATGGCAGAGTTTGCAGCTGAGGGTTGCCACCGTACGGACTTGGCCGTATGACATCCGTACAATGACACTGAAGCCAAATCGTGACCAGTTGCCACCATACGACCGTACACGGAAGACAAAGCATCCGTATGGTGTTGCGGAAGGGTGTTACGTACGGTGTGTAGGAGTGACGTATGGTTGGGGGTTATTCCATCGTACAACATATGTGTGGGGGCCAATACTACTGTCCGGCTGACCATTGGCAGCAACAGATTGACCGTACAGTCACTACTGTGTACAACATTCAATCTCGACAAATGGGGATGTGCGGTTGAATCTCTCAGCCGGGACATTACACTATCCCTAGCAATTAGTGCCTTTGTATGATGTAGCCCATGCCCATCCCACCGCAGGCCCTATTCCCTTTCCTTTGTATGATGTAGCTCATGCCCATTCCACCGCAGGACTCTTGCCTTTGTATGATGTAGCATGGCCCATTGCACCGTAGGACTTATCCCTGGCCTTTCTATGATGTAGCACGGCCCATTCCACCACATGGCTTATCTATCTTGTGAGGAATAAGTCTAATGCAGTAAGAATACAAGCACGCATAGCACTCTACCTAAGTCACACACTTCATATGATTAATCATTACAGATTGATGAGTAGGCTCTACATCATACAAACATATATAGCAACATAATATACAGAACCTAATTAGGATGACAGTGTTTTATAGCTATGTCTCTTACGCATAATAGTTCAATGTAGATTTAGCTTATGATAAATGTAATGTGTAAACAAAATAATATGTCATCAATTCTGTAAATGCTTATATATTTCCAGCATAGATATATATTTATATCAGACTATTTGCAGTAATTATCAGAACATGTATTTAAAAATCTGCAGATGTGTATATACACACACACACACACACACTCCATTTGATTAGTGTGCAGACACATATTGATATTTATACATTTCATCCAGATTGATATCAGATCAAGTGAAATAATTTATACACAAGCTCAAAATTATTTGCAGCCCTATATATATATATGAACAGTAATATGAATAACTCGTGTTCAGATTTATAAACAACAATATGAAAATCCTGTGCTTAGAAATGGATGAATTAGTCTTACCTTTCTTTCTGGGCTGAGATACCTTTCAGCAATCTCCCTCAGATTTCTTCCTTGCTGTTGACTGCTGCTGACTTCTTTCGATGCTTTTCCTTTGTCTTATATTGTTTGCTGACTGTAATGCTGTATAGGCTCTGATTGGATTATAAGGTCAAGTCTGATGCTTTTTTCCTTTGACCCTGGATGGGTATTACCTCTTCTAACATGTATTATTGACTTTCTTTCTCATGCGTTGCTTTATTTCCAAGAGGAGTATAGTTGATACATATAAATACCTTCCAGGAGATATGCGTGAGGGGTCATGTCTCCCCATTCTACCCTTTCTTAATAAAAAGAGTTTTAAATCCTGTAGCGAGGTAGATCATAACTGATCTGATTATACTCCTAACAGTGTACTTGTCACTCCTAACAGGGTGAACCCTCAGAAAGGGTAGTTGTAGCTCCTAATAGGGCAAACTCATTTACTACAGTAGTGGGCTTGTGGGTGTCATCCCCACCGTGGCTTTCTCTCTCTAACCAAGGGTTTGCACGATAAAAATATCTGTCACGTGTGATGAGTTTGTGGATGCTTGACATTGTTTACTTCTGCTATATGCTTTGTGGTTTGGAAATTAATATTGTTGTTATTCAGATTGGTGGTTGAATTTGTTCATTACTTGTTTGTACTGATTCACCCCCCCTCTCAGTACCTAAGAATTCTAACATAATGAGTGCTAAGTGTTCCATTCATTCTCATGAGAGATGGGTCCTTGTGAACCACTACTCATGAAACATGGGTCAATGAGTTTGACTCAAAAGATACACAATTGAATCTTGATAGCAATATCACAATTTGAATGGTTGTAGAAAATATCTCCTAGTTATCAATTAATGGGATTAAGGGGCTTTCTAATGAATGGTTCATCAGGCACAAAACTTTCTAGAGTTTTTGCAAATGGGGTTGCAAGCAAAGTGGGCTTAATCTTGGAGGAAACTTCATGGTTAAGCGCACTTGAGGTGGAGTAGTACTGAGATGGGTGACCTCCCGAGAAGTCTCGATGCTTCACCTGTGTGAGCATCACCTAGATGCAATGAGTGCTAAGTGTTCCATTCATTCTCATGAGAGACAGGTTCTTGTGAACCACTACTCTTGAAACACGGGTCAGTGAGTTTGACTCAAAATTACACAGTTAAATCCTGATAGCAATTTCACAATTTGACTGGCTATGGAAAATATCACCTACTTATCAATTAATGAGCTTAAGGGTCTTTCTAATGAATGGTTAATAAGGAACAACACTTGCTAAAGATTTTGCAAATGGGCTTGTAAGCAAAGTGGGCTTAACCTTAAGTAAACTCCATGTTTAAGTGCACTTGAGCTAGAGTAGTACTGGGATGGGCAACCTCCTGGGAAGTCCCAGTGCTTCACCTCTGTGAGCATCACCTAGATGCAATGAGTGCTAAGTATTCCATTCATTCTCATGAGAGATAGGTTCTTGTGAATCACTACTCAAGAAACACGGGTCAATGAGTTTGACTCAAAAACTACACATTTGAATCGCGAGAGCATTATCACAATCTGACTAGTTGTGGAAAATATCTCCTACTTATCAAACTAATTTATTGTCAAAATTCATCTCTCAAGCTCCTTGAATGCAATAAAAAGGTTTATTTGAGTTAAAATTCCCTCCCTTAAAGTTATTTACTAGATCTAAGCTTAAAACTCTTATTTTCCAAAGTTGTAAAAGGTGAACGAATTGAGTGAATTAAAATCCAAATATGACTTTGACTAGCTTCCTTGATGCATTTTGGTAGCCTAAAATACTACTACTATAGCCGAATTGAGTGAATTAAAATCCAAATATGACTTTGACTAGCTTCCTTGATGCATTTTGGTAGCCTAAAATACTACTACCATAGCCAAAAGCACTACATTAACAACATCTCACAAGTAAAACATGCGGTATAGGATGCAGATATCTATGTAAACCCTTTCTAATTTCTTAAGACCATATGGAAACATAAGAGAAGAGCATATGGGTGTTCACAAGATAAAAATAGAAACTCAAATCATAATAAAAAATCTTGACGATGGAAACTCTCTAAAAGAAGGGTCGAGTGCTAAATTCAAAGCTCTAATGCCATGAATTAACAATGACTCCATAACACCTCCACGATTGGTTGCTAGACCAAAAATATCTTCCACAAGAGAGAATTTAACAAAAAATGCATTTCTTAAAAAATGCAAGATTGAATGATTGAATATGAATATACAACATGAGATGACTTTCTTATAAAGACAAAGTTGAGGGATATGATTAGGCAAGATTATGCTATATGTCTTAATCCTATGTTATGATACAACTAACTCAAATAATTATTAAATGAACTAGGTAATATAATTAAATAAAAGTAACAGAGATAAGATATGATAAGATCTTATCTAGATGGCTAAGACTTCTAGAAGGACACGTATATTCCAACTTTAATCATATATTGACCAATTTTCATTTTTAGTGCTCTTCTTTAGGTTGTATTTAGGTGGGCTTAAGACGTTTGTTTTGAAGTAAATGATGCACTATATCCTTAATCATTCATTAAAAACTTAGAAGTGATATATTCTTGAGAATATTATTGACAAATTACCTCCATTGCCACTTGGAAAGGTTTTTAAAAGATCTTGACTTCTTAAAGACTTGATCTCTAGGTTCACCTTGATTTCCAAGAAAGATGAATTAAATTTCATTGTTATGGACAAATTAACCCTTGCTAAGGTTTAGGCAGACCAAAGAAATAAATAATATTAATTATAATGGAAAATAAAAGGAAAAAAATCACAAAAACACACAAATTTAACGTGGTTCATCCAATGTGGTGTACTTCCATTGAGAAATGATCATCCACATTCTTTTTATTATCTAGTGAAAAATGAATTACAGTTTTTTGCAACATAAACCACTTTTATGCCATATACCAAAAGATTTCAAGTTGCCTCCGAAATTCTTGTGTTTTCACATTCCATAACCACTTTTTTTTCAAGTCTTTTTTGGCTATTTACAAAGGTAGATTAACATAGCAAAACAGCAACCAACTCTTTTATAAAATAATGGTAAATTTTACTTCAGGGGATCTGCGTCTTGCAGTCCATCATTAATTGATTTGGGGGCAAAACGTGATTGTCAAAGTCACCAAAATTTAACTCTTGCAACCTGAGCAGGCACCACATACCAATAAACCCTATTACTATTATTAAAATTCTAGTGCCCCTGTTTCATAAGTCATGCCTTGAGCTCTGCTTAATCCAACAAAGTTAAGGGAAAACACATATGATTAGATTTCCAGTCTACCCCATCCCATCAATTCAGCGGAATCAAACAAGATAGTTGGCCGTCTTCACCTTAGATACAAACTAAGAAAGTTTTGAGTACTTCCTAGCCCAACCCGTATCAAGAACCGTAGTTTTCTAGGCACATCATAGCCAAATCGAATCCTTCCTATGACTCCTTGACTACAATATAGGGTGCTAAATACTGGATTTTTAACAATCTAAAGTAAAGAATGGACGATCTTCAAGATAGTTTCCAAATTTGAGGGTTGAAGAGATGTAATTTAAGGTCTTTAAGACCAACAGGGAGTGAAAGACCACTCATGCCAATGAAGAGATGAGATGTGAAAATTTTTATGGCCACTTTCAACAGATGAGAGTCTAGAGAAGAATATCATTGAAATATGAAAAAATCAAGAATTTCTTATGAAAAAAAAGAGTGGATTCCTTTAGTAAGGAGACATAAATAATTCAAGTACTCATATTTATGTCCTTCATATCAAACTCCAGAAATGCCAAAATAAAAAATGGAGAGACTTGCTAAGAGGATGAGGGCTTGAATCTCTAAGTAAAAAGAAAAAGAAAAGAACACTGAAAAAACCCATATTCTATCATCTTTCTCAAAAAAGTGGAATTCCTTAATAAACAATTACAATTTCTTTTGTTATTTTTGCTTTTAACATCCCATCTTTATGGTTTTCAATTTCATTGCTCATAAGTCTCTATTTTTCTAAGATCCTTTCAATTTCATTTTTGCTAATATTAAAAACATTAATTAGTTTGGTCAAAAATTTAATTATTATTTTTCATTGATGGACCTACATTCAAGTCAATGGTCTTTCTAGTGTAGTTGTATTTGTAGAATTAGCAAAATATAAAAGAAAATACTTTTAAAAGATTCTTCATTTTATTAATTCTAGATAAATTCTATTAAATCTTGTTGAATACAAGACTTTTTAACAAAATAAGCGCTAAAATTATAGTACAAACAAGTGCCACATAGTGGCAATACTATAATTAGTTTAATCAAAATTATAATTGGTGATTAAAATTAATGTGTAAGTATGTTGCACATTTAAAATATTGATTTAAGAAAATGTCAATGCAATATGGTGCTTTTAAATTTGTTGTAGAGAGCTATGATAGATCACAGAGTTATCCCATAATTACGCTATTGGCTAGGATTCAAAAACTAAGAAATTGAGATTGGAAACAAAGATTATAATTTTTACATATTTCATTTATTTATTATGTCTAATTAAACTAGTATATAAGATAATATAATTCATCAAAAGTATAAAGTATTAAGTGGCAAGAATATCTAAGCAATATAAAGATAAAATTTGTTTTTGAAATAAATAAAAATAAAAAATATGAAAGAAAAATCGATGTGTATAATCCTTATGGAATTCAAGAGAATTCAACAAGTAAAATATTTCTGTACAACAAATAACATTTAAAGTTAATAGAAATGAAATAATATTAGTAGATTGAAACATATTATCAATCTTTTATATTTTTTAACAATATATCAAGTTGTTTCACACCAGAAATATGTAAATTTTGTTCGTTATTTTTTTAATTTGTAAATTTTAAATTTGGCTCTAATGGACTGCTCCATAAAAATTGCAAATTTGGCTCCTTATATTTTTAGAAGTTTTGTTCAAAAATTTAGGATTCATTTTATAAATTTTATAAAAGTAATTAATTGTAAAATAAATGAAATGATATACAAATATATTTTGAATTATACATTAAAAAAGTATGGTTAAAATAAAAATAATAAAAAATCTATTTAACAAATATGTGGAGCATATCCATAATCCACAAATTCAATTTAAAAAGTGCCATCATAATAGAAACTTCCTCCTATAACACCAAATTAATTCAACCAATCATATTTGAGATAACTTCTTATCGAAAAATTAGACACTGAATTTGAAATAACCCCAACAAAAATATTACTTCGAGTTAAAAATGCTTAGGTGATATATATTTATTAAAAACATATACTTACACTGCTTGATTTTAAAGCAAATCATAATTTGTAGAAACTGTATGATAAAAGTTGTAAGCAAAAGACCAAGCGAATGAGTCGAATGCAGACGAAAACTGCCCGTAGAACATCACCCGCCACAAGACCAACTATCGATTTTCCTGAACATAAAAGATAATGGTAATGAAATATTACTGCTATTATGTATTTTTATTCTTTCTATCATTTTCTAAGTGCATGCTTAATTAATTATTTAATAAGGATTCCTTTAGTACTTTGATCCAACCAATCTCATTATGGGGTGAAGGAAGAAATACATGATAAGGATGGGGGCCAAGGATGATAGCAACATTGACACCCCCATCAAGTACGCCAACCCTCAGGATGGGGGCCAAGTGGTCGAATTGCTTGGTGCTCATTCCATGCTCTTGGGCTTGATTGGAAAGGACAGGCTCCCGATGCCATATATGATTCTCCGAGGGATTCCATAGCATGGATTAGTTGGTAGGTAATTGATTGAAACACATCACACTCTTAAAGATGATGAATAAGGAAACATTGATATGGGGTGCAAATACGAGCATCTCGCTAGGTAGACCACCCCATGTTGGATGTCCAAGGTGCCTACCACTCCAATAGGATGAGTGTCTGCTATTGGGCATAGTGTGAAGATTGCTTCAGGCTGATCCTATCATGCTCCATTCAAACTCTATTGTGCGTGGACCTATCTAGGGAATCATTTCTAAATACATGCATAATTAATTATTTAATAAGGATTCCTTTAGTACTTTGATCCAACCAATCTCATTATGGGGTGGAGGCAACAACACTGACACCCCCATCAAGTATGCCAACCCTCAGGATGGGGGCCAAGTGGTCGAATGACTGGGTGTTCATTCCATGCTCTTGGGCTTGATTGGAAAGGATAGGCTCTGGACGCCATATATGATTCTCCGAGGGATTCCATAGTGTGGATTGGTTGGTAGGTAAAACCTTTGATTGAAACCCATCACGCTCTCAAAGAGGATGAATAAGGAAACATTAATACGGGGTGCAAATACAAGCATCTCACTAGGTAGACCACCCCATGCTGGATGTCCAAGGTGCCTACCACTCCAAGAGGGTGAGCGTCTGCTATTGGGCATAATGTGAAGATTGCTGCAGGCTGATCCTATCATGCTCCATTCAAACTCTATTGTGTGTGGACCTATCTAATGAATCATGGTAATTATATATATTTGTATTCATGTGTAATTACTAACCCTAATGGAAATAATTGTGTTTTGTGAATACATATATATGATAATTATATGTATTTGTATTTATATGTGTGATTACTAACCCTAATGGAGATAATTGAGATTTATGAATTACACACACATATATCCTGTATTTTTTTGATAGATAAATAGATCCAGTATTGTTTAATATGTTACTAGGACTTGAATTAGGGTTTATCTTGTAAAAAAGCATTTTTAAAATAATAAAGTTACATTTCTGACTATCATACATTTCTTATTTGACTGGTTATTGTGATTTTAGGGCAAGATTTAGGGCAATCCCAAAGAGGGGACATTACAAGCATCTTTGAGAATGTGAAACAAAAATTTTGCATCCTTGTGGTGCCTTGAACCATATTTTTTTAGACAAAAACTCATAGAGTACTTGGCAAGCCCAAAATTTTTGACTTGGCAAAATCTCTGCAACTTAGACAATACTAAAAATTAAAATTTCTTAAATTTTTTTTTTTCCAAAATTCAATTACAAAATGTATAAATTAAAAATTGACATCTCAAAAGAGAAAATGCAAGGTTTCCTATCAACACAAATGTGTGAAAAATGCATTTTACCCTTATAAGTAGTTTTACCCACGTTTTTCTTGTGCTTATAAAACTCTAGTTAAACTTGTAAAAACTCTCAGAGCAAAAAAAAAAGAGTACTCGGCAACTCGGAGAGTTTGCAAACTATGCCTTGAACAATCAATTGCCTCGAGGAAGCAAAGTAGCCCCTTACATGTGACCATGATATTGATGGGTGGATGGTTTTTGATGTTCGTCCAACCATCCATAATAATGTTGCATTGATGTGGCTTTCATTTCCTCCATTGGTATACTTATCTTGGAATAGTTGATAGTAGTCCTCAAATTTGTATCCCTTGGTCTTGCATATGGTCTACTTGTACAACCTTGGACATGGCTTCCTCTAAATAAGAAGAGAAAACAAATGGAATGGAATGTCATTGGAAAAGAATAATTTTCTAGTAGCATGCATCATCTACAATATACATTGCCTTTGGCCTATACATTGAACATATTTACAGTTGGGTTCCGATTTGAACTTGTCTCTTTAATTTTCCCCCCTTAGCCTCTACTATGTTTGATGCAAAAGTACGAACTTGCTTATTTTGACTACGAATAGTTCTAGAAGAAGGTTCCAACACAAGATATTGTGTGTGGAGATATTACTGCTATACAATTTCGCTATCTTAGTCCTTTGTTCAAGTGAAAGCATATTGCACACCCCAATGCCCCTACCGATGTTGTGTAGGTAGTGTGCATTCAATCTACTAATGCTACCATTATATTCAAGGGAAAAAATTGGCATTTCAATAGGTGAGATCCCATGAATTAATTACATTTATATTGATAACATTCAATCCTTTTGCAAATCATCATAAATGGATCTTCTTAATGAATGTGCCCTTTGGATACATCTCCAGTGACGTGGAAGGGAAATGAAGGCTTAAATTACTCCCATTTGAACAAACACTTTGAGTCCTCCCTTTATCTGTTCTTTCCACTCCTCCGTTTCCATTGTCAATTTCTAGATTCTCCAAAATGTTAAACTACTCCTCATTGTGATATAGGTTTAAGGAACTCATACTAGATATAGGTTTAAGGAACTCATACTAGCATCACAAAAGCAAAACAAAACATACTTTTTACTATATAATGTAAGAACTCAAAATTCAATTTTTAGTTCCACACAAGGATTCTCCATGTGTTTCTTACTTTTGGTCACACAAAATATAGATTTAGAGTATGCACAATTGCTGTAATCCTTCTTTGGGTTATCTAAAATTCCTAAGACACTATTTGATTATCCCGTTCAAACAAAAATTTAGAATGGTTTCTATTTGTTACGAATGTAAGGATTTTGCTCCTATTTTTCGTACTCTAAGTTGCATGAGGTGCAAAAGAAAAAGATACCTATAAGTTGCAAGCTTTCTTTGAGTAATCTAAGACTACCAAGACTTTATTTGATTAACCCATTACAACAAAAACACAATCACTAGTTGCTAAAAACACAAGGATTTTCCTCTTTTTTTTTTAATACAGGTCGCATGAGGCAGAAGAGTCGATGAAGCATAGAAGTTGCAATTTTTCTTTGAGTTATCAAGACTCCTAAGACATTATTTGATTGATAGCTGTGACTTAATAACAAAAACAATCACTAATTACAATGAAAACATGGATTTCTCTTTTGTTTTTCTTGCATTAGGTTGCACAAGGTGCAGAAGCAGAGGATACACAAAAGTTGCAATCCTTTTTCGAGTTTGCAAAGACCCTTGAGATGTTATTTGATTTGCCCATTGCACAAAAAATATAAACAATTACTAGTTGCTAGAAACTCAGTTTTTTCTTCTGATTTTCTTTTTTTAGGTTGCACAAGGAGTGGAAACAAAGGATACACACAAGTTGCAATCCTTTTTTGAGTCATGAAAGCCTTCTAAGGCATTGTTTGACTGCTACAAAAAAACAAAAAAACAATCACTAGTTGCTACAAACAGGCGGATTTTTCTCTCTATTTTTAAAACATTAGAGGTTACATGAGGCACAAAAATAAAGTATAAGGTGATCCAAGAAAGGGACATTACAGTTCACACATTGAAAGGTCCAGTTAAAGAGTGAGTTAATTATTCTAGGATGAGAGTTAGTAGATGATATTGCAATTTGCAAGTATGCTAATTAGTTCCTCCAACGAAGAGAAGAAATTTGGGCTTGGATTTAGCCATTTATTTTTTTCCCTGATTGGTGAATTGATGAATATTCAAATCCTCTGAGAAGTGCACTATCAAGCCTAGGATAATGCATATTAGGGTAGGACTGTACATCAAAGTTCCATGGACATGGATACGGATACAGATATGCTTACAGTATTGGATACGGATATGGCTGGATACAACATTAATCAAAAACACATACACATATTTAGCACAATTTTCTTAGTTATTAGAGGAGTTTTCCATTACTTCTAAAGCAATACAGACACATAAGTGCTACATAAATTATTATAAGTTTATTTAACACTTTACAATATGCAAAAACAGTAGAGTTGAATTGGAAGATAAACCCAAAAAAAGGGTCGCTGAAATAGAAAAAACATTTCATTTGGCGTAGCTTTTGTTTATACCAATTTTTTTTGAAAAAATAGCATGAATGAAGTTTTTTAAAATTAAATTTGGGAAGATTTATGTCAAATTTTTAAAAAATCAAATCACATTGTATTTGGCATGGTTGGAAACTTGGAAAATCAAGGTTCTTTGGGCACACACGGGTGCAATTTTTGATGTTTATCTGGGCTGTATCGGATACGTATCCAAATCGGATATGGGGATATGCGGGCCCAAGGAGCGACAAAGGAGTTTCTGACTACTCTGCCATACACGTACCAAAGACCAACCTTATACACTAATATTTCTTTCGTATGATAGTGTACGATTTTTCTCAGAGTTCTCAGAACTCATGTTTAGATAATAACAACCATATCTTGTCTTAGAATCATTTTGAGGTAATATGTAGGTCGAACTCCTTGGTATGCTTGGGTTCCCTTTATATATAGGCAAATACTTAGGTTATGTGAATTCATCAATGGTGACCTCATTTTTTGTTGCACCTATTTTTTTTGTTGAATTCTTTATCTTGGGCTAAGTGGTAATATAGATGGTTGGGTTCCCTTAATCTGTACCATTTTTTTCAAAATTCTCAGAACCCATGTTTAGATGATAACCAAACTTGTCCTACAATCATTTTGTGGTAATTTAGATGTGAAACTTCCTGGCATTCTTGGGTTCCCTTTATATATAGGCAATTACTTTGGTTATGTGGAATCATCTATGGCAACTTTCTTTTTTGTTTCACCCATTTTTTTGTTGAATACTTTATCTTGGGCTTTTGTTTACAGTCATCTCCATTATTACTGAAACAATGTAGTTCTGGGACTATCTGAATATTTATTTATTTTTTAAGTTCATTGTTTGTCTTTTAATGAGTATCTTCATATATTCAAGTATATTTAATGATTTGTCTTCCAAATTTTCAATTTATAATGAATTCTATTTTTTTTTAGAAGCTTGATGCTTTGTGCAAATTTCTTATGCATCTGCTGTTTTTCGATAGCTTCCTGCGGATATCCAATGGCATTTTGTTGGGCACCTTCAGAGTAACAAGGCAAAACCTCTTCTAGGTATGCTCTGAACGTCTCAACTTTCTTTTCAAATATGATTCTTTTTATATGGCTTTCCCATGCTTTTTATTTTTTAAATTTTTAGATAAAATAGCTGGGGTTTCTAGTGGGGCCGCACCGTGGAAGCTTCAATAAATTCCTAAGTTGCTGGTTTGGATTCCGGTTCGTATGCGGGTTCGAGATTCGGATTCGAAATTCGTCTAAAAAAATTTTGGGCTGGGTTCAATTTGTTTTGGGTTCGTCTGTACAGGATTTTTTTTAAAATATATATATATATATATATATATATATATATGTAAAGTTGTAAACATATGCGGCAGCAAATAAGTTCATATATTATATGCTAATAGTAATAATAAAGCCACATAGCAAAATAATTACTAAATCTATACGAGCAATCCATTTAATTCTACGCTTTGCTAACCTGTACATGAATATGAATATGATTGCTGTTCTAAATTATTTCAGATCATATGAACATTATCATCAACCTGTACATGAATGTTTCAATTCAAATCATAAAGTAATTAACAGAAAGCTTACACGCACAATTGGGATGGGATTTTGATTGAAATACAGATGGCACGGATTTTACTGACCCTAGTTGCAGAATAAATACAGACTGACAGCGAATTTGGAACCATAATATGGATTTTAATGATCTGAATTTTGTTTGAGTTCTGAATAAATTATAATACAGACTGACAGCGAATTTGGATCGAATTCGAACCGAATTCGAATTCCATGCGAATCGAATGTCAAATTCCTCCCTCCTGGAGCGAATATGGTAACTTAGATAAATTCTTACGGTATTGTCTTAGCAGGTGAAGATACCATCAACTGTTTCTGATACCTTAACTCAAACACACAATATTATACTATTTGGAGATATAATAGCAAAAGGCCCAATTACCAGAATATGCTTTCAGAGTTATACTATAACAGCACAAGTCTGCACTACCTGCACACAACTCCCCATCTCTCTCAACCAGCAGCAGCCTCCTCTTGGTCAACCACATATTTCTGCACGCACGCACGCAAATGCTCCAGGAGCACCGCCATTTGCATATCGCTTTGGATTGTGCTTGATAAAGATGCGGATTGCAGCCCAAAGCTCATACCTTTATGGCAACAAGCTTGATGAATTGAGCTACTGCAAGACACCAGAATGGAGAAGTAGCGCTTTATTTCTGCATAGCCGTTACAATGGTAATATGCGTACCTGCCAACACTTTGCCAGTATTGTAACAGAAAGCCCTCAAAATGACAACCTTGTATTGAAGCTCCTCCAACTCATCATTGCTATACAATAAAGCTGTAGATGACTTCATAGACTCCACATCCTCTAGTTATATAACTTCCTTCTTATCTCCCTTGGGCGCCTCTGCAAATTTACCTCCATGTAGCTGAATTGATCAAACAGGAACAGTTTTAACAAACAGTTTCTTAGGTTTGCATAAGGTAAAAAATGTACCAAATTTGTGACAAAATCAACATGTAGAGCCATTTTCAGCCTGTTTCCTGCCTCCAATCATTTAATTTCTAGAACCCTTTGAAAAAACTCTAAAGCTGCTTTGTTCTCACAGGGAAAAATGCATTGAAGATTATTGACACTGCATGGCTATGCCTGAAGTTCTTGCCTTTTCCACACTCTGCTTACTGGCCATTCGTATCTATACCAGAAAGCCTATGCCACTTGAGAAAAAAACACCACAGAGAGCAAGCAACCAAACCCTCATTACACCAAGATTCAGCTGATAACACTATATAGAGGCCAAAAACACGGACATCAGAGAAGCCTTTAACTCCAATTCAAGATTGTAGCGTGCCTTGAGCCTTCCAGGGCCAAATAAAGCTCCAGTCAACTACAGATTAATGAAACTCATTATTACCATGCCTTATAGATCTCCAAAAAGCTGTTGTAATCAATGCTATATTAACATCTACCATTGGTGAAGCTCTAACGATACTTAAAGTTGTTGGAGAGTAAGATTGCCCTGAGATGTTTTTTTCCCTAGAAGATGAATGGTATTGGTAATTAATTGAGTCTTTATATGACTATAGAAGACAAAATTTTCCCAACGAGACCTCTTCTATTTCATTCTTGAACAAGACTCATTGGTTAATGTCAGCGAGTGAAAAGTGTGACAATCAAACATAACTTTGCCAAATACAATGTAATTTATTGCATATCCCAAGTTATTTACTTTCTTAACAAATCAATAAGAAATGTGCATAATGTGAGGGCAGCAACTTGGAAGCCTGGTTATTCTCACAATTCCTAATGATGATATGCTCTTAACTTCCAGATAAAGACAATTATTTCAATTTTCCCCTGTTACACAAAATTTAAGTTTGACCAATATATGATGTCCACTGAATAATTTGACTATCTTTCTCATCACCCATAATTCTGCTTTTTGATTTAACAATAGGTCTTTTGATATAGATAGTATGTCATGTATTGAGCTGCTGTTATAAATTGATGAATTGTGCCCAATAACATGCTGTTTATAACTTTATCACACTATTTTTTATTATTTTGTAAATTTTAACTTCTTCTGGGGTAACATTTGGCTTAGTTGCCATGACCGCTTACATCAAATTCATCTAGGACTTGATACTGACCTCATCCTTTGAGGTACTGCACCTAGTGGGTTAGATGAGGACTTTCATGATTGCCCCATTTCACTGTATCATATCTTCTGGGATTTGAACCAGCACACTGTTATGGAAGCTCTGATGCTTTCACCACTTGAGAGTGTTCTGTTGAGCAAAAATTAGATTGTGTTTGCTTTATTTAGTTTCAATTTTTGTTGAGATGTTTGTGATGCATATTTAAGTCCTTACCGCTTGTTCTTTTAAGGAACAGTGAAGACATTTATGCTTCAGATACATGAACTTACAACTACTTGTTTAGCTTTTCATAAATTCTTTGGCATATATTGAATTAATATACTAACACAAAGTATATATGTTATATCACAATATTGGACTTTGTGATGGCAGCTGGTGTGCCCAACTTGTATATGGTTGAAAGTGTGGATAGTTCCAAGGTAAATTCATAAACCCTGTTTATTTCTTTCTGATTAAATAATGAAATTTAATTTGTTAAATTCTTATGGTTTGCAGTATCTTGTGGCTTGTACCATATTTTTGCTGCATCAAAAACTTAAAAAAGCCATTAAATCTTCATCTCTAATCTCAAATAGCATCATGTGATTGAAACATCTACTTTACTCAGTTCTCAAGTTCCCCCCTACATAAAAAATAATAATTGCATAAAATGCAAATAGTTAATATCTTATAATTGTAAATATTGATTAACTCAATTACGAAATGTTTGTGATGTACATATCTGTATAGATACATCTTGTTATCCCTCTCGCTGCTTCATTTGAATTTCTTAGCTATAATTTGTCTAAATCAAACTAGTTACATGAAAATATCAAATTTTGACAATTTTTTATCAATAAAAATCAAAGGTATTTGAGAAGTTACATTGTATCTCGTTCTCCGTGTCTCTTGATAGTGAGAAGGTTAGCTTCGTTACCCAACATCATGTTAACCAGAGGTTCAATGACAAGAATTATAAAACCTGAAAACAACAAATGCTCACCATTTTTGAGTACCAATGTCTTGATCAGCTTTTTCTTGGTTAATCTGCTTGTCTTACAGTTGTGGCTAAAGACTAGGACAAGTTTGATATGCGTAATCGTGAAGCAATTATGTTGCTCAAGTTATCTGTCACCAATGAGATGCTTTTAGAAGTGCCTTCTGGTAAGACTGTTTTAGAAATTTGGACTCACTTCAAGAATTTGCTCTCGATTATTATGGATGACAAGATGCCATTGCAGGATCATATAAAGAAGATCAAAGACATTTGAGATCAACTAGAGGCCATTGTTTGCAAGATGGAACAAGAAGATATGGTGGTTATCACATTGGAAAGCTTACCATGATCCAATCAGCACTTCATTGAAACTCTTAACATCACCTCTACCAATGTTGATCTGAAGTTTGATGATTTGTGCAACAAGCTCTTATAACAGGACATGTGGAAGAAGTAGTTTGGTAGCAACAATGATACAGTCAGTATGAAAAAGTTTTACTGCCAAAGACAAAGGGAAAAGGCCAGTCCTTTCAGAAGAAAGGACAAAGCAAACCTAATGATTCTTCAAAGAATTCGAAATCTATCACGGTTCATTATTGTGGTAAAGCTAGTCATATGAAGAAGTTCTACATAAAGAGATTGGCTGAAGGTTTTAGCCGTAAGGTTTGGATTGAATAATAATTCATATTTAATTAAACTCTCAAACTCAATTCAAATAAAATGCATATATATAAATATATATGTTATGTAATCATTAATGCATTGATCCGTTATTATATATCTGGTTTTGAATATTTAATTATATGTCTGGTTTATTTGTAATATCGGTTTGGAGTATTAACAATGGTGGAAGACGAAATTTAATATCAATCCAGGTCGAGCTTTCTAAGATTGAAGGTTCTAACCTTGACTAAGGGACGAACATTTGTTGTCTGTGTTTCTAACAATATTGATGGAGATATTCTATTACTGATGGGTGCAATGTGTTGATGTACTCTCTCGGTTATTGATTTCAAAATACTGAGGGCTTGGACCCATTTCAGATGAATTGCTGAAGGATGACTATTTGCACGAAACGAATCTCATTAAAGAAGCAATATATATACCAATTCCCAACGATCAGTAATATTGGTGTGAGATGTATGAGAAGATTATTGAGGACCCACAATCAATCATCCACATATAATATGTGTGCGCTCTTATAATCCGAAGTCAAGATTTGCCAACGATAGTCCCATGAGTTTGGTAATCGACTCAAAGGGGTGATGGTTGCTGGAGTTGATCCAATTGAGATCTTCGATACTTCTGTGGAAAGCGGCTCCAATATATCGCATGAGCTCTTAATCATCAGGTTTGGCAACATCTACAACAAATTTGGGGAACATATCAATTATAACATCTCTGGCAGTTGATCACTCAACACATCCCATTTGAACACTTTCAGATTCTAGGGTTGCTTATCTGCTGTGAACTTCATATTCTGGGCGGACCATATTGGTTGTAATTTAGCACTAAATCTCTTCCTTCTCATTGTGGGTGCCAATGATCATAAACACTTTCAAACTGAAGCTCTTTGTATTTGATTTGGAAGGACAAATTTCAAATCTAATCAACTAATGGTCAATGGCCAGTATTATACAGCGGCATCCTAAAGGTGTATCTCCTCCGAAGTTTGACATTGGGATTGAATGAGGACTTACAACGCTGACATCCCTATTGTTTTGTACTCTGAAATACTTCAAGACATTGCAGCAAACGAAGGTCAGAATTTCTTCAGCGTTTGTTCCTATGGTTATTGATTTTAATTGAACGAGTCAGAAATATATGTATAATCTGCACATCCTACTTGCAAATAGTGGTGGACATTGAAATAATTGATTCCATATGTTAGACTGTTCCCTTCATTTGGAAACATTATACAAAAAGTTGGAAAAGATCTGTAAGGGATTTTCAGTGGGGTTGAAAGGGCCTTTTGCAAATTTTTGAAGAGAGGGTGAAGGGCATGCAAAACAGTCTAGTAAGTTTGAATTTTCAGAATTAGAAGAAGGGTCTACTGATATTTTGTTGACGTCATTTCCAATTTCTTCACTTCTACCACCCTTATGACTGGCATTATTGCTGCTGCTCATTTTGTGTTTTTTTTTTGATAGCAAATGGAAAGTTTGAAACCAAATAAATGAAAATATATTTTATTTTACAATTACAAACTTACTAACAAGCTAAAACTTTGAAAAAATAAAAACAAAATGGCATACTTGGGCCATAGCTCCAAATCTGCAGCTGTTACTTCGTTTCAGGCTTGTAGCTTTTGCAAAATGTGACAAAATGCAGGAGAGATGTCCAATGTCACCTCTCAGTTTCCCCTCCTTGTCCTTACAATTGTCTGGGACCAGCAATTCCTTGGTAAAAGCCCACACGACAAGATGGAAGAAGCACTAAACAACAACAATGAAATGAAATGTTTTTATGTTTTGGTCCTTTTGGAGGGCTTTTAGGGCTGTGAAGTGGCATGGGAGGGATTGTGGGACCCCCACTCCACTTTAGAATCCAATAGGTTTTTTAAATTTTATTTATTTATTTTTCCACTTTAACTACCTTAGACATTGTGGGGGGCACTTGGCCATCCTTGGGACGGTTGAGGGAAGTCTCAGACGCCATTGGCTGTCCCAGGGATGGCTAGGTGTCCTCAAATGTTTTTGAGACATTTACTAAGTTGGGTATGTGTAGGGATGCATTTCAAAAAAATGGAATTAGGGGGACAGTAGGGGACGTCCCCTAATGTTCCACTATCACTAAAATGACATGGGGGATTGGGACGAGTCCTCGAGTAACATAGGTTGCAAGTGAACAAGGTGGGATTACCAATAACAGTTATTATGAGCAAAGGGAAGCTTGGTCAGAAAGGATTATTTTGAATACTAATTAATGTTATGAATAATTATTGCTAATGAATTTTAAATGTATAAATACAAATATGAATATTTATATAAGATATAATGGGATATTAATTTTTATTTTTTAAAATTTAAAATAAGTGCCTGCTAAACTTTTTAACATGACCAGTGACACTAGCATGACACGCTCTCCGGGTCCACGTGAAATGCTTTTGACCTGGAGCTATGAACCTATGAGGCTACAAATGGGGGAGCTCGACCCCATTTAACAAAGCTGAGGCCCAAACCCATGAGCACATTGGATCAACAAACTACAGAGGCACAAGCCCTTGACCACAATGGCCCAGTGGGGGTTTGAACCTGGGTGGGGACGACAACACCACCACCACTTAACCAACACACTAAGTGGTGAACCCCAATGAGATATTTCATATTAATATAAATATATATTATATTTATGTATTATATTTCTGTTACACACGCACACACACAATCATATTAATATGTTTTTTTATTTTTCATTTTTATTTATATAAATGGATATTAGGTATATTTTTTATTTTACTATATTTATTTATTATTTATTGATGAAAAGCCCTATATATGTAATTTTTATATGTTTTTGGATGAGAAAACCTAAAATGAACTCAAATCCATTTTTTTTAATTGAACCTGCAAACCAAACTGGCAAACCTGAACCTGAAACAGTGCTAGTACTGATAACTTAGAAAATAAAGATAAATAAATCAGAGTCTAATTTCTCTCAAGATTGCATGAAAGGACTGATGGGGTTCAATCAATGGCACAAACGAAAGGTTCTGTTCAGTAGCAGGGAGAACAGTTCTTTGTTGTTTTAAATCAGATTGCATCTGTGGTTTCCATTAGGGATTGCAAAGATCAGATGTATACACCTCTGCCTATGTCTTTGTCAACTGCAACCATTCCCTAGATGCTACCCTTGCTTTGCTATCATAGTAGAGTAATAGGTTTTAGAAATTAAAGCCATAAACAAGGGTTACAATTTCATTATAATTGTGCCTATTAAATATTCTTACAAAGGGAAGTCAAGTTGGCTATTTGTGCAACAACCTACGCTACCAAATAAAAAAAGAAGTCTTAACAATGCTCCTAATTTTAGAGTCACTTGACAGCACTATCTCCATGTTTGATATATCTAATGCTAATATGTCTAACATGTTACATTTCCACAGGGATGCCTGCCTACCTTTGGACTATCCTAGACCGTTTGAGAGCATAAAGGCGAATGGATATTCCCCTTCCCAACAAGTGTGTCCCCAAATTTTTTGTATTTCACATACCTAAGACATGGCTTTTTTAGCATCCTAAGGTTCCTTATTTCAGAGGGTGGGTGTGGAGATTGAGATGATAATCGATTGATATTCAATAATTAGAAAGGAGATGAAAGCTCCGTAGATAGAGATTACAAGCAAAGTTTCTAAAACAGAAACAAAATATTGAAAAGAAACATTCTAAATAAGAACTACAAAAAGGAAAGATCCTAATTGAATGACCATTATTTGCAAGAAACCATGACTTTTAAAAAAAATCATCAATACATTTTGTCGAAGATGGAAAGCCACGATTTTAAAAAAATTGTCAAAAACCAGCAATCCCACGACATAGAAAACCATGATTTTTGGGAAAAAATCGAGTAAAAACTTTGTAGATAAAAAAAATCATGATTTTTGGGGAAAAAATGTGCAAAATACTTCAGCTGGTTACAAAAATCATTGTCGCGTGGTACTGCAGCACTGAAAAGATCCATCACACGAACAAAAGAAAAAACTTACTTTGCACCAAAAACAAGACCCGCGATTTTTTGATGAACTTGCAAAAAAAAACTTTACACGTTTTTTTAGATAAAAATCTTAAACTCTTCAAAAGAACCTAAATTTTCAGAAAAATTGAAAAAATTCCTTTAGAAATGCTTCTGCGATTTGCAATAGCAAATAAAAAAAGTTTATGGAAAAAAATTCTCGATAGACCCCCGATTTTCTTAAGAATTTTTTTCAAAAAACTTAACCCACTCTGATACCATGAAATGATAATCGATTGATATTCAATAATTACAAAGGAGACAAAAGCTTCTTAGATAGAGATTACAAGCAAAGTTTCTATAACATAAACCAAAAAACTGAAAAGAAACATTCTAAATAAGAACTAACTACGAAAGGAAAGATCCTAACTAAATGACCATTATAGAAACTGTTAAATTTTGAACTAGAATGCAATATATAGAAACACAGAAAAGCATAAGAACAGATGACTCAATTATTTACCCTGGGAAAACCTTCCTACTCGAGGGCAAAACCCTGCCACACCCGAAAAATAGATTCTTTATTGAATGCTCAAAATAATGCTTCACAAGCTAAGACAAATGAATGTCTTCTTCACTTAGTCTATGATCACACAACAGACATGTACAGAGAAAGAAATGCTCACAGTAATGACAACACTTTTGTGAGTCACTCAAATCACACCTCTAAATTTGCTACATGATGATTACAAAATAAGGAGATAGGAATCTTTGACTTAATTCACAAATACAAACATAGAATTCTCAACACATACAAAACACACACTATATTTTGCTCACATGAATATCACACTAAATTCATCTCTCCCAAAAGATCATGCTAAATCTCTCATACACGACAACATGCAATTACCGTTTCAACATCACAAACATGAACCTTCACATTAGACACGGGAAAATATCAGAGCTTTTATCCGCACTGAGCGCTTGACTAAAAACTGAAGAAGACGATACACAATCAGCCGGTCCTCTATACAATCGATAAGAAAAGAATGTGAAGAGACATTGTCGTTACTTGAAGTAAATCGATGACAGTTTAGGATGCCAGACGCAATGAATCATCCATGCGGTCATGATGCTACACTATCACAAAGCCATGACATCCACGCGGATTAATGACCCTAGCCGAGCACATTGATTGATATTACATGCATATTAAGTCTGGGCGGTGATGGTTGAGGAGACGATTCACCTTCACAACATACAAAGTCTTACAAATATTGACCAAGAGATGAATCACGAAGGCATCTGAGTTGGCAGCGATGAGTCAGCTAGGTTCCACGATAGGCTAATGAAGACAACAGGTCCATTGCAGGTAGAAATGATTTCTCTTGCAGCCATAAAACATCAACACTCCCTCTTAGCAAAGGAGAAGTCATTTGCAGATATCATGTCATGGAGTCTCTCACATGACATCCACCAAAGGCTGCACTCAAAATGAGTCAATAACAAAATCTTATCACAGATTCTCTCAACATGATATTGTCATCTCAACATGACATTCACCATGGCTACTCCCAGAGGGTGAAAGAACACAAGGGCTAAGTCATGGAATCTCTCACATGACATGCACCATGGCTACTCCCAAAGGGTGGAACCACCATAGCTACTCCCAGAGGGTGGAACAAGGGATTTCACCTCAAACTTCTTTCGTAAAGAAGAATGCATTAACAATGGATTGCACCTCGAACTTCTACCTCACGGAGAAGAACTCATTAGCAAGGGATTGCACCTCAAACTTCTCCCTCAGAGAGAAGAACTCATTAACAAATCTTCATGATGATGTGGCTCTCTTTGAGACAAATATCAACCTTTTGACCTCCTTGTCCAAGTCAGACTCCCTCTGAATCTGATGTCAACCTTCTGACCTCCTCGTCCAAGGTTGCCTGAGATGGATAGTCAGACCCCCTCTGAATGGAGACTCTGTCTCAGAAGGGGCATTATTTCACTGCTTTGATTATCATAACAAAATAGAGCTGATTCTAATGTTGACCACACAAGGAGCTTTAGCAGTCACACTGCTACACGAGCTTGTTCATCCTTAGCAAAAGGATTTGGCACTCTCCCTCTGCTGCTCAAGCTCTCTCTAATTGCCATATCCTCCTCTTAGAAGTTATGTGTCACCAATTCAGTCCCATGGCTGCAAGCAGTGTCCCCATGTTCATTTTTACAACTTGCATGACTTTGCATGTAATCTCTCATCATCCCATTGCTTCTCAATCCGTCCTGGAAGCATTTTTAGAGAGATTAGTAGAAGTTCATAGAATCAAACTATCCTGAAGAGCAATATACACATCAATGCTAAAAACATACATGATACACTAATCTCAGAGTTATAACATGAATTATTATTAACTACACAAAAAATTCATGATCAATATTCAAAGGTACAATCATAAAATACTTCTCTTTATTGCCTAAACTTCCTCACAATCCACCAATTGTTCTTTCGCCATTACACAGTTAAGTGCAGGCAGAGAATGCAAATTTGAACACCAGCATAGTGAGATTGAAACACCCGCAGCAAACACCGAACAACATATTCGACACCCATTAGTCATCACAATTCTTCTAGAATCCAATTGTCTTGTTCTGGATCAATTTCTTAGACACGTTCTGATACCATTTTAAATTTTGAACCATAATGCAATATATAGAAACATACAAAAGCATAAGAACAAATGACTCAATTATTTACCCTGGGAAAACTCTCCCACTCGAGGGAAAAACCCAGCCACACCCGAAAAATAGATTCTTTATTGAATACTAAAAATAATGCTTCACAAGCTAAGACAAATGAATGTCTTCTTCACTTAGTCTATGATCACACAACAAACATTTACAGAGAAAGAAATACTCATAGTAATGACAACACTTTTGTGAGTCACTCAAATCACATCTCTGAATTTGCTAAATGATGATTACAAAATAAGGAGATAGGAATCTCTGACTCAATTCACAAATACAAACATAGAATTCTCAACACATACAGAACACACTGTATTTTGCTCACATGAATATCACACTAAATTCATCTCTCCCAAAAGATCATGCTAAATCTCTCATACACGACAACATGCAATTGCTGTTTCAACATCACGAACATGAACCTTCACATTAGACACGGGAAAACATCAGAGCTTTTATCCGCACTGAGCTCTTGACCAAAAACCGAAGAAGATGATACACCATCAGCTGGTCCTCTATACAATCGATAAGAAAAGAATGTGAAGAGACATTGTCGTGACATGAAGTAAATCAACGGCAGTATAGGATGCCAGACGCAATGAATCATGCATGTGGTCACAATGCTACACGATCACAAAGCCATGACATCCACGTAGATTAATGACTTCAGCTGAGCTTATTGATTGATAGTACATGCATATTTGTTAATGTTTGGTAGCTAGATCAGATTCTAGCCTCACATTATTTTAATTAGGAGAATTACAATAATGAATTTATTAATTTAAATAGATTCACCTTCACAACATACAAAGTCATACAAATATTGACCAAGAGATGAATCACGAAGGCATCTGAGCTGGCACTGATGAGTCAGCTAGGTTCCACGGTAGGCTAATGAAGACAACAGGTCCATCGCAGGTAGAAATGATTTCTCCTGCAGCTATAAAACATTAACAGAAACATTACTCAAAATGGGCACATCCCTCTTTGTAATGTCCCTTTTAGCATAGTCGTAAATAAATAAATAAAAATGCTAGCCTAATCTTTTCCGTCCCTCATAGGCTGAGCATTTAATAATAAAGGAACATGGAGGTATTTTAAATAATTGGCCAAAAAGCTAAAGTGCTTAGATAAAAATTACCTCTAATGGGCATTTTACTCATGGTGAGCTTTAATTCAATTAAGAGGTAAATATTATATTGATTGCCTAGTTGCCAAAAAACAAAGTCAAGGATGGGTTCGATGGCTTTTCCAGCTCAATGATTTTCTCTTAAAAGGAATCGACTTGGGGTTGAAGATTCATTCTATTCATGCAATTTATGAAATTTATTATCTCTGCAAGGAAACACACAACTCTACTTTTACAGGACGCAGCCCCTGTAGCAGACTTCTTCTGGATGAAACCCAGACGAACCAGTTTAGATTCAATACAGATTCAAAGTTTTGGTCTATAGCTTAATTGATGATAAGTATATATGCAGTTGAGGGCAGGGAAAGAGATTAAAAATCTTCACACAGCAATCTGCTATAGACATGGTGCTTCTTCCTTCGAATTCAGGTTACAGGCAGTCATCTTTTAAAAATGCAGCAGCCAGCTATTTCTATCGCAGCTCTTTGAAGGTCTGAAGTTGAAAACCTTCCAATCTAAGGATTGCTGCACCTCTGAAACAAACCCCTGGACAGCGATCAGATCTTTGCTACTGGTATGTTTGTTGTAGGAATTCGATTGTTATGAATTCTGATTATATACTAAGTTTCTAGAGTTCCTACACAAAGCCAATTGATTATTGTTAATTTTTTCATTAGCTGGAAGTCAAGAATGTCAAAAAATCATTGATGTATTCAATTTCTATAAAATTAAATAATTATATATTGCATAAGTTTCAAAATGTGGAGGAAAGAATATTTCACTCTGCTGCCTGTCAAATCTTGGAGAAATTGTCCATCCTGGAAATTAATCTCCACAGCCCCCAAACCCACCATCTCTAAATCTCAGAGAAATGTGGCTAAGATATCAGGAATGCATATCAAGATAAAGCACAGAGCATAGAAAGATGGATTTCAACAATAAGATTAAACAGCTCAAGGGTCTCAACCTCCAAAATGTCCCATGTAAGATGTGCAGTAAGGAGGTTATGCATAAGAAGGCAATTGTCGCAAAGCCTCTTTACTGTAAATTCCAGCAAAGTGTGATTTGCTTCAGGCATTGGTATGAATTACGAATGTAATTTGAGTTGGAGGTATCCTGGACAATTGTGGTACTCAAAGCATGGGCTTAGCTTCAATTTATTTAAATGAAACTCCTGATTTATGTCTTTAATAGCTATATCTGTCTGTCAATTTGTATTTTATGCAACTTTCAATTTCAAACCTCTACTAAAGGCATGGGTTAACTTTATTATAATAAGAACTCACAATTTATATATTTTTCTGTTTTATGCAACTTTTAATTTCTTACAGTTTGTTGTCTACTGAGGTAAGCATTTGAGCATTTTCTTTCTATGTAAAGTACATCTTCAAAAAACAGAAAATTTTAGTGGAACTTGTTTTTTTATTTACCTTTTTCATGCCTGATTGCATTTCATCTTCCTTTTATATCATTCTGTGTTTATGAATTGTAAACTGTGACACATTTTTTTTCCAGATTGCAAATCACCTTGATAGTGCTGTAGCAAGTCTTGGAAGGACGCCCTTGAAAGTTTTGGTACAAGTTAACACAAGTGGCGAAGAATGTGAGTTGTTTTTCTTGGAATATATTGCCTCATTTTGAATTGTTATTTCATAAACACTTTTGTTATTTACAAAACAGTTCAAGCAAATTGCCATTCCTGAGAAAGGATTAAATAATTGTAAACAAATTGTATACATTGGTAGCTTTCTTTAGTGACAGCTTGATCTTATACTATGCTTTGTAGCTTCTGATATGCCTAAATGACAAAAAACCATATTGTGTCCCAGGATATTCTTAAAATGTGAAGCATTACAAGCACAGATGCCATAAAGTATATGGTAAAAACTTAGCATCATCCAAGAATAACACACTTGCCTTTTTAAGTATGCAATTACCTTTACCAAGCTTGCCTCTTGGAAGTATGGCTAATCAATTCTGATAAATTTTAAGATCCTCTCTGTAGCTAAGTCAGTTTGTGTGGTTGTATCCTAGTTGGAAGAAATGTGGTGGCTTAGGGCCATGCCATGTTTGAATGCTCAAAACCATTATCCAACATGGATGACTGTTGCATACCTTTTGTTGGCTGTGCTTGTTTGTTTGTGTGTGTGTGTGTATTTGATTGGTTAAGAGTGGGATTTGGGCCAACATTCCATAAATTAAAGCATCAAAAAATACCAAGAATCTAGAGGGTTGTAGCCTTGAACAAATAGAGGGAATGCAGCTTGATACAAGAGAACAACTGAAAAGTCTCTACAATCCAAAGAGTAATCTGAAGAAAAAAAATCAAGATTTTAAATTCCAACTTCTGGAGAAACTACTTAGGCATCTAAATTCCAACCAAAGCTGAAAATACCAAAAAAAATCTTATGTCAAGACCCAGCACCTCAAGATCGTTTTGAAGATCATGACCTTCCAAGTGTATTTTTTTGCTTCAGTATTCCTTCCTATTTGCTTCTCTGTAGGTTCACAATTTGGTTTAGTGATTTTTCTTGGTCTGGGATATATTAGTGAAGGTAACTAATTCATCTTCGTTTTTGAGATGGTCTAACATGTCTGAGTTCTATTCTTCTTTATGTGAGTGCTGCATGGTGTAATATATTATTATATATAAAACTTAGTATTGTATATAATATAATATGTATTATAGTGTAATAAGTAATTCCATATGTATTATATTATTATTAATATATTATAGAATTATATATTGTATTAATATATAATTAGTACAATACTATTAAACATATTTGTTAATTATTTAATATATTGTGTGAGATTTATTGTAGGCACCTAATATTGTTTACAACTTAAACACACTTGTTTTTATTCGATTCCAACCTTAGTTAAATCAAACCGATTATTTTAATTAACCTCTCCGATCATCTTGCTAGCATTATTTAAATAAATTCAAATCCTTTTTAATAATAATTTATCATTTACTCCCCTTCCCTCTATAGTCCACTCTTTGTTAACTTCACCCTTCACATTCCTATCCTTCAAAAATTAAATAAATGCAACTATTTATTTAATTCTTTTAAAAATCACCCTCAATTAATTAGTTGATGAAAACCAATTAGCTAACTAATTAATCCTCTTGCACTTTCCAAAACATGCTAAGTCATGGCCAAACTTGGCATGCACTTGTCCCATCCATCCACTTCTCTAGAAATGCCCTCATCAAATCCTATCCATTCATTTGTCCAAGAAAATCCTCACCCTTCACATGTCTTCATAAAATAATTTTTTGGACAAAAAGCATTATTTTGATCTTCACCCTTTATCTCTTCCCAAGATAATCTTGACATCCAAATTCCTTAATCCTTGACTTTTTCAAGTGCACCAATCACGAGGTGCCACTTAGAGGCTTCTCTCTCTAATCTTCTCAATCAACCTCAATCATTGATCTCTTAGATCAATCTAACCATTGTTCAATCAACTTCCCAATCTATAAATTGACTTTCTCCCAAGTCATTGAAAAAGAAGCTTGCTGGGTTGGGGGTCTAGCTCGATTGGTGAGAGCTTCTTTTGGTAAAGCACAAGGTCATGATGTCTAGTCTCTCCCCATCCCATGTGGTACTGGAGGATGTGTCACGCTAGCGTCACCAGTCACGTTAAAAAGTTTAATCGACGCACTGCATTTTATTGGGGGTGCTATACCCGATTCCTGCAGTCTAAAAAAAAGAAGCTTGCTGAATGCAAACTCTTGTTGTTGGTTTGAAGGGTAACCATATCTCAAGCACAAATCAATGAAGCACAATCACACACATCTTGTCTATGCAACAAGGGGTTCTGGGGGAGAAAATACACTATTTCTTTCATCATTTGTTCAATTCATTTGTTTAATCAAATGTGCGATTAGGTTTAGAATAGGATTTGAATGCTTTATTTGAATCCATGTTTTCTCTTCTGCACCTTTATTGTTCACATTTATGTAATTATACGAGAACTATTTTTGATCCATTTCTTGTGCACAACACACCAAACCCTAGGTTTTAGTTATATTGTCATTCTATTATGTTTCTCTCCTTTCTCGTTTTTGGTATCTAAAGGTTGTACTATATTTTTGTTGTCTCCAATGTATTTGGCTCTAGCTATGTATGTTTTTACTCATTTTTCATTTATAGTATCCATCAGTGCCTTCAAATAGTATGTTACTGATACCAAACCCATGTTTTTTCTGGAAGCATTTTTTTCGTCTGAGGTTGGAATTTCCTTTTTGCAAATGGTTATGTGGTTATTGGGTTAGACTAGCACTAAAAAAGTTCAATTGGTAGGAAGAAAGGCTATGAACAACGAAAAACAACGCAGTGGATCAACTTGAAATCAGGCAGTGAGAGGTCGCGACACTGAATGAAAGATGTCGTTGTGACTTGCAGAAAGAACGAAAACTGAGAGGTCCCAAAAACAACGCAGTGGATCAACTTGAAATCAGGCAGTGAGAGGTCGCAACACTGAATGAAAGATGTTGTTCTGACTTGCAGAAAGAACGAAAACTAAGAGGTCGCTACACTAGGAAAAACAAAAAAACGACTCTCAAAAACTCCTGCAGCTGCAAAACGTGGACACAAAATGTGACATGAAAAAAATGTCAGTCCTTTAAAAACATGTGCAAAGGCCATCAAGGATGAAGAAAAAAATGTCAAATCGAGTTTCTTTAGAAGAGATGTCGCACCAGGAAGTGCAAAAAACAACTCACAGAAAACTACAAATATATGACCCAGTTCCCTCGAGTTGAAAATAAACATGATTTTGAAAAAACACGATTTTGCAGAAGGGCACACAATTCTTCTGAAGAACAACCATAATTTTCATGATTAAAAAAAAATAGTTCAAAAAACTTTTGAATAAACTATTCAGAATGAACATGAATTTTTGTTGATAAAAATTTCGCAAAAAAGTTAATCCTACTTTGATACGATGAATTGGTAATTGATTGATGTATTAACTATGGAGATGAAAGCTCCATTTGAAGGAATTACAAGAACAACGTTTCTAAATGAAACAATTGTAAATTGAAACAGGAAATAGAAACTTGCTAAAGTAACTAAAGTACATTAAGTGACCATTAAATAAGAAATATACTAATATTACTCTAATACTATGTGCAGGTAATTGTAGCTTACAGAAGGACTGAAGGCTAAATGGCAGGTAGGTTTAGGTGAACAAATCAAAGGGTATATAAGGATATTGATGAGTAGATTAATCTACTGTGGCCAACTAAAGGATTGAAGGCTATATGATAGGTTTGATAAGTTGAAGCATACAAGGGGTTATTGAACAAATGCATCATGGCTTATGCAACTTTGAGGATGTATTTGAGACTCAAGTGCACAAAACATAACAACGCTAGTGATGTTGGGACAAGTGATGCAAATTCCTGTCTACTGTGGTTTGTGATTCCATGTGTTTTTTGTCTTGATGCCATGGATATCCTAATCAATGATTTTTGTACACCCAATATATTTTGGTATCTAAAGGTTGTACTATATTTTTGTTGTCTCCAATGTATTTGGCTCTAGCTATGTATGTTTTAACTCATTTTTCATTTATAGTATCCATCAGTGCCTTCAAATAGTATGTTACTAATACCAAACCCATGTTTTTTCTGGAAGCATTTTTTTTGTCTTAGGTTGGAATTTCCTTTTTGCAAATGGTTATGTGGTTATTGGGTTAGACTAGCACTAAAAAAGTTCAATTGGTAGAAGAAGGCTATGAACAACGAAAAACAACGCAATGGATCAACTTGAAATCAGGCAGCGAGAGGTCGCAACACTGAACGAAAGATGTCGTTGCGACTTGCAGAAAAAACGAAAACTGAGAGGTCCCAAAAACAATGTAGTGGATCAACTTGAAATCAGGCAGTGAGAGGTCGCGACACTGAATGAAAGATGTTTTGACTTGCAGAAAGAACGAAAACTGAGAGGTCACTACACCAGGAAAAACAAGAAAATGGCTCTCAAAAACTCCCGCAGCTGTAAAACGTGGACACAAAATGCGACATGAAAAAATTGTCAGTCCTTTAAAAACGTGTGCAGAGGCCATCAAGGATGAAGAAAACAACGTCAAATCGAGTTTCTTTAGAAGAGATGCCGCACCAGGAAGTGCGAAAAACAGCTCACAGAAACTACAAATATATGACCCAGTTCCCTCGAGTTGAAAATAAACATGATTTTGAAAAAACACGGTTTTGTAGAAGGGCGCACAATTCTTCTGAAGAACCACCATAATTTTCATGATTAAAAAAAAATAGTTAAAAAAACTTCTAAATAAACTATTCAGAATGAACATGAATTTTTGTTGATAAAAATTTCGCAAAAAAGTTAATCCTACTCTGATACGATGAATTGGTAATTGATTGATGTATTAACTATGGAGATGAAAGCTCCATTTAAAGGAATTACAAGAACAACGTTTCTAAATGAAACAATTGTAAATTGAAACAGGAAATAGAAACTTGCTAAAGTAACTAAAGTACATTAAGTGACCATTAAATAAGAAATATACTAATATTACTCTAATACTATGTGCAGGTAATTGTAGCTTACAGAAGGACTGAAGGCTAAATGACAGGTAGGTTGAGGTGAACAAATCAAAGGGTATATAAGGATATTGATGAGTAGATTAATCTACTGTGGCCAACTGAAGGATTGAAGGCTATATGATAGGTTGGATAAGTTGAAGCATACAAGGGGTTATTGAACAAATGCATCATGGCTTCTGCAACTTTGAGGATGTATTTGAGACTCAAGTGCACAAAACATAACAACGCTAGTGATGTTGGGACAAGTGATGCAAATTCCTGTCTACTGAGGTTTGTGATTCCATGTGTTTTTTGTCTTGATGCCATGGATATCCTAATCAATGATTTTCGTACACCCTATATATGTGTGTGTGTGTGTGTGTGCAAACACACACACACACACACACACTTGCACATGCACACACACACCCCAACAGATGCACACACACACACAAACATGTACACGTTGTAAAGTCCCCTTTTTGAAACAGGATTTAATAATAAAATTAAAATAGAAAAGAATAAAAATAAATTTTAAATTAAAAAAGTATAATAATAAAATTAAAATATAACAATTAAATTTAGTTAATTCATGAAGGGTCAAAAGGCATGAAATGGAAAGTTGTGACTCCCTCAAACATGAGATATAAAAAGGGAGAAGAAAACTTCATTTGAAAGGGGGAGAGAGGAAGGAAGATGAAAGGGAAGGTGTGAAGCAAGGAAGAATTAATAGGAAAGAAAAAAGAAATGAGAAGAAAATAAGGAAGTGACTCCTTCAAAAGGCAAAAGTTATGAAGGGTTGTGACTCTTCAAAAGGGGGGTAATTGTGAAGGGTTGTGATTCTTTCAAAGAGGGAGAATAATGAAGGGCTGTGACTCTTTCAAGAAGGTGCAATTATAAGGGTTGTGACTCTTTCAAAGGGCATAAATGATGAAAGGTTGTGACTCATCCAAAGGGTGGTAATCATGCAAGGTTGTGACCTTTTCAAAGGACAGCCATGATGAAGTGCGACTCTCCCCCACATTGGAAGATATAGAGGAGAGAATGTTTCATTTGAGGAGCACATCCAAGGGAGAGCAATTTGGGGAATAATATATTATTCTCAATGGCAACAATGAAAAGTGGTGACTCAATTCTAATGAAAGGTGGTGACCCTTTCACCAATAGAATATAAAGGAGATTTCATTTCATTTCATACAATTCAGCAATCAAGCATCACTTTATCAAATTAACATTCATTCAATCATCATCCATCAATATGTCAAATTGGTATTCATTATATCATCACTTTTCAATCATCTAATCGACAATTACTTAATCATAACTCACCAATGCCTCGAATCACTAAACCAAAGGAATTCATTCAATCAATCAATCATTCAACAAAAATCAACCAGGAAGAAGATAATCATCGAACAACAACATCATTTAGAATAGATCAAGTTGTAATAACACCTTCAGTCAATATATTTTGCAGACTTTATCTCTAATATATCTATATGCTTATAATGAACATATGCAATTAAATGTATATTTATATCTATCCAATTGACAATATCATACACGGACAATAATCAACCTGTATGCAATAAAAGTGTGTTTAAGGAATACAAATAAGTTAATAGAAGCACTCAAAACACAAAATCAAGAAACATATATGATAAGGCTAAAAGGAAAGCTAAAAACCATAGAAGAGTTTGCAAACCTCACACAAACTCGAGGAGCCTTCCTTGATATGTAGATTTGTCCAATGATGTAGTGATGTGTGCTCAATAGTGCTAAAGCTTCAATGAATGGATGATGATTTTGACATTATAAGGATATGATGGTGGGTTTTGGAAGTCAAAAGGACATGATAACTTTGCTCAAAAAGTGAATGCTTTGTGAGGAAATGAGAGCTTAATTAATTGGCTTGAAGAAGGGAAAATGAAGGGCTGAGATTGAATGGCGAGGAAGGGTCAAGATGCCTCCAAGAGAGAGCACATGGATTGTGCTTTCTCAAATGCATAGCAAGGTGACAAGTGTCACCATGGGAAGAGTTGAGAAGACATTGGGGTTTGGAGTAGATTTGTCATAAAGGTATTTCTTGTCTCACATTCCAAAGAGCAACTTTGGAGAATGTGACCATTTTGAGGATTGTGAAGGGAATGTTGGAGAATGTGAAGGGGTTGGAGTAGATTTCTCATTCTGATGATGGATCACGGAGTGTGATTCGAAACGTTGATGCAAAAATTCATAACACAATCAATTCCAGAAATTGTTAATTTGTTATTAATGTGAAGAGTGTTGGAGAGGGTGAAAAAGGAATAAAGAATTAATTTTGGAGGGGACAAAGGTGTAATGAGATGTAAGAGAGTGTAAGGGCATTTAAGGTTGACAAATGACATGAGTTGACGTTGGAGGCTAATCTTTTTTATTAGGATTGTGCAAATGATTAGGGAAGGATTAGGGTTGGATTAATGGGCAAGTGGGCTTATTAGGATGATGTGATGGGAGGAGAGAGGTGCTCAGGGAGGAGGTTGATTAAGTAAATAACTGTATTTACTTAATCAAATGAGGATTAGTATGTGCAAGTGGGTTGGGTTGAGTTGGAAGCATGGTTTAGGTGGTTGGAGTGAGGTTAGGTGAGGGTTAAAGTTAGGAGACATGTGCTAAATGGATTAAGTAAATTATTTAATTCCAAGTGGGAGAAATTTTGAGAAAGATGAATTAATTTAAATACATAAGTATGTTTATTTAAGTTAATAGAAGAAGGGGGATTAATTAATTAAATGGTCATGGGTTCCCATTTAATCAAGTGAACTATAACTAATTAATTATATTAATTTGGCTAGAAGGCTAACATTAACTAATTAAATAACACATAATTATTTAATCAATAATGCAAGTAAGATGACTAAATTTAATTAGAATTACTAATCAAATTTAGGTGTCCACACAACCATATTAGGGAAGGAAAGGAAGTGCAAGGAGAGGGAATATTGAGGCCTTGCTAGGTACACTACCTCATGAGATTAGGTAAGGAGTGCATGAGGCCAACGGGGACAAGGATTCCACTCTTGGGCCTATTGTCGAGTTAAGGGCGTCCTATTGCAATCTTCCCTCCAAGCCTATATGGGTTAGTTATTGAGGTAACTAAGAAATGGATCCCCAATCATAAGAGGGTACAAGGATAGTGTGATGAAGTGGAATGGTATACAGGCTCTGCTAGGTACACCACCTCATGAGCATGGTTAAGACCAAATGAGGCCAAGGGGGACACAGTTTCCACTCTTGGCCTAGGTTTGGGGATAATTAGAGCACCTCATCATGTCCTTCCTATCTCAACCCTCATTATGGTTGAGCCCATGAGAATTACGTGTTGTAAGTGTATTTCTCTCTTAACCCTAAAAATGGATGTATTACATGCATTACGATTATATTAGTATCTAATTTGGTTGTAGGTTCCAAGATAGGCTTATCTTTGTTGATGTTATGTAGCGTCGGGAGTTATCTTTCTCCTAAAGGCGAATCACTTGTCCAAGAAATGCGAAGGGTCTTGCAGTTGGAAATTGAAAAGACTTGCATGGAGATGTGAAGAGGCATCCATTTGAACTGAAGAGATTTGTGCTTTGAATGTAAAGAGTCTTCAATTTCAAAGATGAGGAGTCAAGTCTTCTATATATTTCTTTGTCTTGTGCATTGGTTGGGTGTTAGACACGCATTATATTGCTGGTTCTGTGTGTAGTTGATGGCTTGCTGGTTCAGTTTGAAGCATTGTACACAGATCTCTATTATTTTATCAATAAAGCATCATTTCTTGTGTGGCTGGGTTTTTTCTTCTCAAGTAGGAGAGTTTTCCTAGGGTAAATCTTTGTGTCTATTTGTTCTTGTGTTTTGTTTAAGATATCTGCTCTATGGTTTTGCTATTCTAGTTCAATACTTTAACATGGTATCAGAGCAAGTCTAAGGAAATGATCCGAACCAAAATATAACCATTGGATTCTAGATGAATCATAATATCTTATGGGAGTCGAATATGACGTTCAAAATGAGGGATTCATATGAGAACGTGTAGTTGAAGAGCCTTGGAGGGTAGAATCTCTGATGAAGCTTCTTACTTGGACAGGGAGGATGTTGTCATGTTTGTCTATGCTTACATGTTTGGCATTCATGTCTATGAGGATAACAGATGTACCAGCGTTCAAATTTTTCATTCTCTATAATTGTGTGATGGTGAAAGATCTATTGGTGTATTGTGAGGAAATTTAGGCAATAAAGAGATAAGTATTTGAATATTGATCATGAACTTTATGTAGTTAATTCATGCTATAATATTGAGAATAGTGAATCATGTATGCTTTTAGCATTGATTTGTATATTTTTTCTTTATGAATAGTTTGATTCTATGAACTATTACTAATCTCTCTAAAAATGGTTCCAGGATGGATCGAGAAGCAACGAGATGATGAGAGATTACATGCAAAGTCATGCAGGCTATAGAAATCAACATGGGAACGCTGCTTGCAGCCATGGGACTGAATTGGTGGCACATAACTTCATTAAAGAGAAAGAACATATTCAGATTGTCATTGCAATTAGTTTCTTCGAAGAGGAAGAAATGACATTCAGAGGGAGACTATTCAGCTGCAGAAATCAGATTCAGAGGGAGCTTGAGTGGCAGATGTAGAATGGCAAGTCCTTTGTAGAGGATCAACAAGCTTGTGTAGCAGTGTGACTGCAAAAGCTCATTGTTGGACAAACATTGGAGCCAATTTCCTGGTATTGTGATAATCAAAGCCATGAGAATGTTGCCCCTGTTTAGAGGTAGTCTCAGCTAAGAGGGAGTCTCAACATTCATATGATATTTTGTGTTTTAATGAGTTCTTCTCTGAGAGGGAGAAGTTCGAGGTGCACTCCCTTGTTAATGAGTTCTTCTCTGAGAGGGAGAAGTTCAAGGCGCAATCCCTTGTTAATGAGTTCTGCTCCGTGAGGGAGAAGTTCGAGGTGCAATCCTTTGTTAATGCATTCTTCTTTGCGAAAGAAGTTTGAGGTGAAAGCCCTTGTTCCATCCTCTGGGAGTAGCTATGGTGGATGTCATGTGAGAGACTCCATGACTTGGCTCTTGTGTTATTCACCCCTTGGGAGTAGCCATGGTGAACGTCATGTTGAGATGACGATATCACATTGAGAGAATCCGTGATAAAGTTTTTGGTTTTCTCACAATGGGTGTGGCCATTGTGAGGGTCATGTTGAGAGAATCCATGACATAAGAATCTGGAAAGATGCCTCCTTAGCTAAGAGGGAGTGTTGATGTTATGTAGAGTCGGGAGTTATCTTTCTCTGAAGGCGAATCACTTGTCCAAGAAACGCGAAGGGTCTTGCATTTGGAAATTGAAAAGACTTGCATGGAGATGTGAAGAGACATCCATTTGAAATGAAGAGACTTGTGCTTGGAATGTAAAGAGTCTTTAGTTTCAAAGATGAAGAGTCAAGTCTTCTATATATTTCTTTGTCTCGTGCATTGGTTGGGTGTTAGACACGCATTATATTGCTGGTTCTATGTGTAGTAGATGGATTGCTGGTTCAGTTTGAAGCATCGTACACAGATCTCTATTATTTTATCAATAATGCATCATATCTTGTATGGCTGGGTTTTTTCCCCTCAAGTAGGAGGATTTTCCTAGGGTAAATCTCTGTCTATTTATTCTTGTGTTTTGTTTAAGATATCTGCTCTATGGTTTTTCTATTCTGGTTCAATACTTTAACAATCTCATCTTATTCTGGGGTTAGGGTTATATCTCTAATTATATTGTGTTTCTTGTTTCATTTGAATTTCATGAATTTAGGGCAGATTACAAGGCAATCCAAGAAAGGGACATTACACGCGCACGCACACACACACACAGAGATATATATCAAATCTTTTCTTTCAGCTCAAATGTGCTTTCGCACTCATTTGTTTGATGTGCACTTGTGTATGATTAGTTTTTTGTCTTTAAAGTTGATCTAGGGAAGAGTGCATATGAAATATTTCCTTAAAAAACCACTTTCTTTCATTTTTTTTTCAAATTGTTGACTCTATTCCAAGTTTTGTACTAGTTCAAGTCCAAAATCAGCTTGCCAAGTCTGAGTCTAGTATCTTGCTGATTAAATCTATAATGTGCACGACGAAGCTAGTCCGATACACATCTCAAGAAAACTACATAAAGAAGTCTCCGTATGCAAATCTTGAGAATGGAAAATAAGGTTTGACTCCTAGACCTGTCAAAGTGCTAACAAATATCTCAGGGGAATCATAGTTGACTCTTGAAATCTTTTATGGGATCGAGGTGACAAAGACCATAGTCTGGGTATCTGTGCATATCCAAGCTTAGAAAAACAAAGACAAAAAGTTTCTGGGTCCCATCCTAACCAGAATGTTGTAAATGGTGTATGAGGTTTCCCCTTTCATGGGAAAGAGTACTTTTCACATTGCCTTATACCTTGATTTTGCAGCAGCTTTGTCAAAGAGTTGAAGCTCAAAAAAGGTATAAATTTGAACAATGTGTGCAGGTTAAAGTGTAGAAGTTCCCTTGTTCCTGCAAGGAACTCTCATATGCATACGAGTGTGCTGGCTAGGCTGTCCCAAAAAGCTACCTTGCCTATATTGTTTATGTCTTGAACCTGTTCAGGTTTACATCTTGTAACAAGGCTTAGGTACAAGCTTAACTTGTCACTCTGCGAACTCCTTTGGAGTTAGCACGATAAAGACATCGTATTGCTATGCTTTGTCCACTCTAAATTTCTCCATTTCAAACACTATCTTCATGAAATACAGTGGTTTTGTATGTTTACCAAGGCAAGAGCTAGAATTGGAAGTAATCATAGTTCACTATTGAACTAAGGGGGCTTTATCCATTCAGAATTATAGTTTCAAAAGCTAAACACTTTTTTATAAATTGAGAAGATAAAATGCATATCCTGTGTTTTTTCTCTTATGATTTTGTCTCCTTTGTGCTTAGCTGCATTTTCCTTGATGAATTCACTGTCACCCAAGTTTCTGCATATAACAATTTGAATGTTCTGAGAAATTTGCAAATAATTACAATGACGAACAAAAACATTATGCTTGTCAATTTGCTAGCACTTCGTGTGCATTGGGGCTAATTCGTGGATAGAAGAGCGTGTGTAAAGGATCAAATTTGGTCCTCACTAGTCTTCAAGATGTTCAGTAGTGGGCTTTTAATGAATAAACAGGTGAAGGTCAGGATCTATTAACAAGTTGGTATATATCAAAGCGTAGTTGTGGCAGATCAAAATATATGCAAGAAGCTTATATTATGGAGTGAACTTGGGAATGACTGAAGCTCTAGTGACTCATTTTATACATTTCTGGTCTCCTGTTTTTGGAAATAAAATGGTGGAGCAGTTGGTGTTAGTTGTAAATGACTTGGTCGGTGAGACATGTTTGGTGGGCTGGTTGCCAGTTCAGTCAGATTATCAGGTTCCTTAAGGCCCTTGGTCGCTACTAGCCGTAATACAAATGTGAGCTACATGGCTGATTTGGTCTGTCCAGTCACTTACTTTTGGCATGGAGATTTTAATGGCCAACCTTACACTTAAAAAAAAAGGTCCAAGAGGTCCATTCAAACTTTTAATACTCTTTTTGGTGGAAAATCAAGAACGAAGATTTGTCCAGCATAGCCGACAATGGTGATGCACCTTATCATGAATTTTATTTGACACATATGGGCCTTTGTAATGGGCAAGGACAAAAGCTCTATCTCCAACACCCATGAAATTGAGTCCAACAATTGCATAGATATGTTGCAAAATGAGGATTAAGAAGTCTAGAAAGAAACAATGGCATTTTGGGATAATCATAAAGTTATACCAGGCAAATGGTACTAGTGGATGATATGATTAGAAGCAACAAAGAAATTTAAAGTTGGATGTGGGATGTTGATGTTTTAGCATCAGGAGGTATTACCCCAGTCAGCCAGATAACAAGCCAGATCAATTATAAACAAAATTTATTAAAATTACTGGGTCGGCTCTAGTGATAGTTATTCCTGGATTTGTAGAAAAGGAGAGAGACTCTCCTCCTTCAATGGATAAGGACTGAATGACTATTCAGCAGATTCACAGTTCAAGTAATTGTATTCTGCCTTCTTTCTCAAGTGCAATTTCTGCACCATTGTATCTTATATATTAGAAAAGATTTTTTGAGTTTTAATCCCTTGAGTAGAAGGGTTTTCCCAGGATAAAACATATGTGTTCATTATTTTGTGTATTTCTCTGCTTACTGTTATATCTGACATAAAAATAACATGGTATCAGAGCCAAGGTTCAGGAAAAACTAATCAGATTTGACTAAGCACAATTTCGGAGACAACTATTTGTTTAGGATAAAAGATGGTGAACGGTGCCAAGGTCGAAGATAGGCTTGATGGTGCTTGAAACTTCAACTCTTGGAAGTTTAGGGTACTCATTACCTTAGAAGAGAATGATCTTCTAGAATTCGTAGAAGATAATGTGCGTGAGCTGTCAAAAGACTCAAAAAAATCCAGTGGAAGAAAAATGGCACAAAGGCTAGAAACATTATGATGGATTTTCTTAAGGACCGCCTAGTACCGATCATCTCCAAGATGAAGACAACTAAGGAAATGTTTGATGCACTAAAAGGTCTGTATGAGATCAACAATACCAGCAGAGTCCTCACACAGAGACAACAACTCAATCATGTAAAAATGGCTAGAGGGGACTCAGTCATTTCATTCTTTATGAAGATCACTGAACTAAGAGATCAATTGAGCACTATTGGGGATACAATTGCAGACAAAGATATTGTTATGTTGGCTCTAAATGGTCTTCCCCAATCTTGGGAACCTTTCATTCAAAGCATCAATGGAAGATCAAAGTTGCCCAAATTTGACCGCCTAGGGACTGACTGTATTCTGGAAGAAACCAGACTGGCAGCAAGAGGAAATGAGCGAAACTCCCTTAATGAAGAAAGTCAAGCTCTGGTCGCAATTGCTACTAGAGGCAAAGGAAGAGAAGGAAAAAGAGGCACCTTTAAGAGAAAAAGACACAGAAAAACAGATTCTGTTCCAGCATCGAAAAATGATCTTTCTCATATTCAGTGCTATAGGTGTGACACGTATGGACACTATGCCCGAGACTATAAGTTAAAGCTAAAACAACATGCTTCGATTGCAGACATTAATGAAGAATCATCTCAAAAGGAGTCAAGATATTCAAAAGATGATTGAGAAGGATAACTATTCATCTCCGCTCTTTCAAGTAATGTACCAACTAACAGTGATACCTGGCTAATAGATAGTGGTGCTTCACGTCACATTACAGGCTACAGGGTTACAGACTTAGCAGAGGAGTCTAATTTAGAGGTTCTAATTGGAGATGATGCCAGTTATGTTGTAAAGGGAATTGGAGCCACTTCCTTCTAGCTAGATTTAGGTATCCTTCTTCAATTAAATAATGTATTGTTCATACCAGGGATCAAAAGGAACCTTGTCTCCATTTCAGCCTTGGAAGACACAAGGTACAAAGTTGCCTTCTTTGAAGGAAAGGTTCTTGCATGGCCCAAGAACAACATAAATTCAGCTCTTGTGATTGGTATTCGTCAGGAGAGCCTATACAGATTGTTAATTTGATTAGTTTAGGCATTTGTACATGGTTCTATCAGTCTAAGTGAGTTGTGGCATAGGAGACTTGCCCACTCACATTACAAAGCCCTTCCCTCTATGAAGAAGATTGTTACTAGTCTTTCGAAGCTTAGTATAGAACATGATGGCATCTGAAGAAGATGCACACTTGGTAAGAATACCAAGAGTCCCTTTCACAGCAGCAACAGTAGATCAAAGGGAATCCTAGATCTCATCCATTCAGACTTGTGTGGACCAATGTCTGTAGTGTCATTAAGTGGATTCTGGTACTATGTGACCTTCATTGATGATTATTATCGAAAGACTTGGAATCTGAGGAAGTCCTTAATAGATTCCAAGAATTCAAAGCATAAGTTGAGAACCTTTCTGGGAAAAAGATTAAGGTTCTGAGATCAGATAATGGAGGAGAATACACTTCTAGAGGATTCCAAAATTTCTGTATTGAGGCAGGGATCAAGAGGGAGTTTTGTGTTTCATACAATCCTCAACAAAATGGAGTTGCCGAGAGAGAATAGATCCATTATAGAGGCAGCTAAGGCCATGATTCATGATCAAAGTTTGCAGAGTTTCCTGTGGGCAGAGGCTTCCAAAACTGCAGTATATGTTCAGAATAGAAGTCCTCGTCGGATATTAGGAAACATGACACTAGAAGAGGCCTTCATAGGTATAAAACCTGAAGTTAGTCACTTAAGGATATTTGGTTGTCCTGTGTACATTCACATGCCCAAAGATAAAAGAACAAAATTGGAACCTTTAGGCAGGAAGGGTATATTTGTGGGTTACAATGAGTCTTCAAAGGCTTACAGAATATACATCACAAGGCACAAACATATTGAAATTAGGAGAGATGTCTCCTTTGAAGAGGAAGTAGCTTTCAGGATGTCTAAAGGATATAACATAGAGATAGACAGTGACGAGCAAGAGGCTCCAAAGGACACAGATTCATCCCTAAATTATACTCCCATTCAAAGGGAGTCTGATGAACCAACTGAGATTGTTGATCCAATTAACCCTATAGAACCAATTGATGAGCCTATAGATATTGTTGTAAGTCGGAAGAGGCCCCTATGGGCTCGACAAATCATGCAGGAGGCAGAAAAATATGCAGCTCCACAAGGCACTTTCAGGGAGAATAAGAGACCTCAAAAATTCTCAAGTTATGTAGCATTGATGAGTCACATTATTAACTCTGAGCCCTCCAGTTATGAGGAGGCATCTAGTCAGCAAGTATGGAGAGATGCAATGACGGAAGAGTATCAATCAATCATTAAAAATGATCTAAGGGATATAATTTAAAGACCTGAAGGGAAGTCAGTAGTGAATTCCAAATGGCTCAACAAAATCAAGCATGCAGCTAATGGAAGCATTGAGAAACACAAGGCGAGATTTGTGGCAAGAGGATTCTCTTAGGAGGGAATAGATTATGAGGAGACATTTGCTCCAGTTGCTAGGCACACTTCCATTAGGACAATTATTGTTATTGCCTCCGCCAAGGGCTGGAAGTTACATCAAATCGATGTAAAGACTGCATTTCTAAATGGTCTGATTGAGGAAGAAGTGTACATCGAGCTGGCAGACAGCTTTGTAATTCATGGGAAGGAGTCTCATGTGTGCAGATTGAAGAAGGCCTTGTACGGTCTTAAACAAACACCTCGTGCTTGGTATGAAAGGATTGATAGATACTTGATGAGTCTAGGATTCACCAAAAATGATGTAGATTGCAACCTTTATTTCAAGATTGTTGATAATGAGGCCTTGATCTTGGTCCTTTATGTTGATGATCTATTCCTCACTGGAGTAGAGAAACCCATTGTCCAATGAAAGAAAGAGTTAGCCTCTGAGTTTGAGATGAAGGACCTTGGAGCTATGCATTACTTCCTAGGGCTGGAAGTAGGGCATAAACTTGATGAGATTTTCTTAAGTCGAGGGAAATACACTATAGATGTACTGAGAGGATTTGGGATGATGAACTGCAAGTCCATGACTACACCAATGGAAACAAATTTGAGGAAGTTGAGTGCCTCAGCTTTCAATTCAGATTTGGTAGATCCAACCATGTATAGATAGTTGATCAGATCATTAATGTATATTGTCAACACCAAAACATATATTTGTTTCGCAATAAGTGCTCTCAGCCAGTTCATGTGTGAGCCAAGACATACATTGGGTTGCTACAAAACATGTACTAAGATACCTGCATGGTACTGTGGGATATGGTTTGTGGTATGCTTCGAGTGGGAACCTGAGATTATAGGCCTTTTTTGACTCTGACTAGGCAGGGAGCGTGGGTGATAGGATAAACACCTCCAGGTGTTGCATCTGTTTGGGATCTATCGTGATCTCTTGGTGCAGTAGAAAGAAAACCTTTGTGGTGATGAGCACAGTAGAGGCTGAGTATATTGCAGCATGTATAGTAGCCCATGAAGCTGTGTGGCTTTGTAACCTCCTTGCAGGGTTGTTTGGTCAAATGTTAGAGCCAACCTTGATTCACTGTGATAACCAGAGCGGTGTAAAACTCTCAGTGAATCTTGTATTCCATGATAGGTCGATGTAGAGATCAAGTACCATTATATCAGAGACATGGTGCTGAGGAAAGCAATCCAGCTCCAATACATTCGTACTGAAGAACAAATGGCTGATATCTTCACCAAGCCTCTTTCCAAGGTAAATTTTGCATACTTCCGAGACAAACTTGGGGTGGTAGAGATTGATGCCCTCGCTAAGAGGGAGTCTCAACATCATTAAGATCTGTTGTATTGTATGTTTCTCTGAGATAGAGAAATATGAGGTGAAAGCACTTGTAGTGTATATTTCTTTGAGACAGAGAAATATGAGGTGAAAGCCCTTGTACAGTCCACATCTCTGAGATTGAGTTGTGCTTTCCACAATTGGGTGTAGCCATTTTGGACGTCATGTTGAGAGAATCCATGACGAGACATGATACTCTTGAGTGGGACTCAAAGACAACCTTGCTATACCTCCCTAGCTAAGAGGGAGTGTTGATGTTTTAGCGTCAGGAGGTATTACCCATTGGCCAGATAACAAGCCAGATCAATTATAAACAAAATTTATTAAAATTAATGGGTCGGCTCTAGTGATAGTTATTCCTGGATTTGTACAAAAGAAGAGAGACTCTCCTCATTCAATGGATAAGGACTCAACGACTATTCAGCAGATTCACAGTTCAAGTAATTGTATTCTGCCTTCTTTATCAAGTGCAATTTCTGCACCATTGTATCTGATATATTAGAAAAGATTTCCTGGGTTTTTCTCTCTTGAGTAGAAGGGTTTCCCCAGGATAAAACATCTGTGTTCATTACTGTCTATTTCTCTGCCTACTGTTAATATTTGACATAAAAATAACATGGTAATCCAAGTGAAAAAGGAATCACGGATGGTGAACTATGCTGTATATAAGAGTGGAAAGTGCCATGGGGATGGGGATGGAGATGTTCAATGGCTTCCATAAAAATAAAGGAAGTGAAGTTCGTTGGATAACGAAAATGCAGATAGAAGGTACTAGTCAGATATTTAAGAGAAATAAAATAGTTTATAAAAGCCAACAGCAGCATAAATTAGGAAGGGAAAAGATATAGGAAATGAGAAACAAGAGCAGGCCCTGGAAAGAACATGTGAACTTCAATTGCCAAGAAACAATATGAAGACTTGATTAAAACTAAGAGAAGGTAAAATAGGATTTCAGCATGAGTGACATGCAATTGATCAATAATTGTAAAACCGATTCATTTTCCATTCATTTTTTAAGAAGCGGGATATATCTACAAGAGTTTTTTCCTCCGATTACTTAAACGTAAACTTCTATTTGCTTTTCCTATTCTTCTCTCAATACATGCACTTTGTCAAAATCAAAATCAAATGTTAGTTTTCTTTCATTATACATCAAACATTTTCCCTGGCTTTTAAAGATTTCAGTACAAAATAAATCTTGGTTTATTTTTTTTTAATAAAAAATTCTAAATTTATTTTGGTGTTATTTTTTTTGGGATGCAGCAAAATATGGTGTTGAGCCCTCTGAATGTGTTCAGCTTGCCAAGCATGTCAAGAACGAGTGTCGGAATTTGGAATTTTCAGGTCTCATGACCATAGGAATGTTGGATTACTCATCTAAACCCGAGAATTTTGAGGTCAGAACTTGAGCATTCTCATTCATGATTTACGTGCCGATAAATTTTGTTTATTTTTTCTTCCTGATGTATTGAATTATGTTGTTTCTTTGAGAATTCAGTCATTGTCAGCTTGTAGAACTGAAGTTTGTAAAGCTCTTGAAATACCGGAAGATCAATGTGAACTGTCAATGGGCATGTCAGGCGACTTTGAGAAGGCAGTGAGTGCTGTGGTTTTAGGTTGTTGCAGTCTTTTGTTTTATAACTTATTGTTAGGTAATAACTCAAATGTGACAACTTTGCAGATTGAAATGGGAAGCACAAATGTAAGGATTGGCTCTACTGTATTTGGAGCAAGAGAGTATCCTGCAAAGAAATGAAGTCGTTGGAAAGTTGCATTCAAAGAGAGTTAATACATACTTGGTGATGCTAGCAAAGCCAAACGAGCTATCAGCTGTATAGTTTGTGTAGATTATCGACAGATTTATCAAAATTGGGTGAGACCTGATACCTAGGTTATTGGATTTGTTTTGAATCAGACATGATCTTTCGGCAACCAAATATTTGATCCAATACAACAAATTTATCCAGTGACAATTTTGTGGCAATTTGGTGAATGAGAACACGCTAAATAATCACAACCTTCCGACATGTAGTACTAGTAACAATACTAAGAAGGGGGGAATATCTAATATAGAATATATACGGAAAAAAGTGTGGTGAAATATTCCAAAATAGTTAAATAATAATGATTTTTTTTTTATAAAGTATAAGGTTTTTAATTGTAAGAAAATTTCAAAATTGAATGAACAAATGCATAACCTAGGTTCTCTCTTTCAATACATTAATTTAATCTAAAACAAGTTTGACGTGTACTTTTGTTATGACAACATAAGTATAAATATGTTTATTAGCAATATGTATATGTGGATATTGAATATGAATGAAGAACTAAAAATAAGATTGGAATTGGACACTTGAAACTAAGAGGAAAAATGATACATAAAGAAAGCTTGTATTACTATTAAAAATGTTAATGTTTTCAGATTAGCAAGAAAAATACAATCTATAGAGGTCTTTCAAATACTAAGACAGGATATAATAAATATTCTCAAGTAAAGAAAGATAATACTCGGATTTGAAGGTCTGAATTTATCCTTTTGTTGGCTTCAAATCTGCACTTTGTATTCTTCAAATTAGTCCCTCAATGTTGTCCTCAATAACTGTTATGAATCAGCTCTTCAACTCGCTCTTCTAGGGCTGCTCCAGTTTGCCCTTCTTGATCTGTCTTAATTCGCCCTTTTTAGGGTGCTCTAATTCTGCCCTAATTCGACCTTTAGGGCTGCTTAAATTGTCCTTGAATTCTGCCCTAGTTTTGCTGCTCTTAATAGCCTCCAATATGCTCTTTAATTCACTATTAAGGTCTGCTCTAGGTTGGTATAGTTTGCACTTCAATATGTGCTCTTCTTCTTCCAATTTGAACCTTGAATTTAACTTCTAAGTGATTTGAAATAAATTGCTCAAGTAGAGGATGAAAATGATTAAGAATATGCAATTGTAATTCTGCCCAAGTACTTATCACATTATGTTTTCTGTGAGTTCCTTGAGCAAATCTACTCTTTGTTTATACATAATGATGACTCTCGAAAAGTCACAACTCTTTCCCTCGAGGACTAACCGACTTGGTCCTTAATAATAATATATTCTTTTATATTATTTGCTCCATATTTAATTATTAAAATCAACCCTTAATAATAAATATAACCTTTTTATTTTTTATTATTATCCAACCGATTTTGTTATAATTAAATATATCAATAATATATCTAATATATTAATTATTATTATTGTCACTATGTCCAATGCGTTGATCTTTGTTGTAAAGGCCAAAACATTAACACTCCCTCTTGGACTTGAGGAAAAGATCAACCTATAGATCTCCCATCTATAGTAGGACTCAAAATCATAACCATAATGGATTCCTTATCCAATAGTGTCATAGATATCACATCTATCATCTATCATCTTATCAAACATGATGAAAACATAAGTCACACATGTGTTCCATCAATCCATGATAATATTTTGAATATCAAGTACCAATGATATTCATCAAGTGCTCCGAGTATTGGCCTATAATCATTACGACTATGATGTCTACCACATACTCAACTTTGAGTCTAACAGACTCGATCATGATATTCATCAATAACTTATTGACATCAAGTCCATTATGTCATCATATCAAATCCATGATATCAAGAACATTGGCTTACCGAATACCAAGTCCATCAAATCTATGATGTCACCATATACTCTCATGTGGATCTATGACCCTCGAGCCTCAAAGACTCAACCAATATCAAATCCATGATATCAACAGCATTGGCCTAATATCAAGTCCATGATATTCACTAAATGCTCTGAGTAATGGCTTCTCGACATCAAGTCCATGATGTCACCATGTACTCAACCTGTGGATCCAAGATCCACGAGTCACAAGGACTCAACTGATATCAACATCATTGGCCGAATATCAAGTCCATGATATTCACTAAATGCTCCGAGTAATGACTTCCCGACATCAAGTCCATGATGTCTCCATGTACTCAACCTGTGGATCCAAGATCCACGAGTCACGAGGACTCAACCGATATCAAACTCATGATATCAACACCATTGGCCGAATATCAAGTCCATGATATTCACTAAATGCTCCGAGTAACGGCTTCACGACATCAAATCCATGATGTCTCCATGTACTCAACCTGTGGATCCGAGATCCACGAGTCATAAGAACTCCATCGATATCAAACCCATGATGTCAAGACCTGATCCATAACAAGGATGTTAGCCATATAAACATAAGAATAACCACATAAATCTTATCTTATGAAACCATATGACCAGTTTTCTATATATAACTAAGTGCAAACTAAATGTGTTCAGCTATAAAATATGTCAATGTAATCATATGCCAACATATATAAATTCCCGCATGCCAATGCCAACATATTTATGTTCCCGCATATCTAAAGTATGCCAATAACATATTAATGACATTTAACCAGTTATGCTAATAGCAAGTAATCAGCCAATGAATAATCAGTTATGCCAAAAACAAATAATCAGCTATGTCAATCAGTTATGCCCATAACAAATAATTAGTTAGATATGCAAAGAAACAACTATGCTAATCACATGTGAATGTTCCCATACATATGTCCAAGCAAAGTATGCATCCATGCATAATGTATGCTCCTCATTGTCAAGGTATCATAATGTATGTATTCAATAAAACAGTTAATGTTCCCATACATATATACCAAAGTGAAGTATGCAGTCCTATACATTCATAATCAGCTAATAACAACTAGCTATGTCAAACAGCCGTGTCAATAGGAATGATCCCGCACATTCATACAATTAGAATGCAAAAAGTAAAGAAAGGAGTTTATACTGCAAAACCAAGTTTAAGTGAGCCCATGGTTAAACTCCCTCTTAAGTCAAGCACTAAGGTGGGTTTCCTTCTACAGAACCACACAAGGATAAATTGTTAGTACGCCCATGATTCATATTATTCATGAATGTTTAAAGTCATACCAGGTTATGATCTTTGGGGCCGCACAAGATGATTTACTCCCTCTGGAACAATATGGTGAGAGGTTTATACAGATCCTATCTTCTCCCTCTGAAGCTTAGGTTTACCTTATAATATCCACAAGGTTAGACTCCCTCTCAGTGTATGTTTCTAGATATTTTATAATTTACCCTATGAAGGTCAATCGTATAGTTTCAAACATGCAAGAATGTATTAACACAATTTTACCCATATCTTTCCAGCCAATTATGAGATGGTTTCACAACATAGGAGCCAATCAATATTAGGCGTAGAATTATAGATCTTGATGCAAATCAAAACCCTCATAAAATGTAATAAGATGTAAAGTCAAATTACTATTTGAGCCAAACCCCGATTGTCATAGTATTTCTTAGTTTTGAAAGAGTTAGACTAAATTCCTAAATTTGAAAAAATGGATCTTTTACTCTACCTAGGCTCTGATATCATGTTAATGTTTTCAGATTCTAACAAGGAATATACAATCTATAGAGGTCTTTCAAATACTAAGATGCATGATATAATAAATATTCTCAAGTAAAGAAAGATAATACCCGGATTTGAAGGTCTGAATTTATCCTTTTGTTGGCTTCAAATTTGCACTTTGTATTCTTCAAATTAGTCCTTCAATGTTGTCCTCAATGACTGTTATGAATCAAATTTTCAATTCGCTCTTCTAGGGCTGCTCCAATTTGCCCTAGTTCGCCCTTCTTGATTTGTCTTAATTCACCATTTTTAGGGTGCTCTAATTCTGCCCTAATTCGACCTTTAGGGCTGCTTAAATTGTCCTTGAATTCTGCCCTAGTTTTTCTGCTCTTAGTAGCCTCCAATCTACTCTTTAATTCACTATCAAGGTCTGCTCCAGATTGGTATAGTTCGCACTTCAATATCTGCTCTTCTTCTTCCAATTCGAACCTTGAATTTCGCTTCTAAGTGATGTAAAATAAATTTTTCAAGTAGAGGATGAAAATGATTCAGAATATGCAATTGTAATTTTGCTCAAGTACTTGTCACATTATGTTTTCGGTGAGTTCCTTGAGCAGATCTACTCTCTTTATTTATACATAATGATGACTATCCAAAAGTCATAACTCTTTCCCTCAAGGATTGGCCGACTTGGTCCTTAATAATAATATATTCTTTTATATTATTTGCTCCATATTTAATTATTAAAATCAATCCTTAATAATAAATATAACCCTTTTTATTTATTATTATTATCCAACCGATTTTATCATAATTAAATATATCAATAATAAATCCAATATATTAATTATTATTATTGTCACTTTGTCCAGTGCGTTGATCTTTGCCTTAAAGGCCAAATTCATTAACAAAAAAAAAGAATGGAACCTTGTTTAATAATATTCAAGTTTGAAGGTTAAATGATGAAGAAATTTCGAGAGTACAAGGATGCTAATGTGGCGCAACAATTTGTTTCCTAGAGCATACCTTAACAATGGACGATGCAACCTAGAGAGAAGAGAGCGAGAGATAAATTATTTGTTTTTGTTATTGAAGAGGAATCAAAGATAGCTTTTTAAAGGGTTCCTTGGAAGTTAAAGGGTTGGATTTGGATACATAGAAGGTACTTTTCTGGGGTAGATAGGCATTGCAACTAGAGGTAGTAGGTAGTTGGGTAGGAGACTATATAAATTTTTCATGTCTTGGAGAATTCACTCAATTTAATACATGGTCTCAAGTCAATGAAAAGATTCAAAATGTGATAATAAAATTTGGCAATAGAGTGAAAGGAAAAGGTCAAGGTTATTAAAATGATCCCTAAGCCCGTTTGTTTCATGGAATTAGACTGGAATTGGCATTATCTAATTCCAGCTAATGCCAATTCCATGTTTGTGTTCATCTTACAAAATTGGAATTGGAATTTTCAAATTCCAATTTTGCCCCAAAATGGGAATATACATCTTTCACCTAAATAGGTGGAATTGGAATTAACTATTCCAATTCCAATTTTTTTGAACCAAATTTAAGCTTTACACATGTGTGTATATGTATGTGTATGTGTGTATATGTGTATGTGTGTATATATATCGACACATGTGTGTATATATACACAAATGTGTGTATGTGTATACATGTATGTGTGTGTGTATATATGTGTGTGTGTGTGTACATGTGTGTGTGTATATACCCACACATGTGTGTATGTGTATATGTGTGTATATATATACATGTGTATGTCTATACATGTGTATATATACACACATGTGTGTATATACACACATGTGTATATATATACACATGTATGTGTGTATATATACACACATATACACACCGTATTAAAAAAATTAAGAAATAAACAATTAAAATTTCTTATGCATCTTCTCAGTCATCTTCCGGGAGAACCAAACGGGTCCAACCCATATTCTAGAATTCATTTTCAGAATAGCGAATTCCAGAATTGAGTTGAATTCCAGAATTGGCTATTCCAGCATACACAAATGCTGTGAAACAAACGGGCCATAAAATACACTAAGGGAATGAACATCAAAGCAAGTTTAAAACATAATGTGAAATTGCAACGGCGTGCAATTTCTAATGTTGCATTACCCACCCCCGTTCCCCCACTTTAGTGGATTGATGACATTAAACAATAAGCTACATTAAAATGCAAAAAACAAATTACTATAATTAAATATGGTAAAAAATACTCTAAAATGATATTGTAGAGGACGTAGAATAATTCTTAAAGCAGAGGAATCATGCCCCTCCATTGAGAACCTACATAATCACAGTGCGAGGAACTATAGTTCTCCAACTCCAAAATCATAATATTGAAAAATAATCTAAATGTACTGGACATATATGATTGAAACATAAACTTGCATCACAAATGTTAAAAGGAAAGAAATAATACACCACACAAACTCAAAAAGGAGGTATTTAGTAAACATTAAAAAAAAATGGGAATAACATGAAGGAGGCCTCCATGTCAATTTTTGTTTCAATACTTTGCATTGCCCCCAAAATGCAATGAAAATAAAAGATGCAATAAATAGAGAAAAAATTAAATAGCAAGAATAATGTAATGAGTTGATTGATTACTTCAGATAGAAAATAAACTATTGCATACAAAAAGAAAAGGAAGTGATCAATATGAAATAAAATACATAACTCATGCTCTAGCTTATTCTATTGCTAGGGGTCATGAAGAGGGAATTGTGAATAAAATTGTTAAACAAAATGACATGACTCAAGTTATAGCTTGCTTTTTCATTAAGAGTCATGAGAATCAATGAATCACTTGTACTAGCATGATTTGTTGCAAAGTGATTTAGCCAAATCAAGACCACTTGGACTAATATGCTCTATTTCTATGTGATTTTGATGTTTGATAAAATGTGGGATCACCTAGACTATTGTGCTCTATTGCTAGGTAGTCTAGATGTTCAATATGTAGGATCACTTGCACTAGCAACAAAGTTCTTTGTGGGTTCATCTTCCCAATCCGCCTCTTCATTTTTGGGAGAATTTTTGTTTCGAGGCCATCGACAACTCTATTGGTTACTTTATAAAGGTGGATGATACCATGGCTGCTATGGTTCTCTCTACCTTTGTTCACATTTAGATCGACATTGACATCTCCACACCTCTTTTGGGAGATGTGGTTCTCATGGTTGGGGATAGGCCATGGACTCAATCATTGGATTATGAGGGTCTCCCCTTTTGATGTCAGTGATGCTTTTCTAAAGGTCATCTGGAAACAAATTGTTCTCTCTCATGTTGTAAATGCGCTACCACTTGGTGGAAGGATGTTAATGACGATCATTTGATTGTCTTGACTTCATATCCCTCTGAAAACTACACAAGTCAAGATGATGACTCCACTCAGGATGATGCTCCTATTGTTGATTGGCCCTCCTTAGACCCGGTAATCGTGACTCCATTTCTTGTTGTTGGTGCGACCCCTCTGACTGTGTGGACCCTTCTCCAACTGCTACTCCTACTCTATTCCAACCTTTGGATGGCGATGTGCAACCTTGCCAATACTCTACCCTTTGTGTTGACAATTCCACAAAGAGGGTTCCACTAGTTGCCCTGCGTAGTGTGGACCCTAGTGATAGTATGTCCTAGATGGTTGTCCAATGACGTAGGAAAAATAGCTCTTCAATGTCCCATTTTACTCCCCACGTTGTGGGTGAATTGTCTACCTGCACTCTTGATGTGGGTCACTAACTATTATGCTAGTGTATTGATAATGCTCTATTTTTACCTTGTTGTAAATGACCTTTTTGGTCTATCTTTGTAAGGGCCAACACCCTTGTTTATGTTGTTACTGATCTCTTTGGACACCTTTGGGTTGTGGTTGTGTAAGGGACAACACTCTTTTTTGGTTGTTGTTTAAAATAAAAAACAAAGTTGCTAGGTGATCCAAATAAGGAAGGTCATGCCCAAGCATACTTTTTATTTGGGACCACAAATTGTAAATTGCTAGGAAAGCATTGCAAAATACTAGAATGGTAGATGTATGTCCCTTCATTAAAATAAGCACATGGAGGAAGTGTGTGCAATTAATATCAAGGTGGATGAAAGAGACATAGAAAATAAAAGGTCCTTAGGAATTGACACATATAGGGGGTTTGCCTCCAAAACAAGTTATCCATGTGCACCACAATAAACTTGAGGACAAAAAAAGATGAAGCGGGTTGTATTGTTACCCAATAAACAAAAGATGGTTGCACCTAAATTGTGATGCCACTGAATGATAGGTAAAGAAAGATACATGTTCCACATAATAGATACCAACACAACCTAATGATAGTAGAGTCAGACAATGATGAAGGTGAAGTGATTGGATCAGTCAACTCCATTTCATTAAAAGAATGAAAAATATACTTCTCTAGAATTAGAATTATAACATGAGAAACAATAGAACTTATAAGAGGAATGTTGACAAATGGAAAGGAACAAATTCTTATCACTAGAAGAGAGAAGTGTATCAACTATGGTGTAAATAGCGGATCTAGAAGGTATAGGAGAGACCTTAAAAGTGGTTTACTTAGTTGTATCTACCAATGAAAAATAAGATGATAGAGGTATATCATTAAAAAGACTAATAACATTCTCATTAAGAAGATTTTGAATCATAGACTTTAGAGCATGTCAACAATTTGTAGAGTGACCAAGCATCCTATGATATGCACAAGAAAGAAGGGATGAGGGACCAAGCTTAGGAGTATGTTTGAATTGGATAGGTGGATTTAAATTATAAGCTTGTATTATAGGGGAATGGGAAAGAATTCCTCAAAGTCTTATCAAGAGAGGTATACGATCTAGGTTGAGGTTTTTATGGATAGGAAGGTTGGGTAGGTGGAGAAGAGTCACAGGGGAGATCCATGGGTGGATGGGTAAGAAATGGTTCATTTTATTTGAGATGAGGATGCTCTAGTAGGATCAATCAATTTCAAGAGCACAAAGATCCAAGGTAAAAAGAGAACAAACTTTCTCAAATCATCGAACAAATAAGGAGAAGAAATGAAAATTGAAGTCTTGAACACTCTCATTAACATCTTGAAGTGTTTAAGAGATATTTTAGGCTCTATGTTATGTTGAAATTGAGAGATGAAGGCAAGATCAACATGAGAAAATGAGTGTAAAGAACCAATAGGTAAGGTGCAAAACAAGTCTAAAGCGACACTTCTCAATGTGCTAGGAAATAATTTTCCTAGGACATAGTCATCACATATAAGAAGAAAGAATGTCTGGATAAAGAAAGATACAAAATGGATGAGTAAATAGGGATTAACATGCAAAAGTGCCTAAACATAAATGTGGAAATGAAAAGGTATGTAAAAGAGAAAGTTAGAGTAGTCATATATATATAACAGGTTAGATGAAGAAGAGAATATTGTCATTTTATGTCAAACAATTTAATCTATTTTGTGATCACAATCAAAAGCACTATATAGGGTGGATACGAAATGAAAACCTAAAATACTAACAACCCAATTAAGAACTATAATAACTATATAACATCTCAACCATGAAACTTGGAGATAGAAAACATCCAAAGAAGAGTGACCTAACAAGATTTGTCATCTCTACACATCAATGAAAATAGAATGACATTACATCATAGGCTACAAAACACATGAGGACATATGAATAAATTATATTAGTACTCAAAAAGTAAAATCTTCAACAACTTTGTTCAAATAGAAACAAATAGCTAAAACAATAGATCACTTGATCAAATTCTATAACAAAATAATCATGAAAAAAAAAGTAATAGTAAAAAACAAAATTATAATTTTTTCTTGAAACTTTTATTAATTTTGATTCAACTTTTTGATTTTTCTTTTAATTTTATAATATAAAAAAAAAACATCTTCTACAATCTTCCTTATGTTATTACCCTTCACCCTTTTCCTAACCATGGTTTTGAATCATAAATTTTCATCATTATATACCTGGTAAAACTTGTATGTCTGGTAGGTTGGAAATTCAAGTTGGGTCAAAATAAAACTAATGAAGTCAAATAAAGTTATGAGCGCTTGTGCAGAGCAGTCAGAACAGAAGAATCAGTTGGAAGAGTACTAGGGTCAAGTCTGACACACAACTTTCAATTGTATTGCTGTCATAAATGATTACAGTCAAGAGAATGAATCCAATCGAGAACGTCTGATACAACTAAACATTGTCCCACACTAATATTTTTCTCTACAGTAACTGATTTTCAAATATTTAAAAAACAGTAAAGAAAGACTGATCTTAAAGTTGTGAAAAGGCTGTGGCGTGCACTACAAAAACATAAATTCTGAACTTTCATTATGGGAATCTTCAAGCATGTCAAAATGTAAAACGATTATTAAATCTAATAGTTAAATAAAATATGATATTAATACATTGATATCTTATAATATGACATTTTTTAAGCATATACATGAACGTTGCACAAGGCTGGTGCTTTTTAAAACAAAGCTTAAGTACATAAAATATTAAGGCATAACTTTATAAAAGATAAGAGCATAAAGGAGGTGGTCTGGCATTCCAATAGAGGCTGTTGGGCGCTTGAGAACTCACCCAAATTGTTATGGAATTATATAAATATGATTTGCAATGATTTTGTGAGGTCTTTGGAATGTTAAAACATGTGGGTTGCACTATTGTCCAAAATTTTATCATATGAACAACGCACAGAGGAAAGAAGAATTGGAATAAGGATGAAGCCCCCCATATGGAGGAGACAAACTAACTTAATTTATTGGGAAGGATTGTTTCCCTGCGTTGTCATTAAGAAAATGGATGCTTTTGTTTTGCACAACTTCAGTTATTAATGGATACGTATCTAGCTGTTCCATGCTTTTCAACTGGGTTTCTATCATCTTTTATGGGCGAAGTTAGTGTTAATGATAATATCATTCTCTTTAGTTAGGATATTAGATAAGTGGATTTATTAATTGTGTATTTTGATGTTTTTTTTTCAAAAACTGTGTCTATTGGATGTCATTTTCAATTGTATTGTGTGCTTCTGTTTGAATCTGATTGAAAATTTACTGTTGTTATGTATTGAATCTTAAAAAGTCTATTTTAATTTTTGAAATAATAATATGTAAAACTTATTTTCATAGCAATTTAATTATGTGGTGTAATGAAGATTTGGGTTTATGCTTCTCACTAAGATTAGGGTGAGCAAAAAATTACTTTCCAGCATCTAAAGGATCATAAAGACAAGAAGTAATCACCATCTCTACATAAAATTTGCACATACTGAAATCATGAGTCAAATGGAGATGAAAATTGTATCAAATAAAATACTGGATGAGAGAGGTCAACTAACATACAACCATAGTAAATGTCCTATTTGATTCCTAATACCTAAATCATATCAACTAATTTATAAACTAAGGATAGTCATAGAAATGAATTCGTATGAGCACACAAAAATGACATTCATATAAAAAATGGTTGTGAATGACATGAAAATAGCCCAAACCTACCATGAAATCATTTATCTCACTTCCAAACTCATTGTCTTCAAGTGATCAAAACTATAAAACAAAAGCCTTTCTAAAGAGAAAACAAGGATGGAAGAATGATGTTTAGCCAAGATGCTACCATCTATTTGGAGAATGCCAACTCACTTACGCCATTCCCCATAAACTTTCCCACTAAGGATAGAGCTCCCTATTGAAAAAATAAATATATATATCTACAAGTAAAAGAAAATGTAAGTGACTATCCAACAAGAAAACTTAGATTGAAAGAAAGAACACCAGAGTTACTAGCAATGACACTCACCCTTCCTTGTTGATATCGATTACCCTTGTCCAATTCAACAAAGTTATAGCAAAAACCTATGACTCTGATGTATCAAACCATAGGGCAACCATTTTGAAATGTTTAATTACTATCTATTGAGCATCCTCAAACTTCATGAGAAAAGATTGATAATATTCATTACATTCATGGTATGGATATCTAGCATTTATATAACTTTATTAAACCTAAAAAGTGACAAATGGGTCTAAAGCGAGATTTACCCCCTCAACAATTGATGGAAACCTAAGAGAAGCCAAATAAGATTAATGAAATCATCCTACATCTAATCTATGCCTAACTTATTTCAACCTTTATCACCACCTATAGGAGCTTCATAGTTAGTGAACACACTTATTCATCTTAACATGAACCAAGAAATCATTCTAGTTACCATTGGAAACTTCTTCATTAACCCCACAATCTAGTGAGAAATAGGACATTTGATCCATGTTTTTCTAAAGTCTTGACACCTAATTTTCCATACAAATGCCTAACCTTAGCAACTTTTCTTCACTTTTCTATAATTAGTACTATTGATATTTGTATTATCATTTTTATTAACTTCTAAAATTTATATCGAGTCTAGACTTTAGCATCTACTTTTTAGTATTGTTGGAATAACTTAAGAAAGTTATGTACTAAGAGGGGAGGGGTGAATCAGTACCCTTAAAACTTTTAACCATTCATTGTGATCTATTACCGAGTTGAATACAATGCATATAATGAACATAAAGTAAATATTCCAAATCATAAAATATGGAACACATAACACATATTTTGGTCACGCAGAAATCCTTTATTAGAGGAAAAAAATGTGGTGGGGATCACACCCACAATCCTTCACTAGTGCAGTATAAAGGTTTCTCGGTTAGAGCTACAAATTTAGCTACTTCTGATAGCTTACCCTGTTATGAGTAATATACTCGGTTAAGAGTACTAAAGACTTATTTAGTCTACCTTGTTAGAGGATTTCACAATCTCTAATCTAAGAGATGTACCTAGTTAAAGGATTTACAAAATATAAGACATGTTAGGGCCTACCCACAAGTGGGATTTGTACTTCACCGATTACAAAAAAATTTATTACAAAATGTCTGATAAAAGTGCATCAATCAAATATTTTTCAGACTCAGTGTGTTCTATATCTCTGCTACCTTATTTTGCACTCGGTAGCTTAGTATAATAAGTTCTGCTTCATTCTGCATACCTCTCCTCTGCTTCACCTTTCAACATCTTCATCAACTCTTTCAACTCTGTTAACAATCTTAATAGAAATGTCAACTCTCTCTCTCTCTCTCTCTCTCTCTCTCTCTCTCTCTCTCTCTCTCTCTCTCTCTCTCTCTCTCTCTCTCTTCAAAACTGATATCTTATACATATTCAGGTGGTTAATTGGATCTAGGGCTTAGAGTTAACCTCTCCCATCCCATTTTAAGTTTGTCAATTCACTCAGTTTATTCATCTCAATTTTCCTTATAGCCTTTGGCTTGTCACCAATCGGGTAACTAGTTACGATGTGTAGAACATCTTTTTTTATCTTCACTGGTTGGTCAAGCCACATGAATTGGTCATGTACTCGATTGAGGACCATTCTTACCCACTATATTTTGAATACTTTCTGTATGTGAAGGGCATGAGTCAAATCCTTAGTCTCCAGATGAACGTTGTCATCTTTCATCTTTACGTTCACACATAGTTTCTTAAACGACATATCAATCTCCGTTATGCATATTTTCTGAACTTTGAAATGTATAAATGTCCGCACATCTTCAGTCAATATAACCATCGATGGTATTGATATTAGGGCTCCCGTCTTATCAGGTTCTACTGCTATTGCTGGAGGTAGCTTATACTTAGGGTTTACAGATTCTGCATTCTCTACAACAACTGGGTTATTAAACTTTGGTGTCATCTTTTCAAATTCTCTGTTAGATTCACTTAGGGATTTGTGTTTCTTGGTTTGGTTGCACAATTATAACTAGGTCAACACCAACTGATATCCAAATACGTTCAACTTATCTTGCAAATGATTGTAATAGTTTAGGAATACCTTGTTGATCACTCGAATACGCTTGAAGATTCAACTCTGCAACTTTGCTCACAATGCTCTTGAAAATGATAAGTGACAATGCTAGACGACTGGGTCTATTTATAGCTTTCACTAGGTTTTAGGGTTTCCAACGGTCATATAATAACAATAAATGCTTTACCGATCCCTTGTACCAATTGCCTTTACTTCCTTCTTACTGAAAGATATAAAATATGTATTTAACAATATTTATCCGAATGCATCTAAATATGCTAATGTGGATCTTTGGACATATACTAGGTACCGATTTAAGATTTAAAGATTTGCTTTGCAGTTCATGTACATACCTTATGATTGATTAGGTAGAGTCGGTTGCACCCGATCCAGAGGATGTGGTGCCTTCAATTGTTCCAAGTGATGTTCCATCTTCCATGGTCTTTCTCTTCCATGTCCTATTCATATTCTCTCTCATTTCTTCAATATTTACTTTCGGTTTTGTATAGTCAAAAAATGGAAGCACTTCCATGGTAGACTGGTTTAGCCTTCCGAGTAAGTGGTTTGGGGTCATATCAAGCACCTTGAATGGGTTCCTGATCTAGACTTGGCTTTCCCCCTATTCTACCTCTCTTTCCACTTCTTTCCATCCAGTTTTTGGCATCCTGGACTGCAGATCTGAGGTCTTTGACCTCAGGGTCAGGGTCGACCTCGACCCTGACCTAGGTCAAGGTCGACCTTGACCCTGACCTAGGTCAAGGTCGACCTTGAACTTGACCCAAGGTTCAAATCTCAGGGTCCCACAGTTTCTGGATGTCAGTCTTTGCAAAAGTTAATTCCCACTTCTGGGTCGGCTGTTTCAGGTTCCAAAGCGATGATTCCTAAATTATATTTAACATAGGTCCTCTCCTAGGGGTAAAGGCTTTAATGGGAATTTAATTCTCCTATGTCGGCCTCTTTAGAAGATTGTGCCCTAATTTCATATAAAAGGAAGCCTTTCTCTCTCATTTTCGCTAACCATCAACTAGGTGATACTAAGCATCCTTGAGCAATTGAGAAGCATTATCAAGTGAAGTTCAAGAAAGCATTCAAGCAATATTTGAAGCAAGGATTCATCCATCATCAAGCATTAAAGCATCTAATTCATCAAAGAGATCCATGGGAGGCCATTGAAGGATTCAAGCTACATAGTGCCCTTTTTGGTGATCTCTCCATCCATTTTCTTCCAAGCCTCTTCATAATCAAGAACCCGTTCAAGATTTGGTGTTGGAGATCAACAAGCAATTGATTGAAGACATCCTACATTCTAAACTATAGATCCATTTGTGCCTACATACTTGTGGATTCAAGGATTCGAATCCTCCACAAGGACTTTTACAAGCAAGGTGAATTTATGCATTTACTTTGTTTACTTCTGCAATTTCAATTATATATTTGAGGTTAATTCCAAAACCAGGGTTTGACCAAGGCAAACCCCTCTCCCCCCCAACAAGCAAATCTCTTTTTCTTGTAGGTACAGGTTTGGGACTGCGGATTTGGACCCAGATCTGGATACCCTTTTCAGCCAACTTCCGGGATCCACGAATAGATTTTCTGTCGAACCTGTGCAGGTCAAGATCGGTATTATTGGGTCAGGGGTGCCATTTGTGGGTCAAGGTCGACCTTTTTATTAAGACAGTGTCGCATTAGAAAATGATTTATGAGTTTTGTTTGTCTCTGCGTTTCCTTTCCAGATCATACTTCAGATTTTCCAGAAATAGTCTACAGACCTCGGAAAATAGCATTCTTTGATCTACAATACTTTAAGGTTAGTACATTTCTCCTATCCATTTCAATTCAAATCCTTAATCATTCTAAATCTATCACACATACATTCCTTTCTATAAAACGGGGAATTTAAGACTTTCCTCTTTGTTCTCATTTCCAAATGATCGATTCATTTGTGTATTGATCCTTTTTGGGTTGATCAATTTGGATTTTTCCTTTGTGCATCTTGGGATGAAAGAGGAATATCTTATCTTTCCCCCATAGATATCAAATGTTACATTTCTTATGTTAAACATTGTTATATGTTACATTTTATATGTTACAGGTTTCTTAGATGTCTCTTCCTCAGTTGGAGTCTTCTCTCGGTGTCTACAATCTTTAGCAAGGTGACTTGTCTTGTGACAATGGAAACATGTCATTCTTGGTTTTTCTAAGTTCTCCTATTGTTTTTTCCATGAAGTAACATACAATTTGTTTCTATGTGTCCATACCTTCCACATACTAAACATGATATCCTTGTATTGTAGTCCCATGGTATAGATGTATTTTGTTGGTTATTCTGCATGTTCTGTCAGTTTGGTGCCCATTTGTCATTTCTCCTTGGTGATCTGCATTCGTCAGATTTATGAGCGTACTTGTTGCAATTACTACAATATGCATCAAACTTAGGCTTCTTTGTGTTGTTTATAGTTCTTGATCTGCATTCAAATGCTCAGTGCCCATACTTATTGTAGTTATAGCAATAACAATCAAACTTAGGTCAGCTCGGTGACCTACCTCTTTTGCTTCTACAAACATTTGTAGTATGTCCATATTTCCCATAGTGGTAACAAATAGGCATGTTTGTCTTTGGTGGGGTAGAAGTATCTTGTTTTTCATCTTGCTTAGATGATTCTCCTTTCTCAGTAGTGCTCTCATTATTGAATCCAAGTTCAGTTTTGTCACTAGGTTTTTTCTGACCTTTGATTTGTGCATCCAATGATCTTAGTGCTTCATCACTTCTCTAGTATCTCATTGGCTTCTTTTTCAGATTTTAGTTCACTAGTCAATCTTTCAACTTCACACTTTAGTGCTTGATTCTCAGATTCTTTCCTAGCTACTTTAGTTTCAAACTTTCTTTTATCTTCTTCAGCTAATTTCAATGCATTTTCAACTACTCCCCTAGAGTCAAGTATCTTAGTGATGCTTACTTTTTGTGCCTCTCGATCTTTCTTTGCTAACTTCAGTTTCTCAATGAGTTTCTTGTTCTTTTCCAAGAGTTCTACAATGGCTGATTCAGCTTCATCACTCAAACTACCTTCAGATGTTGTCTCAAGATTATCAACATGTTATTGTGTGGATTTAAGTTCACTACACAGATGCTTCCTCACTCTCAAGGAATTTTCCAACTTTCTTTTCAGATCTTCAATCACCTCTTGTGCATTTTCTAGTTCAAACTCAAGACTATCAATCTTCTTAGATTGCTTGTAACTTTCCATAGCCATAATCTTTCCTCTTAGGTGGTTAAACCATTTTCTCAGAAGACTAGCTCTGATACGAATTGTTAGTATTGTTGGATAACTTAGGAAAGTTATGTATTGAGAGTGGAGGGGTGAATAAATACCCTTAAAACTTTTAACCATTCATTTTGATCTATTACAGAGTTGAATACAGTGCATATAATGAACATAAAGTAAATATTCCAAATCATAAAATATGCAGCACATAACACATAGATTTTGGTTACACAGAAATCCTTTGTTAGAGGAAAATTTTTTGGTGGGGATGACACCCACAATCCTTCACTACTGCAGTAAAAAGGTTGCTCGGTTAGAGCTACAAATTTAGCTACTTCTGATAGCTTACCCTGTTAGGAATAATATACTCGGTTAGAGTATTAAAAACTTATTTAGTCTAGTGTTAGAGGATTTCACAATCTCTAATCTAAGAGATGTACTTGGTTAAAGTATTTACAAAATATAAGACATGTTAGCGCCTAACCACAAGCGGGATTTGTACTTCACTGATTACAACATAATTCACTATAAAATGTCTGATAAAAGTGTCTTGAGGACTAGTTTGGATTTCTTGGACAAGGTCAACTTTGTTCAACATAGTCCTTTGGGTCCATAAATTTTACTGTCAGGAGTTACAGGTCTCAGAGTGCCAGACCTGTAACCATTTATAATTCTAATAGCTCTATGAAATTCAATTCCAGATTTGAAGTTTGTTCCATCTTCTCCTAGCTTCAAGGTGAGTTCATTCTTCTTCTTTTCATCTTGCATTTACTTTTATGCATAAGATCTAATATCACATTTAGTTAGTTGCAATTTTATTTATCATATCCTCAATTCCTTTCATAATTTTGCATATCATTTATATCATTATCATATAGGAATCTCCAAAATCCTCCCCAAATTTGTGTGGATCATAAATTTTCACCCTTACTCTCTCGGTTGTGCTAATCGGATTCACCTTGTTGGGAGTTTGGTATTCCAATGTATGTAGGAAGTGGGGATCTACCATTTATCACCATTTTCTTCATTACAGGCATAACAAGAGGCATTATTATTGAGAGGCATCATGTAAAGGATGGAGATGTGGAGTGTTTTGAGGGGCCATTCATGATCTAGGACATCCCATGGACACTATTTTGTTCCACGACCATCACCCACTCCTCGACTAGAGCATTTTTCCAGTTGTCATCCCATGGAAGAGACATTGGTGATGATGATTTATGTTTCACATATTTTCCTTAAATTAATACAAGAAATAATGTATTTGATTATTTTTTATTAAACCAACACAACTATGATAATGAACATGTATGTCTAATTCAATCCCATTATGATTGATTCTGGCCAATACTAAAATGATTAAATTGATACATGTGTGATTTAATTAAACACCTAGATGCTTAATTAAATACTATTGTTGATGATGTAACACACTCATGCTAACTTTAAATTTCTACATGATTTAGCTAAGTAAAATGCAATTTGATTTAACTTAACATGACATATGGAATATGTATTCAATAGTAGGCTAACACAAGGGAACACAGTCTCTTGATCTATGAAAAAAAATTATAAAAAGAATCCAAGAAAAAGATAACTATTTTGTCAATAATGAAGCAATGTACACTAAATATCAAAAATTATCTAACATAACATATTTTAAATGAATAATTATGCCAACATACAATCAGAGAGAGAGAGAGAGAGAGAGAGAGAGAGAGAGAGAGAGAGAGAGAGAGAGAGAGNAGCAATGTACACTAAATATCAAAAATTATCTAACATAACATATTTTAAATGAATAATTATGCCAACATACAATCAGAGAGAGAGAGAGAGAGAGAGAGAGAGTTTTGAATTTGAGCTCTAGTGTTTGTAGTTGTCGGGTTAGGAAAAGTACCATCATACAAATAATGAAAAATATGGGACTACCATTCATCCAATTCTAGGTTTAAACAACAAACAACATTAATAGAACTATCAGAAATAGATGGGTTTAAAATATTAGGTATAGTAAATTGATAGTCAATTGAAGGATCCTCAATGGTTAGAAGGGAAGCATCACTTGCCATCACATCTGCATGTTAATTAGCTTTTGTGGTAAATGGCAATGGTGTGGGAAATGAATTTTTTGAGTAATGATAAAGAAAGGTCGTAGTATTGAGAGAGTTTTTTATGCTTAGCTTGATAAATTCCCTTGACCTATTTGATAATTAATTGAGAGTCACCAAATATTTATAAATGTTGAACTTTAAGGGATAAAGTTTCTTTCAATCTAGCAATGAGAGCTTCATATTCTACAATATTATTGGTGCATAGAAAATTAAGACAATGGGATGAGGGAATTGGCTTTCTCCAAGGAGGTATTAATATAACACTAACACTAGACCCAACTCAACACCTAGATCCATTGAAGAATAATTCTCATTTTGTTCATATCTATAGAAAGACAAAACTCATTGGGAAAAGAATCAGAAGAATCCACAAGAATATTTGAAGGAGCTTTGGCTAAGTAGTTAGTTAAAGAATGTCCTTTAATCACTTTTTGAGAAATAAATTTAAGATCAAATTCATCTAATGTCATAAACTATTTTTCTAGGTGTTCTGAAAGATCGTATTTTGAAAAGAGATGCTTTAGGGGATCAAATTTAAAAATAACATGATAATCTGCACGAATAAGATAATGTCTTAGTTTTTGAGCTATAAAGATTAGGGATATATATTGTTTTTCTATCATGGTATATCTAACCTAATAATTGATCAATATACAACTTATATAGTACACAATATGTTCTTTATCTTCTTGATCGCACTCAATTGATAAGGCAGAAAGAGCATTAGAAGTAGCCAAAGTATAAAGAAGAAATGGTTGCTTAAGTATAGCAGATTGTAGGACTGGGGGATTAGCGAGATAATGTTTCAAGTCTTCAATGGCTTTTTGACAATCTTCATTCCTGTTGTCACTGAGGTTTGCACCCTTGCTGAAAGCTTCTCTAACAGCAACCTAGTGAAACATGGAATCAACCTCCAAGCTGTGGGACTTGAACTACGAGATTGAATCTCCGGAGAAGGCCGGCTTCCTCTACTATCAGGATGCACCTAAAACTATCTCTTGCAAGTAAAAGAGAGAAGGAGATGCAGAAACCAAATTACTTGAAAAGGGAAAGGTGATACACCAAGATAGGGCCTAATTTCTTCTGCCTTGAAACTACACTACACATCCATACAACTCAACTAACACAACTTCTACCACATGATTCTTAGCAAACATGTGAAGGTCAGAGACTAAAATTACTACAAGGGAAGAGAAAACTTCAC
>MU223128.1:265681-280644 GCA_018584345.1 Thuja plicata | reverse complement strand
CCATTATCTCTGTGACAGATGTCATCTTTTCTTTCATCCACTTTATGCATACTTGAAGTCTGACTCACCGCCCCTGATCTGGCGACATCCCGACTGAGGGAAATCTCTTAGCATGAAACCGTTAGTCGCTGAGTCGGGACTGTTTATCCATTAACCGCCAAATATCATGAGACCACGCGACCGAAGAGAAGTCTTAACTGTTTGACTGAGATGATCAAGCGACCATGCGACATGAAATAAGCGCAAGGTCGGGAGACATTTCTTTGACTTGCCAATACTTCTCGCGATCACCCGACTGAAGGTGGGTCTCGTTCCCTTTAAAGCTTATAACATGGAATTCAAGTGACAACCCGAATAAAGAGAGATCGTCAAGTCTCGAGACATAGATGGAATATTCTGTTTCTTCAAGAGACTACGCGACACACAGGAAAAACTAAGTCGGGAGAGGCTTTGGCATATTCGATCTGGGTTATGCGATCAAGCGACCAGACTTTAAAGCACATGCTCTTAGTGATTGGAAAAAGGTAACTTCCAAACATAACGTGCCAAGGCTTAGGGCTTTATCCTCGTTCATTTGCATGAAAGACTTAGGGTTTAGGGGTTCTGAGGGTTTTAGCAGAGAAGTTGCACAAGGACAGAAAAATTGGGCAACAATTCCATTGAAAAATACTATCTTCCTTAAGTGATAAAGTGAAAGGAAGGGTTTGGTCAGAAGGGCATGAAAAAACTACGAATAGCTTGAATTTTTCCTTGCAAACTATGAAATTGAGAAAATTTTCAAGGGGATGGCATATTGACAATAGAATCATTTTTCTTTTCATCCACCTTAGTCCCACAATGTGATAATATATATCCCAACAATTTTCCGCTATCCATACCGAAAACTCTTTTTTGGGGGTTCAAACACATGTACTTGTGAATTATTTCAAAGATTTTTCAATGATCTTAAGATGATCTTAGCACAAATAAAATTTAGCCAAGATATAATCAATGTAGTTCTCTAACATTTTATGCATATAGTCTTGGAAAATAAGGGTCGTAGCAAGTTGATAAGTAACACCAATTTTTTTAAACCCAAAAGGCATAACAACCCAACAAAAGTTACCCCAAGGAGTTATGAGAGTTGTTTTATATTGATCTTCAGGATTATAAAAATTTGATTGTACCTAAAAAAACCATCCATAAAAGACAACAAAGCATGACCAAACTATCATATCAATATTGGGAAGAGGAAAGTCATCTTTTAGAGAAGCTTTATTGAGGTCTCTAAAATTAATACACATTTGTATCTTATTATGTTTTTAGCAGTAGCAATAAAATTCAAAATCTAGGGGGAATATTCTATAGGATAAATAAATCCAGCTTTAAGGAGATTTTCAATCTCTACTTTAACACGTAAAGTGATCTTAGGAATCATTTTTGGATCTTTTTCTTAATGAGTTTAGCATCAAGAATCAAGACAATTTTATGGGTAACAATTGTAGCATCATTTCCAAGCATATAAAAAAAGTGCAAGAAAAAATGTCTAGAAACTTATGAAGAAGAGTAGAAGGGCCACATCACTCATCATCATCCAAATATTTCCAATCTCAATAATATTTTCCTCATTATAAGGGTCCATTTGAATATTGATATTTTCCATTATAAGGAGATTGTTTTGTTGAGGAATGCCCATTGGTAAAGGGAACTCATGAGTCTTTTTCACATCATCATTAACATCTTCACCAAAACTTCAACATTTAAATAATAGGGAAGGTCATGATTATGGTGATATCGAGGGAGGTGATCATATATGTGTAATAATCCATCCATTGACTCATCAGTACTAAAAATGTCGAGAGGAGGTATAATAGAAATATGATTAATGTCTATAAAATAAAGGTTAACAATAGAAAGAGTTTTAGAAGAGATGTTTAATTGTTCTTTTTAAGGTGTATTGTAGTAGATATATCAGGCGGTGAAGGGCTCGAGGGCTCTGTAAGTGGATTCCACGTGTGGACTAGATCTTTTCCCACCTTGCAGACCCTTAGCGGCTGTGTTGTGTTTTTTTTTTTTGGGTTGTCTATCTTCTCTTCGTGCTTGTTTTTCGCTCTGTTGCTCCGAGTTTGGTTGCTTCTTTTTAGTCAGTTTTTTTTTGTATGTTATGTTCGTTCCTCTAGTTGCCTTTTAGGGCTCGACCCATTCTTTTCATGGGCTTGTGTTGATGTTATGGCCAATGATGGTTCTGATTTGTGCCTAGAAATTGGTAATCATTCTAAGGAAGGGCAGAATGCTCCCGATTTGAATAATGATGACGACCGAGGATCTCGTGAAACAAAAGGTAACAAACCTTCATATAAGGTAGTAGTTGCAGATGGGTCAGTGTCCAAATGCCCATAATATGCTTTTTTGAGAGTATATCGATTGAGAAAGATGTGGTAGATAGAGGAAAATAGACCAACTCCAATGGAGATCGACGAGGAGATGGAGCCGAGTCAGGTAGTCCCTACAATTCTGATGGAGGAAAAGGTAAGAACACTAATCTTGCTAGTAATACCATTTCTTTGTCGCCAAACGAGGACATGTTGAATGCTATTAAGGAAGAACAAACTAGGCTAAAGAATATTGCAATATTCTTTGTTTGCATGGATGTTAAATTTCTTCCTGCACGCAAATTTCTTGATGACTGGATTAATAATGTTTGGGGAAAGAAACTTAGCATTTTTGTTAGTTTTAGTAGAATGATACAGAAAGGATTATTTGTAGTCTTTTTCAAAAACCACTCTATGCAAGAGAAGGTGTTAAAAAAGAGTACCTAGAATGTAGGGCAGACCATGTTTAGAGCCCTATCATGGTCTCCGAAGGGAAATCATGAAAATGTTATCTATCAAGCCTCTCCCTTTGGGGTAGAACTTAGAGGTATACAACCATAATTATGGTCTTTCTTACCACATATGTTGAATCCTTTAGGTTCAGTCCTACAAATTGAGGACACTAAGGTCACCCTCCCACACCTTAATGTCTGCATTCTTCTGGCTCCCATCCCAGGGGTTACTTTCCCTGATAACATCTCTTTGAACTTTGATGGAGACATCTATCATTGGGAGATATCCAAACTCAGGGATATTGGTGCCCATTTACATTGTAAGTTGAATGGCCATAATAAAAAGGATTTCCCTTTGCTTAAAAATATTCAAAAAGACTTTCACTTTGGTAACAATAATGGTAATCAACCAAACCCTAAAGATAATAGGGCTATTGTTGATACTTAAGCCGACACCTTTGTGACTTTGAAAAACCCTTTGTTTGATGAGGAATATGAGGTGAGACATGCTTCCACACCCTCCTCTGAACCCCTTGAGAAGAATTATGTTATTCCCTAGTATATCCCCGTGCCTAGAGAAAAAGTTAATGAAGATAATTCCAGTCAAAAAATGACCAACAGATTGCTCTGTCTAGAATTAATGCACGGGATAATAAACTTAAAGAGGCTTACAAGCCCAAGGCACCTCTAGAATAGAAGAATGCCTCATATGTCTCCAAACTTTATACTATAGACAATGAAAAATCTTTAGGAAAAGGATTCAATACTGAGACAAAGTGTACGGAGGAGGGATTCACTTAAGTCATTTCTAAAAAGAAAAAAAGGAAAAAATATGAAAGAAACAAAAGTCTCAAAAACAATGATAGAACCAATAAAATTAAGGGAAATGACATCCCTGAATGCTTCACCAGATTATGTAGAAATACAACACCCTTAATTGGTCAATGATGAAGATACAAATTCATAGCTGGAATGTAAGAGGTGTGGAAATGCCTGATAAAAAATACATTGTTAGAAGATGGTGTAACAACCTTCCTAGTAAAAACATAGTTTGTCTTCAAGAAATCAAAGTTAGTAGATATCAAGCCTTTAAAGTTCTTAAACTTGTCTGGGATAGCTCCAAATGCCTATACTCTAGACATGATAGAGGAAAGGGGGGTCTAGCAACACTTATCAGCCCTCTTTGGAGTGATAAAATTATGGATCATAGGATCTCACCATGTAACAGGGCTCTTTGTAAATAGCAATGGAAAAACCATAGGGATCTGCAATATCTATGCTCCTAATGACTATAGAGATAGGGAAAATCTTTGGGATTGGTTGACCTCCAACTTACCCGAGGCTGCATCAACTTTTGTTGAGGATTTCAACATGATATAATCTCTAAGGGAGAAAGAAGCTCAACTCCAGACCTATCAATATTGAAAAAGAGTTACAAGAGAGGGGAGACAGTGTGATCCTGGAAAAAGAGTTGATTGAAACTAAGGGAAATTTAAGAACTATCCAAGAGTACAAAATCTAGGGACAAAAAATTAGAGCTAAGGCCAATTGGATTAAAGAGGGAGACAGAGGCACAAAATACTTCTTCAACATTATTAGAGCTAAACAGATCAGGGAAGCTATTAGCAGTATACAGATAGTAGATGGTATTAGCAGTGATAATAGCACCATTATGAGTACATTTGTGGAATTCTATAAAAGATCTCTTTAGTTCTGAACATAATGAAGGAAATTTCATCTATATGGCACAATGCACCAGTATCATCCCAAAGAAAATTAACAAAGATCAATATAGAAAGTTGAACAAAGATATTTCCATTCTAGAAATCGAGGATGTCATTGGGGCTCTGGCCAATGGAAAATTCCCAGGCATTGATGGTCTACCTACCAAATTCTACAAATCCAATAAAGAATGGATTTCAGTTGAGCTGTTTGACCTTTACAGATATGCCTTTGATATTGGTACTTTGGGGAACAATGTCAATAAAGGATTAATTAAACTCCTCCCTAAAGAAGGAGACAAAAACCAAGTGAAGAACTGGAGACCCATCACCCTTTTAAACATGTCATATAAAGTGACAGCTAAGTTATTGGCTAAGAGTTTCTCTGAAGTCCTTAATGATATCATTTCAGTCACTCAAACTGGTTTCATAAAAGGCAGGTATATTCTTGAAAACCTTATCACTAGTTGGGAGGCTATGCAATGGGCCAAAGACAATAAACATAATGTTGCTATGATACTTCTTGATTTTGAAAAGGCATATGATAGGATTGAATGGCACTTTGCACTGGTAATGTTAGAGAAGTTGGGGTTTCTAGAATCCTTCTATAGATGGGTTAAAGTAATGTTTAAAGACTCTAATACTATTATTGAAGTAAATGGAGAACTCTTAGAGGCCATCCCCCTTGCTATTTCCATCAAGCAAGGATGTCATCTTGCTCCTGCCTTTTATGTTATTATTGTTGATGCTCTGACCTATATCCTTAAAGCCCTCGAATTTGGACCTACCATTAAAGGTATCACCCTGTCTAATAGCAACATCTTGTTCCTTGAGGAGTTTGTTGATGACACTATCCTGTTTGTGGATCTCTCAAAGCAAAATTTTGACAGAGTGGTGAATAGAATCCAACTTTTTTGTACAGCCTCTAGAGAAAAAATTTCTCCTCATAAATCTGTCATCCTTGGATGGCACAACACCCCTCCTCCTTGGCTTAGACTCAAGGGGTGGCAATGGTCTGGACCTAACTCCATTGTTAGATACCTGGGCATTCCATTTTCTCTTGATCCTTCCCTTAATGATATGTGGAGTTGGATATTCAGGAAAATTGAAAAGAAACACTTGAAGTGGAAAACCCAGATGTTATCTCTAGTAGGCATGGTGCAAGTGGTACAAAAGGTATTGGCATCCCATGCTACATATTATGCTTCTAAATGTTTTTTTGCCAACTCCCAATATAACAAGTTGGAAAAAATCCTTAGGGATTTTCTGTGGTCAGATGGAATTGGAAATAGGAAAAGACACAATGTCAAATGGGAATGGTGTTGCACCCCAAAATCACAGGGTGGCTTGGGGATCAAAGATCTTAATAAGAAAGGTATAGTCTTGGAAACCAAATGGATCATCAAATCAGTCTCTAGTAATGAACCATGGAAAACACTTATTAGGAACAATATTGCCAATGTCACCATTAAAAGGGGCAAGCTTTGGAACAATGTGTCATTTATTGATATATTACTAGGGGAATTTGACGTGAGGTCTCAGGTTCTAAAGTGTGTGCTGCAATATGGAAAGCATGGAGGCATGTCAGAACATTCCTCTATTCTAGACATGCCATTGGGAAGAACCCCTACTATTCAGTTCTGGACAGATCTATTTGGTGGGGATTGTACCTCAATAATAAACCTCTTGCTCTCTAATAGTGCTGCTCTGCTAAAAGTTGGCATAGAAAAGGCATCTCACTCATCGATGATATATTGGAGAATAGCAGAATTCTCACCTAGGCAGAGTTGAGAAATAAATTCAACATTCCTTCCTCTCAGAAGAAGACATACACACTCATTACAAAAGTTGTGGGTAACTGGTCTCCAAACAAATGTATCTATTCTTCTCAGAGCCTTGAACACATTAAATGGATGGGTGGAACATAGTTTGGCAAGTCCTCTTGCAAACATCTCTACCTACTCCTTAATAATAATGATAATATCTTTGGACATATCAACCAAGCCTGGGGTCTGAACTGGTCTTGCAATAAATGACATCTAGTCATTGATTTTTTATGGCATGCTCATGTTGAACCCAAAAAGATCTGCTTTAAATGGATTTTTATTTTGAAGAAACATGCTATTGGTTATTTTGTTTCCCAAGGTGTCAATAATACCATTTTTTGCTCTATTTGCAATTGTACTGAAACTTATGAACATGTTTTTTTTTAGTGTTAATGGGCTGGTATGATTTGGTCTGTTTTCTTTGGTAATAAAGTATGTTGGAATCATCAACATGGTTTATCTTGGCATGAAGTTTTTGGTTGGTTATGTTGATGCTTTTGATAGTTATCTCAATAACTTTTGATTGACCTTCACCACTAAAGTTTTATGGCTCGTCTGGAAACAAAGAAATGAGGATATCTTCCAAGCTAAGAAGAGGGTTCTTACTGAGTTTAATCCAAAAATCACACATTTTTCCATCTTGAAACATGTAACAACGACCATACAAGTCTCCAAAGAAAGATCTCAGAGGTTGATCAATGAAGGAGCTATGATATTGTTCCCAAAAGATATTCAAAGCTCCACTGCCACCAACGAGGTACTTGCCCTGACAGATACTAATAGAACCAACGGCAACAGGTATGCCATTGAAGAACCCAACCCTCCTAATGTTCTGATAGGGGAAAACATATTTGAAGAAACAATCCACAAAGATAGAAACACTCCAGGAATGAGCAGTACAGATAACAACGATGAACAATGGGGAGCTGATGAACACAGACTAGGCAATAAAATATAAGAAACCTGATCCACAGAAGATTCCAAAAATTTTGTATATATCCAGCTTGGATATAATGTTGTATAGTCTTTATTGGCTCTAGTCCATATTATGATTGTATATACTAGAACATAGAACTGAGAGATAGTAATCTATAGATCTAGTGTTGTCAGACTATTCCATTGAACTCTTATTAATGTTAACAGTTGATTCTATATTTTTAATAGAAAAAAAAAAGAGTTTTAGAAGAGGAAAATATAACATTCACATTAAGATATGGTTTTTGATACTTCTTCTTAGTGAGTTTGATAGGGTTATATCCAAGGCCAAAAGAATTTTCACGAAAATCATTTTCTAAAGGCACTCAAATTACTTGTTCATACACACCACACCTGTTATCATTATAACCATGTTTAGCTAGGAGACAAATAACAAGACCGTAACCAAAATCCATATTTGCAAGAGGTGGGGGAGCCTCATAGGTCACTCTATAATAAAAAACAAGATTAGGATGAATATAAAAAAGTTCATTTTAAGTAGAAGCAACTAAAAAATTGTTATTGAGTGGAAAAGGTTGTCTTTTGCTTAGATTCTTCACTCACACCTTCCTTATAAAATTCCTTTTCCTTATGTTCTATCAAAGGAACTTTATATTTCCCTCTAAAGGAAGACATGAAATATAAGGTTCCCCAATTATTTTCCAAAAGAAAATTCTCGTGTGAAAGGAAATCTTTAGATGAAGATGGTTTTTTCTTGTTGAATAGGTGTAGGAATGGAAGGAGAATCATATTTATTTTACAAAAAATTGTTGGCATTTGATGAAGGTGATATGAGTTTTGATCATGAGATTGTATTGTGGTGTTTTCATTTCTGGAAACATGATCTATTTGAGGCATAAGATCAGTTTTACCGATGGTGTTGAAGGATCTAATTGGAGAAATGACTAAGTGCTTAGTCAACTAGGAAGAAGACAGTATGTGAGGTACATGCGACCAGATTTGGAGTTAGAGATCGAGTTAAGGTGTGAGATCGTGCATTTTTCATATATAGAGGCATATATAGCTATATCTACCGCCGTATCAGATAGATTGAAGTATTGAGCAAGTTATTAAAGATTAAAGCGACACTCACAAGAAGAACAAGAGTAAGGCAAAGTGAGTTTGATTAGATCAACTAACCGGTCAATTTAATGTTTGTAAATGTTTTATTTATGACTTTTTAATGATGTGTTGACTTTATTGAGTTTACCATTGCATTTTGGCGTGATCAAATTTTATTTTTATGTTAGTGGGTAAAACGTTTTAGGGAAGAGGCCAACTTGGACAAGTTGTTATAAAATAAGGATGAAATCAAGTTTTAGGGCATGATGTATTGATGTGATAGGTGGTTTGGATTGTGTAAATTTGAAGAAAGGAGAGTTGATGTTTAAGGTAGCGTTGTGATCAGAATTGAAGTGGATATGTTAGACAGGAAGTGTTATAATCAGATCATTTACTCTTGGGTCTATCTCAAGGCATGCCCTAACAGGTTTGCAAGTGAAATCTTTTAACAAGGTCACTCCTAATAGGGTGAGCATGATCTCTAATAGGATGTGAAGTATACATCCTCTAACTAGGTAACTCTTAGAAGGAGTTTGTAATCCCTTAACATGGTAGTTCTTAACATGACTTATATTAGCTTCTAACTGGGCTAAAGATACTCTTAATTGGGTATACCCTTAGTAGGGTTTTTGTAATTGCTCCTAATAGGGTAGATTTATTTGGTGCACTAGTGAAATTTGTGGGTATCATCTCACATAAGGTTTTATCCCTCTAACAGGGGTTTACACAGGAAAAATCATGTGTCTTATGATTACTTTATGTGAATGGTTTATTTGCTTAGCTTCTATATAATATCATGTTGGTTGTTGTGGAAGCTATTGAAGAAGTGTTTCAGTTTTGTAGGTGCACTGATTCACCCCCGCCCTCCTCTCAGTGCCTTTAAAGACTAACATAAAATTTGTAACTTATGATCAACCTTAGTGGTATAGATGAGGTTATTCTAGATAAATTTAACTTTATAATGAAGGGTTGAGGGGATGATCTGCATAGATTTCAACCAAGGTCTCCCTAGAAGAAGTTTGTAAGTAAGAGTACTAGGCATGACATGGATAGGTGTAGGTAAAGTAACAAGACCTATTGTAATAAGAAAAGTTATAATGCCTAACATATCTCTTTCAACGTTATTAAATCCACAAATAGAAAAAGGGTTATTTTTAATTAAGGAACTATCCACATTAATCTTATACAACAACTCAATGCTACAAACACTAAGACCACATCCATTATCAACCAAATTTCATCTAATGGAGTTATCATTAATAAAAACCAAAATCACGAGAGGGTTATATCAGTGTTGCACTTCAAAAGGAGGTAATTCTTCTTCGAGAAACACAATTTCAACATTAGGTCTAGTTGTGTACACGCATTCCAATAAAGTAGTCATATCATTAGGTTGCATAGGTGGAGAAATATTCATATTGTTTTAAAGCATCATTTAGCATTCCATGGTACATAGATGAATGTTGGATCAACTCAAAAAGGGATATGTTGGCAAAAGTAGCATGGATTTTCTCAAGAAGATCATATTCCCTTCTAAGGTTTTGAGGATGGAAAGGTGCAAAAGGAAGCACCGGTTGAGAAGTGGGGAGAGAAATGAGAATAGTTGGATTAGTAGGTTGCCTGTTGTTTCTTGTGTTATATGGATGGGTAACCACTTTGTAATTTTGGGTGATTTTTTTTGAAAAGTTGAAGGGTCTAAATTCAACTATAAAGCTTGAATGTGTACATCTAAGGATAACATGAAATTATAACCAACCCAAAGAGAGACGTACAAGCCAATCATCAGTCGACAATCTCCTTGTCATCTTCATGATCCTTTGAAAGCTTCTTGTTGATGATGTAGTTGTTGAATGATTGATGTAGATGTGCAAATGAACTTGAATCTTCACATTGGTTGTTATCCTTGATGGGGAGATCTTCACTTCATAAAATGTCTTCAAATTGTAGAGTCAAGCCTTCACAATTGTGTCCATTTCATTGCTTCTAGTTCTTCTTAATTTCTTGTTGCAAATGAACTGAGATGACTTTGCCTTTATATGCCTTTCAATCTTTTCAGGGTGCAAAACTTGAAGGAGTTCGGAAAGGATATGGAAATCCCACTAAAATCACAAGACCTAGATCCAATTCATATTTAGGATCAATCTATAACGTAAGGGGCACCTCCCAATGTAGGGGTGGATTGGGTTGGTCCATACATCCCAAGCTACCCTTTACAAGCCAATTGGGACTCAAATTTGAATCAGGGGTCAATATGGACATTGGGGATATTCAAGATATGCGCAAAATTGATGTATGATAAGTAAAAATGTACAAAATGCCACTCATTATGAACTAGGTCCTATGTATATAAAAGGTGATCAAATGGATGAAATAATTAAAGGGCACACTTACAATAAATGACCCACATAAATGTTTGATGACATAGGATTAATAAAGGACACATATTTGAAATTTTTTATTGATTACATGCATCATGGAGTCCTATAATAAATCCTAAGATGAAACACTCTAAAATGAGTGCTAACAAATATGGAATTGTACACCTTAACAAGGTGCGAACAATTTATTATGGTACAGTGTGTATATGTGAAGTCTATCTATCTTATAGTTTTGATATTTTTACTTAATCTTTATAATCCTATTTCATGCAAAAGAAAACATTCAAGTCTTCTTAAATTATTCTTAGCAAATATTAAATTAATAATAAATCACATAATTTATAACCATTTCAATTGTGTTTTTCATTTAATTATAAACTTATCAGATAAAAGATCATAAAAAACTATAAAATGATTAACACAACTTTTTTTCTTGTTATAACAAATTAATTGATCTTCAATAAATAGAAGATAAAATTAAAATATATTTAAAAAAATATAATAAAAATAAAACTAAAATAAAATTATTAAAATATTGAAACAAACTTTAAATGAAATGAAAAATCTAAAAAATTAAAAATTCTAAATAAATTTAAATAACATGACCTAATTACGTCGAAGATGTTTCCTATATGAGAAGGAGGAGCTGGGTTTTAAAATCAACAGCCCAAAATTGGGTTGAACGAATGACTACCATCAGAATGATTCTGGTCATTCATCGTTTCAAGGCCACCACAACTATATTTTACGTGGATGTAGACATCGAAAGGATAGATGGGTCAATTTTAGTATACGACATGCAACCGACATGAAAATGCCCAAGTAAACTCTCTCCGCGTCATATATTAACTATCACATCATAGGTTGTAATAATCATGAGAAAGAAGATTATCTTGATCCCAACGTAAGAAAAGGAGCTGAGTTTTCAGGGAATGAAATGAATTCACACTGTAATGAAAACCAACAACTGTCAACATCGTTCCAGAAAATTTGAGCCAATTGATAATTTTCTTTATGGAAAGAAAGGGCAGATTTAGCCAGGACTAGATTAATTTTAATGTTGATGTTAGTATTATTTTATTATCATGCACGCCTTCTAAGCATTGCAAAACAAGATGAATAAATACATTAATAATTAAAATTAATCACAAGCACAATTGAATGACCTCATTAGAAAACTAATAGCTACTTTAACTTGATGAAATATTTGCAGAATCTAGATCTTAGTGAAAATTTCACTCGGTTAGTACTCATACATTTCAGATCGTAAGACTAGAGTAATACATTGTTTGTAAACATAACCCAAACCCACAATTTTTTCGTTGCAAATGATGGCCTTAAAGTTTGTGACTATAATTAGAGTTGCACCGAGGGCAGTAGAAGTTGCATATCAGATGGAAGTCTTGTCTGCATAGACTTTTTGTCGCTAATGATCTCTAGAAAGAGCACTCCATAGTTGTACACATCAGGTTCTCATATTCTGGACTGCATATTTTGGAGCAGTGTAACCATTGACTGCATATTCTGGAGCAGTATAACCCGTGCAATATAGGGATCAAAATTGAATAATTTGACAATTATTAGATCTAAATCACTAGGAAAAAATAGGGCTCATAAAGAACTAAATTTTGGGCTGGAATTTTTCGTCTAGCAGAATATTGGTAGATTTAACATCTCTATGCACAATGCGTACATGAGAATGCTCATGAACATAAACCAAACCTCTTGTTGTACCCAATATGGTATTAAATCGTGCTTCCCAACTTAGGCAAGTTCTTCCTTTACCTGTCATATCAAGTGAATTCATTGTTGTTAACTCCAGATCCTCCTAGATTAGAATGCCCACGATAGCAGAGTAAACAAAATTTTGAGATGTACTCATGTTGAATTTTATAACAACACTATTACTTTTTAATTTCTAATGCATGCGAACGACCAACATAAAGACCTCAAACACTGAATTGAAGGTAATTCTGAAGGTTGAGGAACAACAATAACAAATATTACAATCACAGAGGCAAATAATATACGTGTGGCATAATACATTGGAGGATGCATAGCATGAATGACATGTGGCCCGTAACTATTATGGATGCATGGAGAATGGATACCCACACTCACGCCATATCTATCAATGAATGCATCATATCCTTTTTCTAATATTTATAATTGTCAAACCCTAAAAATTTATATTTAAACTAAGGCTTAACTTATTAGTGTGAGACATGTTTAATTTAGGCTTATTCATCAGACATAGTTAGTTGACATTAAAATTATAAGCATAAAAATATTTTTGTTAGTTGACATTATAATTATAAGCATAAAAATATTTTTTGTTAGTTGACATTAAAATGATAATCATAAAAATATTTAAGTAGTAATAATAAAAAGAAGATTACATTTATATCATCTTAGCATTAGGTAAAAATGATTATATTTATATACAAATATAATAAAAAATATTCATCTTCATAGTATTTATATCGAGTTACAATATGAATAGATGCATGGGTTTATATGTATGTATATGTATATATAACAATTTTGAATCTAGGGTCATCATAGTGTCATTTTAAGATGAAGGATAAATATAATTAGGAACACATATAATTGTCACCAAGCAATATTTTCAAGACATAAGATTAGATTATTTTTAACATTGATATTAATATTAACAAAAAAATTACTAAAATTAATTTTTGAAAATATTACTTTGCTCTGAAAGTTTGAATGACTATGATCTTAGCATCTCAATAAATATGAATATAACGAAATAGAAAAAACATTTTAGTGTTAGTTTGTTTTTAAGTATATAACGAAATAGAAAAATATATTTATAAATGTTTATATATTCAATGATTTAACTCATTTCAAAATAATATAAATTTAAAACTTTTAAATTACAAAAATATTTATTTCTCCCTCTTTATACCCCTTACCTCCTCTACTAATTGACCTTATGCACAACATAAATGTATAAAAGATATAAAATAAATCCTAATTAACTTCTACACCTTTTGGGCCTACCCATTGCAATTCCTCTATTCCCTGGAAAATTATTCACAAGGGTCACGATAGAAGTTGTGTTATAGTAAGTCTGGCCATTGATGACCATATAGATGAACACACACATCTCCCACACAGCAAGAGTCGCTAGGCGACCGGTCACAAAGAGCCATATGACCACATAGCCTAACGAATTATGTGTTTCTTTGAAACACAGGACAAGCCATGGAGGAAAGCGTTCATAGAGGAGGCCTTAGATAATGGTTATACACTCCCTGGTGTCTTTTAAGATGGAAATTAAGTCAAGTTGTTGTGAGGTGTAGGTAAATCGAGTCTTAATGGTCTGAGAATAAAGGGTAAAACTATATGAAGCTCTTGGACGACATTCTATTCATATGCACACTACCAATATTTGGAATATGTTATAAATAGTTAGAGATATAGAGAGATGGAGATGAGTAGAGAGTGATAGAAAGAGACAAAGAGAGGTAGATAGAGTTAGAGAGATATGGCTAGAAAATGATAGAAATATATAGTTAGAGTTAGAGGGATAGAAAGAGCTAGAAATAGGTAAATAAATTTTTAGAGAGGTAAATAGAATTAGATTCACAAAAATATTGTCATTGTTCTCTACCTACCCCTCTTATGTATATATTATTTCATACATATATTGCACAAAAGTATGGATAATAGAAACTAAATGGATTTGTATATATTCCTATTCCACCAATAGAAACAACTTTGGCGTGGGACATTTTCGGTGGGAAGTTCCTTGAAATGATAAATGAAACCATGCTGGTAAGTTGGCTACACAACTGGTACTAATTTAAACTGGTACTAGTCTGAGGCCAGTAAATGTCATTGGGGGAAATCCCGTAAAAAGAGCAATTAAGAATCTTTCTCATGCCTTTTAAAATATCAGAGTAAAAGAGCACTTCGAACCAATAAAAGATTCCAAGTGAGCCCTCAAGCTTTGAACATATTGTGTTGCCGGTCAATGAGAAAGGGGTAGAATTTGAAGGGAAAGATACAAACCCAGTGCAACAGAGTCCTTTGTAACCAGGAATAACTTTAAGGAACCCCCCCCTCCCAAAATTTATAAAATTGTGGCGAATCACATGTCATTTGGGTGAAAAAAAATTAATAGTGTTGGCGAATTATGCGTCAATCAATGGATATTTGGTGGCGAATT
>MU223128.1:253352-265581 GCA_018584345.1 Thuja plicata | reverse complement strand
AAATTGCGTAATCATAGTGGCGAACGTTCCGACCACAATATGACTATTTTATAAAATCTGGGCGAACCGGTCAACTAGTATACGGTGTTTTTTTTCACCAATTTCTATAGCCCGATCGGGACATATTCGTCAATTGGTGAATAATCGCCACTAAAAAAATCCCTGTTTGTAACCATGGATGACAATATTAGGGATGTCCATTTGCAGGGGAAAAGTAGGGTTTTGATATTTGGAATGAATGGTTTCACGGGTCATTTCGGTGCCATGGCAGGCTTATAGGTTGCTCATCCATCATTTTATTTTGTTAGACCTTTGTCTCTCGAGGATCCTGTCGAGGCTGAAGTTGTTGGCAATTTAAGGTCTTCTAGAGTTCATTACCAGGTAATTTCTATCATTGCTTATTATTAGACTTTACAGAAGATTTTTGTTTCATTTCAGAATCCCAAATCTCTTCATGGTGAACAGTACTTTAAGGGTAACCCAAATTAATACAACCCCAAATACAACACAGGGTGGATTTTATTCTGAGAAGTGTGGAATTGAAAAGATTATTATGTCATGGGGCCACGATGAATACATGCACATGGTATGTGCCAATTCTCTAAATTAGCAAAAATTGTCTTTTATGTTAAGATCTCTGTCATTATTTCACAACAAAGCAATTTTGGGGAAAATAGGTTGGCAAAATGAACAATACTACCTTACACCCTTATGCACTCTTTATCATCAGATTTCACTCTTTCTACGGTAAGAAAGTCATTTGGACATTCCTGAGCTACTGTTAAATATAATTTTTCTTTTACAATGACATTGTATTTTGTATAATGTCTCACAAATTGTATGATTTGTGTTACTTATTTCAGCTCTGCATCATGTTGGTGCTTACACCCATTTCATGAAGGAGGAGGATTACCAAATGTTGGAGTGGCTTAAAATATTCAAGTAAGGAGAACAAATTTGGTTCTTTTCATGGATTTTTTCAAATAGTGTTCATCTTAACATGGAGATATTGTCGTGTATTATCTGTATTTTTATGATTGTCTATGTCTACAACAAATTTGATTTGTACAGTAAGAGTAAAGTAAGAGTTGATGTGGAAGTCGTGAAACCCTACTATCAATCTCTCATTGAAAAGGCACTCTTCCTTTTTCAAGCATTCATAACAACCTCCTCTATGTAGTGTACACAAATTGTATGCATGGTTTAGTAACATGAATTTATGACTTATGTTTTGCAGTATTTTCCTACCAAATTGAGATGGTGAATACAAAAAGATTTATATGCTACCAGGCTGTGAATATATATGCAACATCGTGCACAACATGAAAAACCCCGAGTTTGAGATTAGGTTTTAGTGAAAGTGTTTGTTGGATGCATGACATGTCATTTGCCATTCATTTTGGTTTATGTCAATTATTTAGTGCGAGAAATTCGTAGGAGTTTGATATTATTATAATGACATCTAATATTACCAAATTGAACTTCAACGACATTCTAATGTTTGACATGTGAGAGATTATGTGTACGTTGTGGATATTATTATGAACGATATGTGTTGAGTCGTTGAAGTATAATAATATAATAGTAAATAGTAAATTAAGATTTATATTACCTAAATATAAATATGGAGATTTAAAGGCTTAGGAAGGGGGTGATGGAGAGAGAAGGATGGATAGAGAGAGGGAGATGTGTCTAGATATGGAGGGGGGAGAGGAATATAGAGATAGAGATGAATACAAAGTGAGAGGAATGGGAGATAAATAGATAGAGAGATAGAGAAAGATCGAGATGTAAAGATAGAAAGAGATGGGGGAGATACAAAGGAAGACATAGAGAGGGAGAGATAAAGAGGACGTGATAGAAAGTCATATAGATTGATAGAAAGATAAGGAGATAAAGAGAGGATGAGAAGGAGAGACGAACAAAGGGATAAATACTAAGTTGACCTTCCATACCTCTCGGTGTACCCATTGCACACTAAGGTGCAATTGCTAGTAAATAATCAATATCATTAAAAAATTTACTAAATTAAAAAGAATCTATAAAATATTTATAATAAATAACATTTAAGAAATTAAAATATAATCATAAGATATGTATAGTAAGTAACATTTCAAGTGGAAAAAAAATAAGGAAAGAAAGCACATTCCCAAACTTCAGCATAGAAACGTTATATTAAATTCTCAGACCATAAAATCATAAATGATAAGACAAGGAAAAAGTTTAAAAAATATAATTTTTTTACAATTATAAAATTATCAAAATTAATTTACATCTTTTTCAAAAGAGAAGTTTTAAAATTATGTTTCTTTTAAAGACTAAAAGGGAGGTGGATAAAAGCTCAAACCAAATTGAAGCACAACATTTTTATTTTTTTATTTGAGATTAAATATCCCTAACCAAATTGAAACACAACATTTACCCAAAAAAAAAAAAATCAAGATTAAAAAATTCCTCGAGGGATGTCAGAAATCAATAGTGGGACAAAGATTATTTCTAAAAAAACGTATGCCATTATGTATGGACAAAACTAAAAATAATCAAATTGTGACAAAACATCCTTAGGCATTCTTATAACTTTATACTTGGATCTTATACCTTTCCAGTTGTAACGAACAAAGTATGCAATTTATTTTCTCTGTTTTTAACGTTATGATCTGTTGTATTGCTGGTTCTTATTGGCAGTTAATTGGCTGCTTTCTATTGCCGCCTGATTTCTATAATTTAATTTTTTAAGGCTGATTCAATTTAAAAAGGAAAAAGTGCAATTGTTTTTAAATTCAAAATCACTTGTGTGAGAAATGGACGAAAATGTGGGATCACAATAATTTGTAATCAAATTATAGTATTCACGTTGCTTATCATTTTTTTCTCTCTTTTAGTTGGATTCGTTTTTTTGGTAGACTAAGTGTGATGTAGTCGTCAATAATTGTCTTTCTAGATTTGTAAATAATGTAATTATAATATTAAATATTGTTTTAATTCTAATTTTAGTAAATTTATTATATTTAATAAAAAATATTATAATAATATAAAATAGTATAATTATAATTTATTATTTAAATAAGGAAATTGTATTTTTAAAGATAATTACTAAAAAAATTCAGAAATTATAATTAATTTTATTTGTTATCTTAATTTTAATGTTGATTACAACTATGGGGTGACTCATTTAGAGCAGCGATTGAAACACTTCAGATGTGCAAACGTGTAGTGAGTCGTTGAAGTGTTATAACTATCACCCTTGCAATATAATGTCTCATATCATTGCCCACCGACAACAAGATTCGAACCAACACCTTTAAACTTCTTCTTTTCACTTCATCTGGTTCTCTTCATGCTTTTTGACACTCGTTGGCTTCACTACCATGCTTGAGTGCTCATTCTATAGTTTCTTCACCATATCCTTGAGTTCATTATTGTATTGAGACAACTTACATAATCTCAACTTCGTCATATCGACCATCCTTACCTTCGCTCTATCGAGCCTTGACTTTGTAGTTGTGAAGGGAAGTTACTTACACTATCTCACTTTATATTTTGTTCAACATATCATAGTTCTTTAGCTAGACCTGCAATATTATTACCTTTATTATTTTTCTATTTATCTTTGTGGTTATTTATCATCGTTATCTCGTCTACTTGGCTGTTGTGGAGGTAGAAACACCAAAGTAGGAATTTGACTGAGGCGGATCTCCAAACAACCACCCAACAATTTTTATTGTTTACTTGTGTGCAGGTTTCGTTGGAGGAGGAAATGGAGTACCTTATTAGTTTCGTCAACCTTCTTCATTTGTAAACCTTATTTATTTGTGTAAATCTTCTTTTCATAGCATAGTTGTCCTCTTTCATGTTTTGTTAGTTAGCTAGTTTGCTTCTTGTTACTTTACTTGTTTTCCTTGCTTTCTAAATTTGTTTGTATGAGACGTATGTGTACTACGTTGCCGTCCTTAATCCACACGTGCGTCTTAGACAACAAGCTTGCATAGTTCAACAGTTAGAGTAGTTAGGTAGCTGTTTCATTTTCAATAGTCATAATTTTTTTATCAACTAGTGTGGTTAGTTAATTTAGTTCTTTTATCTTTCGCAAGAACTTTCCTTTATCATTGAAGTTGTCTTGATCCCCTAACTCACTAGAGTGCTGGTTGAAGTGAGGTGGCACAAGGGGTAAGTTCATCCCTTCCAATTTGAACCAATCTCAAAGTTGGTGAATTTTGGCTTCTCCACATTTTGGTGAACTCAACATGAACTAGGGTCCTCTACATCATCCTTTCCCCTTGAGTGATAGCCCCTTCACTGATATGGTGACGATCACTCCTATACCACCACCTAGCTAGAGGGTGTATGACATGAGCATAACTTTTACCCCTCTAGACAAGCCATTCAACAAGGAGACCTCCCCTCTTTATATCTTGGCACTAATCAGTGGAGCCTCCATCAAAAGCATTGTGGTTGATCCTATATGTTAGGTCAACCTTATAACTAAGGAGGCACTCTTTGTAAATGGCCAAAATCGTGTCATGTACGACGAGTGTTCTACCACCATCTGGATGCTTGACAGACTAACACTTCCCCCTTTGGGTTCAACCACCTTGATGATCTAGGTAAGACCCAAGGCGGTCTTTTCAACCTTTGTATTCATTCCAAAATTAGACCTCTTGAGGGTAAAGCTAGGCATTCCTTGGTTAGTATTCATGGGAGCATTCCCTTTGGTTGTGCTTTAGTGTATGAAGTTTCCCCATGAGGGTACAATCCATATGGTCTAGAACACTAATTACTATCCCTTGGTATCCTGTGGGGGTTTCTTTTAGACCATTTCTAGCCTACTATGGCAGGGTCTCTACATCTCTAATAAGATGCCTTGTTAATTTATGTCATATTAGAAGTAAAAGGTCAGAGAGTTAATGTTTAAGTTATCCCCTCTACTTCCATTAAACACTCTTATGAGACTCAGTGCATTTCATCTTCTTTCCCTTCTTTGCCAAGGGAATAGGGCAAGTGTGTTCTTCATGGGAAACCTCCTCACCTACGTTGAAATTTGTAACCTCGTGTAGTGCCTCTTGTTCCTATTGTTTTTACCTAGTGTAGACAAATTAAAGGCACCCATGTTGACTAAGTCTAAGGTGTGTCCTCCTTTTCCCATATCGATCCTTGCAAAGATACCTTGCCCTACCATTTACGACAAGGGTAAGAGGTCACCTTAGACTGTGCTTTCTCCTCTCGCGCCTTCTTTTTAGCCTTGAAGGGCATCCTTTGTTCCTTATACCACCTACAAGGCATAAAGAGTAAGGGTTCTCATGACTGAGCTAATGGTTGTTGTGTCAATGACACCTCCTACTTCATCCATGAGGCCTTCTTCTTTTTTGGCAATAACATCAATGACCACACTTATGAAGCAAGATGTCATTGATCCCTCTCAAGCCTCCTCCCAACCCAAATCTACATTAGAACTAACTTGCACACAAGTGTGAGAAATTAGGTGGGAGAGGGATTTGGCATGTGAGGCTACTGCAAAGGTGAAAAGTGAGTCTACATTGCTTGTGTTTATTGCTTTCACTCCTTCTCATAGTCCTCCTATTCCAATTGCTATAGGCTTTCCTCTGGCCACCCCTTTTGTATTGCTTCCCCCTGCATCGAGAGTGACTATTAGGCCTTGAACCAAGCGGGTCTAGGTCTTTATCTCTCCATTGGAGGAGCCACCATTAATAACCTCCTTGCCATATATCCTACCTTTGTCCACATCGGTAAACATGTTTCATACACATGTGATGTCCAATGTAGTTATGTCCACTCATCTTGCACCCACTCCATCTCCTAACTATGATCCTATCTTTCTCAAGGTGCTTAGGATGACTACAATTGATTGGAGGTTCTCCCTTCCATCCTTCGAAGAAAATTTTGATTAGGGCCCTATGCCTAAGTTTTTTCATCGCAAGCCTGCTTTGGTGGATCTACTTTCAATTTTGGCTCTTGTTGTGGAGCAAGCTCCAGCTTCTCCCGAGTTTGTCTCCACCTCTTTTTCAAACTTTAGTAGGGTTCCTTCTTCATCTGCAACTCAACACAGGTTACCTGCAAGCTATGAAGCTTTCATGTTTAACTCTCGAGGAAATTCCAGCGTTGATGACAATCTTTACATGATCCCTCTCACCCACATCAGTTGATCTCTTAGATGAGAATGCCGAGGTAGCCTCATCCTCAACTTTTCTATTGGTGGAGCACTTGGGGATGATATAATGTCCATACCATTGTGTCTCAACCTCCCTCCCCATATGATCAAGATTGGGAGGACGATGATATTCTGTTGGATGATCTATGAAATCAATACCCACTTCCACATCTTTAGATTAGAGCATGTATGTATGTGTTCTCCAGTGCTTGTCTTTTAATGTTGTTCCCTGAGAGGACCCTTGTATTCCATTGGTACTAGAAATAAAGGTTATCTATTGTGTACCTTATTCTATTTATGTCTCATCCTTCTATCTGTCATGCATTGATTTTGACATTTAGGGATGATGTAAAGTGTTGTGAGAATTTAGGCTTCATTGCCATGTTGACCCTTTTTTTTGTCTTCGTCTTCTCTTCTTTAGATCTGAGCTAAGTTGGACATGATGAAATTGTTACAAGTGTGGTTTTTGTTGCACCAAAAGATCGACTTCTCAATACCTGATACAACCACTAGACTTATAGAATCCACAGGAAGCATTTAGTCCCTTGTCACGAATCCTGAGAGGGGCACTGACCATTTTGCCAACAATCTCCCCCCTCAGTGTTACCCGAGGGGATTCAAACTTGTGACCATTCTCTGATACCACTTGTTACAAGTGTGGTTTTCATTGCACTAAAAGATTGACTTGTCAATGCCTGATACAACTGCTATACTTATAGAATCCACAAGATGAGGTTAGTCCCTTGTCATTAATCGCGAGGGAGCACTGACCATTTTTCCAACAGAAATACCATTGAGAGGATTTATATCATATATTTTTACCCCTCTTCTAGGTTTTGACACCGACTCATCAAATCCCCTATCCTTATCTAGATGTTGTGGAAATCATGTATCACCTGTTGTGGGGTGACATTCCATGGAAACATCTCATATGTTGACATGTGAAAATGTATTATCTCTCCTTAGAATTTCTTGTGCTCCCATTTTAGCAACTTGGTTATTCTAATGGATTATTGTTATGTCTATTATATCTAATTGTCTGATTTTCTTATTATCATGTTAACTCTACATCATAGGTTTTTCTCAAAAAATGATTTTTTTTAAATCTATCTCATTGGCTTTCATGGGGCCAATCCACTATCTTATCAAATATCATCCTATCATAGGATTTTCTATCATTCGCTATTCATATCGATGTAATATAAGTCACCCTATCACATGATCATCTAGCTTTTTCTACTCGCGTCAGCACATATATTAAGTTGCCCTATCATGCAACTATCTAGCATTTTCTACTCGCATCAGTGCATTGTCTAAATCCACCCTATCATGCAACTATCTAGCTTTTTCTACTCATATTGGGGCACTGTCAAAATCACACTATTGTATGGCTATCTAGTATAACACAAATTTCTACCCATACTGACATACCATCAATGACCTTTATCTAATAGGTTGTATTCATCAACTAGCATGATTGTCTGGAGTTTGTGTGATGAATGTGGCTCAATAAAAACTTAGAACTTTCTCGCTAGGAGAAGCCCCATTCAAACAGAAGACCCTCAGGTAAGTCAAGTAAGTTTTCCTTACTTTATCTCACATTATTTATTATTATATGCTCGATAAAGTAGGAGCAAAATGTAATAGTGTAAATTTTCACCCTTATGTAATTTACCATTACACATTGCCCCTACCTTAGTAGAAACATGAAATTTTGTGTCAACCTCTGCAACACTTCAATTTTCCTTGTCAACCATTTGATAATATTCTTGGCCATGCAGCTTGGTCAGCCCATGACACATGCACATCTCAGAGATGTCCACGCAACACACACTTGTCCCGCAAATCTATAGATGTGTAGTGAGTTGTTGAAGCATTACAGCTACCACTCCTACAATCTAACACCTCATACCATCACCCATTGATGCCAAGATTTGAACCAACACCTTTAAACTTCATGTTTTCACTTCATTCAGTCCTCTTCATGCTTATTGACACTCCTTATCTTCACTACAATACTCAAGTTCTCATTCTATAGTTTCTTCATAATATTATTGAGTTCGTTATTGTATTGGGATAGCTTACATTATCTCAACTTTGTCATATGGTACATCCTTTCCTTCACCATGTCAAGCCTTGGATTTGTAGTTATAAGATGAAGTCACTTAAACTACCTCACTTTATATTTTTAAAGTATATTTATTTAGCTAAATCTTGTAATATTATTATCTTTATCATTTGTCTATTTATCTTTACAGTTATCTATCATCATTATGTCATCTATTCGGTTGTTGTGGACGTTGGAATACCACAAAAAGGATCTCACTAAGGTGTTTCTACAAATAGACACCCAACATTTTTCATTGTTTCCTTGTGTGCAAATTTCATTGGAAGAGGAAATGGAGTACCTTATCAATTTTTTCAACCTTCTCCATTTGTAATCCTTCTTGGTCTTTTTATTTGTGTTACTCTTCTTTTCATAACATAGTTGTCCTCTTTCATTTTTTTAGTTAGCTAAGTTTTATTCCTATTACTTTACGTGTTTTCTCCTCTCTATGTCTTAGTTTACATGTGTTGCGATGTAATCTCATATCCATGTTGTCATTCTTAATTTGCACGTATGTCTTTGACAGTAAGTTTGCGAAGCTTGGTAGTTAGAGGACTTATTTAGTTCTTTCATTTTTAGTAGTTGAAACATTTTTATCAACTAGGACAAATAAGTTAACTTATTTCTTTTATTTTTAACATCATATTATTTAAACCTTAGAACTTCCCTTTATCATTGACGTTGTCTTGATCTCCTATCTCACCAAAGCATTAGTTGAAGTGAGGAGGCACATGGGATAGTTCATCCCTTAATATTTCAACCGGTCTTGAGATTGGTGAATTTTTCCTTTTCCAAAGGATTAAACTGAAAAATTATCCACACAATATGGGGGAATGGAAACAATCAATAGGATTAGAGAGGAAATAACAACCTTATAAGATTTACTAAAGATTTGTTCTTTAGGAATTCTAGATCATGTGTCGGAATATATGTGGCAATATACAACAACATTAAAACCCTAGATTATTTATGTATTATCACATAAAAGGGTATCTAAATATAGAAAGTTGAGATAGATTTTAATCCGCAAGGAGGACGATGTATTCTAGGGAATGATTTTTACACCTTAACCTTGTATACTTCCAACCTAAGATATTGAGCCCCTAATCTAAAATCCCCCTCAAAATAAAAATCCACTAACAAGATATAAGAAGGTTTAAGGAATGAAGGAAATCAAGAAGACACAAAATAGTGAGGAGAAGAATGCAAGGGAGATGGGCTAAATAGGAGAAAAAAGATTCAATGATAGCATGGAGATAATGATAGGGTGGGAAGCTCTCAAGATAAATTAAAATAAGATACTATACAAATTATAGGTGGAGATAAGAATGACACACTAGCAGTAAAATGAGTTGCTTCTTTTGTTAGGAGACACCCTTCCTCTCTAACCATACATAAATCACTAGATTGAAGAATCACCATTCAGTTACATACCTCTAAAAATTGAAGTACCACAAGGGTTTGAAGAGGTTTTAGGAAGGGATGGGGACGAATAAGTAGAATCCCCCCAATTAGAAGAAGGAAAAATAAGAGCGGAAGAACCTAATCAAGAAATAAAGGGCGATCAGACAAAGGAAAGTAGTAGAATTTTGGAAGGGGATCAGAGGAGGGAAGATAGGGATTCCTCCATAGTAGAATCAGTTTGTGAATTTCCAGTGGTTTCAGAAGAGTAGACACACGAAATGAGTCCTCAACAATCCTTGAATGAGGAAAGGGGCCTAGAAAATAAATAATTGTTGCTAACCTTAGTGGAAGAGAAAAAGATGGATGACATAGAACAAGATATTCTCTTCAAGATTGAAGAGCAAAATATAGTGGAGCAAAATATAGTGGAAGGACACACAAAGTGAGGAATCAAGAAAACTCCTTCAACAAAAACAAAATTTGATTGTGGGAAAATTTATAACAAGAAGGTAGGTAGGAAGCCTCTACAAGAGCTCGTAGCTAAAGCAGGAAAGGAAGCCGACCAAAAGAAAATAATTGATTTGATAAGATCTAGGTAGGGTAACACCCTTTCATAGGAGCCATGATGTTATTATCGTGGAATGTTAGGGGATTATATTCCCCTAACAAGAGGTTCTTGGTTTAGAACAGTATTGGCTTGACCAAGGCATAATTCATCATGTTCCAAGCAACCAAGTTAATAACCAAGAAAGTTGAGAATTTCACTAGGAAATTAAGCAATTGGAAAATAGTTGAAAGGCAAGCATAAGGCGCTTCTTGGGGCCTAACTATACTATGGGAATCCTTATAGGTAAATTTTGAGAAATTTGGGGTAAGCAGAAATTGGATCAATGACAATATCATTAGCTTGTCATCAAATTTTAAATTTTAGTTGATTAATGTGTATGAGCCAAATAATTGGAATAAAAAATAGAATTGTGGGGTAAATTAAAGAAATTCCTTGACAACTACCCAATGTAGCACTAAATATTAGTTGGATATCTCAATGTCATCTTAAGAGAAGAAGACAAAATAGGGAGTGCCTCATGCCCCAACCAGTCTCAAACAAATTTTTGTGAGTGGGTAGCTAGAAATGGGCTAATGGACATAGAATTGGGTTATGGTTCTTATACCTAGAATAATAGGAGACTTGGTTTTAGTGATATAGCTTATAAATTGGATAGATTCCTTTTTAAGGGGGACTTATCTTGTTTTCCATAAATTTTGGAAGGATCAATTTTTCCTTGCTTAGGATTTGACCACTACACTATAAAACTAACAATCAAGGGGGGTGATAATCCATTTAGGTTTCCGCTTAAGCTTGAAAATATATGAATGAATGATGATAATTTTTTGAGCCTAATAGATACTTTATGCGAGGGAGAAGAATATGGAGGATCTAATTTGTTTGAGTTTTTTTCAAGACTGAAGCATGTGAAGTAGAGATTAAGTTTATGGAACAAGGAGCAATTCAAAGATATTTTTCCAAAACAAAGGACATTAAGGAGGAATAGGAAAATATGAATTAAAGGGTGTTAGCAAACGATATGAACTTGGAATGTTTTCCCAAGGAGAAGGAACATATGAAGGATTATGAAGACATTCTTGAAGAGGATGAAACTTTCTGAAGATAAAAGTCAAAAGGCGTATGGATGTCAGATGTAGATAAAAATGCCAAATACTTCCATAATGTAACCAAACAAAGGAATGACCTCAATAAATTATTAAAACATAAGAAAAATTGTACCATCATAAATTTTAAGCACCTAGTTGGTGTACAATTTCATGATTATTTAGCACCCACCTTAGTGTGCTTTCCATAATAGGACTTCATATGGAATTTAAAGGACACCGAAATTCAAGTATAAGTCCTCTTTTATTTCAATCACATTTAAAATTGAGGTAAGACCTTATTTCTAAGTATGCTCCTCTATAATTTCTCTAATCCAATAATTTATTTGATCACCTAGGCTATATGCTACCATTTGTGGCCTTTATATTTTGCCTCAACCTCAAAATCAGTTGTGCCTTGTAATCTCGTTGTGTGCTAAAATGTTGACACACTTCTATGAATCATTCCATCCAAGGTTGCTCAAGAATGAGGCCTCAAATATCGATCCCTAGCTCTCTATTCATGGAGTGCAAAGATGTGTAATGGAGGCCCTCAGATTGACCTAGTTAGTGCCTATGCAAGTACACCATGAAACGAGAGATTCAAATGCATGAAAATGAGATCTACTCTATATGATTGCAATGCATGAAAGGAAATTAATCTAAATGATAACAATGCGTGATTAATCTATAAAAGGAAATACAAATGCAAGTTTAATCTATAAAAATAAACATGAATCTAATCTACATGGATAGCCACGGATGCAAGAAGAATAAGACAAGAAGAGAGAAGTTGCAATATCCAAGCTCAAGTGCTCAAATCCTCCTCCAAAATTGCTCTCCAAACCTGCAGCATAACAATACTATGAAAACCTAATATGAAAATGAGAAGGAGAGATTTC
>MU223128.1:170736-212772 GCA_018584345.1 Thuja plicata | reverse complement strand
GAGTCTTGCAACTTTGCATATATGTATATGTATATATAATCTTTTCAAAAAGATTGTTAAGACCTAATCCACCCCCAATATATATATATATATATATATATATAATCTTTTCAAAAGATTGTTATGACTTAATTCGCCGTCAACACAATCACCTTGAGACAACTTGTGAAAGTATAGGAGACACTTTCTAGTATGATCGTTGGCCAATCTTGCCCTGTAAGGAGTATATCCAATAAGAAGAGGTCAACAATAATAAATTTATTATTTCTCTGTAAGGAGGATATCCAATATATGCTCTGTAAGGAGAAAAATAAATTTATTTCCCAGTTGATCTCGCTTGCCTGTCCTTCTCAAACGAGACCTTCCCTTTTATATCTTCCAATGTAAGGTAGAGGTCACATCTCTTCATGTCTGACCCTTTGTAATGGTCACAACCTTTCACAATTACCACACTTTGAAAGAGTCATAACCCATCATCATTTGTACCCCTTGGGAGAGTCGCAACCTTTCATAATTAAAACCCTCTGAAAGAGTCACAACCCTTCATAACTTTTGCCTTATGAAGGAGTCACTTCCTTATTTTCTTCTCTACTTTTTCTTTCTTGATTCACCTCTTCCCTTATCTCTTTCTTCCTCTCCACTTCAAATGAAGTCCTCTTCTCCCTTTTATATCTCATGTTTGAGGGAGTTGCAACTTTTTATCTCATATTAAATCTATCTAAACTTTAGTTATGGTTACGTAAACTTAATTATTATTGTTTGTTTCTAAATCTTATTTCAAAAAGGGGACATTACAATGTATTCTCTTTGATCTTTTGTACTTTAGAAATACTAGTAAACCATCATACTCTCTATTGATTTATCTCGTTGTATTGTAGAATTGGTTTTCTTTTTTGTAATCAAATAAGAATCTTTGTGCCAACTGAAAAGTTGGCACAGTACCCTATGCACATGTAGAAGGAATATTGGGTCTAGTCTAGAATGATTTCACCTTTTTTTTTCTATTAAGTATAAAGAGATCCCAGTACATATTATCCGATTGTTCATTGCATTCAGGCCCAAAAAGCTGTCCTAAAATCCTACTAGAGTCCGCATAAAGAGATTACATCATATATCATTTTTTTACATCATATTTCAAACTGCATAAATCAAGAGTTTAGATCATCATACTTCGGCTGTACAAAGTATATATCTACTCAAAAATGAAGAACAGCTATATATTATCTTTCCTTGAACCAAGCAGCCCAAAGAAGAGTGCCTTCTGAGTTCTTGTATATCAGGATCTCTGCATCAATGTTCTGCTGTAGGACAGCACCTTCCAGGACAGCAACGGAGAGCGGGACAGCCTCCTCTGGTACTTCTTCTTTTTCCTTGCGCCTTTGTTCTTCCACCTCCGCCATGAAGTTTTGCAGGCCTATCTGAAACGGAGTAAGCATGTGGTAAGATGTAAGCATTAGAACTCAATGCGGCCTTGATTATAACCCCATGGGACAAAAAATCTCATGCACAAGATTCAAATGTGCAACACATTAGAATTAGGCCTTTTTTATTGAATTTTACAGGTTACATCACGTTAGCTTGTAAGAAAACACTTATTACAAATGATGCACCATGATAGATCATGACTTGATGAAACTCTAGCATCAATTTGAAGGCTTTATGAACAAAATGCATTACCCCATAGTAGAAACACAATTGACATTGTATTGAAATGATGATTGTGGTAAGAGTGATCCTTTGAAGTATGAATGATCACTTATGAATGATGTGGCATGAGAAATAAATACTATCAAACTATCATTCTCTCTCATGATTTATCTCTTCGTATTGTAGAATTGGTTTTCTTTTTTGTATTCAAATAAGTATCTTTGTGCCAACTGAAAAGTTGGTACACTACCCTATGCACATGTAGAAGGAATATTGGGTCTAGTCTAGAATGATTTCACCTGTGATCTTCATGACAACGTTTGTCACAAGTTTTCATCATTGGGAGAGTCATAACCTTTCATAATTACAACCCTTTGAAAGAGTCCCAACCCTCATAACTTTTGCCTTCTGAAGGAGTCACATCCTTGTTTTCTTCTCTACTAATTCTTTATTGATTCACCTTGTCCCTTTTCTCTTCCTTCCTCTCGACTTCAAATGAAGTTCTCTTCTCCCTTTTATATCACATGTTTGAGGGAGTCACAACTTTTCATCTCATGCCTTTTGACCATTCATTATACTAAACTAAATTTGAGTTATGGTTATGTTTAATTTTATTATTTTATATTTATAATTTAAATTTGTTTTTTATGATTTTATATTTAGTTTTATTTATTTATTTATTTTTAGACTGCAGGAACTGGGTATATTTTACTTTTATTATTAGTGTTTATTATTAAATCATATTTCTAAAAAGGGACAATACAATGTGATCTTTTGTACTCTAGAAATACTATCGAACCATCATAATTTACTCTTGGTTAAGTTTACTTAGTGATCATCATTAGTTAGTTAGATAAATATTATGTATTAATGTTTGTCTTGCATCAATAGTTGTAGTTGAGTTGGCAGTGGTTGGCTCTTACCTACCCTATCTACTCCCTCATCTCATTGAGACACGTTTCTTTCTGTGCTCTCCATTCTCTCTTGCCTTGCTTATGTACATTTGTTTATCATTGCAATATCAATATCGTTTCTCTCTGTTTGTGGAAGCTGTAGCAGTCTTTGATCTTGCATTGGGAGCATTGCTCCAACATTGTATTAGAGCCTGTAAGTTAGCTCTCCTTTTCATCAGAGGCATTCACTAGCTGTTGAGATCTTGTAAGATACCACCCCTGTTTGCCACTATAATTTTTGCACTCCTTTTTCAGTTTGCAATGTTTCTAATAATCAGGCAAACTGTCAAATAGGAAACCCTGTCCGCTGTTCTTTTATTTGGAAACTTCTGCTCTGAGATATTTATCAACTGATATATGCACAACGTAGAATTATAACTGTTTGAAAGATTGTTGTTGGGACATCTGAATACAATCTGGAAGGAAAACTATTCCAAGACACGACCACTTGAACCATACATTCTGTTCATAAGTAGTTATGGCATGTTTTAAGTATTAAGGTTAATACTCCCTGTTTTAATGCTGATAACTCAAAGAAATTTCCTGAATCTTCTCAAAATCAATTGTGTTCAAATCAAACATTTAACAGCAATGTTGTAACATTCTGCAATTTTTGGTTTAGAAGAACATAGTCTGTGATTCAGCCCATTATCCTCAAGAATACTTTATATATATCAAACACGTAAATAACGAATGGAAAATTGCACCTTATTATTAAAGCACAAACGACTCCCCACACCCAACCTGGTGGTCAACGCTCAGAATCAAAGGTGTGGTTGACTGTTATCAATTGGCATCAACTCCCTTTAGGCTCTCTCATGACAGTTGCATCTCCAGTCCACACTTCCGCCAACACTAGCAGTTTGTTATGAATTGTGATTTCCTTACCAGCAATAAGCTCCACCGTTAGCAGTGATTGTGCAACACAGACTTGTCACAAGTAGCTAGTCTTCTACCAAGTCATGTAAAGTTTGATTCTGTTTGTAGACCTCTATCCCAAAACGAAGTTCAATATTATCTATTGTAAAACAAGACACAAATGGATTTTTGAATTCAAATTATACTTGCACCGTGAGTCTCAAGACAAGAAGTTAAAGAAACCACTACGTCTCTACAAATTGTTTTATGAGCAAGTCTATCAGTTTTAATAGGTGCATTCAACAGTTTTCTCTCCAACAATTCTCAGTGCACAAAAAGCTTATGAAGTCTTCATAGTTCCCGTTAGCAGCGAACAATACCATGACTGATAATTATGAGTCAAATTTAAGCAATGAATGACTCCAAGGATGGCACGATATGTTGGAGCTCACTTAGAAAATTGTGCTAACTCCAAACCTGATGAAGGAAGTGTTGATGCGAGTTTTGTTCCACTTACATAACATGCAAGATTGAACATTCAATGCTTCGAGGTGAAACACAGAACATCAAACCCTCTCTTGAACAAAGTCATCTCCCATGCTAAGCTTTGCAATTTGAGATCATGGAATGACTCCAAGGTTCCTACAATTTGTGGATATCTAGCTCAGTTGAAATGATGTGATTTTTTGGTAATCACTTAAGGGGACTTACGCTATTTTCTCAACGGTAGTCAGACTTAGCTTTACATTGTATACTCAAATACCTCTCGTGACTTCAATTTCACTTTTCAACTTTCTAAAACTACTTCTACTACTTCTAACTATGGATGGAAGGATCAAGGAATGGACTAGGACTCTACTGAAATGAAATCTTATTAGCGACCTCAACCTCACTCAGTGCAAACTTCAAAAGATCTCAAATGGTTTTCAAATCGACACCTTCTCCTTAATCCAACTTGGAAGTATAAACTAAGGATCCAACGCCAATTGAACTTGAGTGCAATGACCAGCTTACCACATAAGGCTTCCTTATAATCAGCAAGGAGGCTAGTGGCCTAATATACTTGAGTCAATCCAATCAAACATCCACCAATACTTGCGTGCAATCTACAATCTACCTCTACTCTTACTTTAACAACTTGAAATGAAAATCCTATCTTAATTATGGAAGAAGAGCACCATGCAATAACACAAAGCTGATTAAACTTAATCACCATGCAAAACACAACAATGACAAGTAGAGCAATTTCAATATTATATTAGCAACAATTTTCTCCAACCACCTTTACAAATGAAATGAGCAAGCCCACCAACAAAAGAAGGGGTCCCCATTTGCAATGGGGCGATGGTGTGAAAACCACACAACATCTAGCCCCCACCCAAAGAAATGTTCTGAACATTTCAAGAATAGAACTTACTTAGAATCAAGAACCTTTGGTTAATCCCCTTTTCACCTATCCAATGACTAGGAATTGTACTAAAAATGGGAGGAACTACGAATTGAGCTAAGAATCTAAATCTCCAGTTACCCACGTGTGTGCAAGTGTATTTATTCTCCGCTCAACAGGAATCTAGAAAGCTTCTTAGATCCATTGGACTTAGCTATTTTAATATCCTTACTCCAAAGGCACCCTGGATAGAGCCTCGCTGCCAGCCAGGCGTCCATAGCCCCGACGAGGTTATCGCTGTGGTCAACCACGAACATTGCTCTACCTTTAGTACTTTTTACTGAGTAGCACCAGTAGAGGTATTCGCACACCCAGAGCCAAATTGCTTTCTTCATCTCATGCTCATCTTTTGATTTTCAATTTTCGCACTTTTCTGTTTTGATATATTTTTTCTGTTCACTTTTCATCTATTGTTTGGCTTGCAGGTAGTGAAGCCCGCAGAGGGTTTGGAAGACCACATTGGCGCTGGAGCAGGTGTATGATTTTTACTATGTCCAACTTCACTTTGAATCTACCAAGAACCCGGAGCAATTAAGTGTGATTAAAATGTTGTAACTGAAAGACTTGGATATCCCAAACACAACGAATGAATTCAATCCAAATTTAGTACAAAACCTTTTCGAAGGACTAGTTATTAGGAACAATTTCCAATTCAAGGTATCCTCGCAAGAGGTATTCAAGAAATAAACCAAACAAATCTATCGGAGAACACCAAAGTGTGTTGTATGACACATCGCCTTTCTCACAAATTAGGATCCCTCTAAACTATCTAAAGCAGACGCCTAAACTAGAGCAGACTAAGCAACTACCACTAAACCACTTAGGTCAAATGACTCAAGGCAAACCTACAAACTGACCCCCTAAAGCAACTAAACTAACAACCTCTAAACTACGACAGGAGTCACTAAAGAGATCTCAAGCCAATTGACTCAAGACAAACTAGCCACTTGACTCCTAAAACACCTAAACTAAAACAACTAGAAGGAAACCTCTACTAACCCTCTTGAACCAAGTGGTTCAAGACAAACCTACGCTAACTATGTACAAGACTCCCAAAGGGAAGACACCGACTAAACTTATATGTACACTTGACCGAACATGGTTTCTCAGGGCATTCAAGAGCAACAAGGCTTGGGTGATAGTTCTCAATCTCGCAGGCTTGTCCTTGTATTCCGAAAAAAAATTAGTCACCTCAAACTCAAACTCAAGAAAATTATCATGCAAGATCAACAATTGAGGTAATTCATTGGGTCCATTATCAATCCATAAACAAGTTTTCTTTTCAAAATTTCCATAATCAAAATAACAACTTTCGTAAGTTTGAACATTAAGAGCAGGGAAAGAAACAACCTGGTGTGCCTTGTATTTAAATGGAACATGGAAATTCTCCACAGCTTTAGGAGGTTGAAGTTTTTGGTGGACCATCCCACTAGTATCAACATCAAACTCGTGGTGATCAAGGAGGGATCAGTCATGAAATTAAGGCCTTGGAATACTTGTTCAGATGGCTTGTCCTTGTATCGCATGAACCACGCATCCTTGTGAGCGTTGCTAAGTGCATCTTCAAAGATTAAAGATTCCTTGACGAGTTCTTCAAATATCTCCTCAAGTTGTTCAAATGCAAGATCCAACTGTAGCACCAGCCCAAACTGTTCATCTTGCTCTCCCATGGAGTTGCATGTAGATTTTCTTTTAGGAACATCTTGCAATTCTTCATGTGGAATCTCATCAAACATGGAATCCTCAAACATCTTTATGAGCTCATCAAATTCAATCTCAATTGGTAGAGTCTCTGTAGGCCTAAGTTGATGGTGAATCATGCCACTCGCAAAAACTTGATTACCTTGGAACACCTTTGGCAATGAATCACTTTCCTTCATGATATCCTTTAGCACCCCCCAAAGAATATGGTGATGATGATGTTCTAGAATGCTCTATCAAATTCCCCCTCATACTTGGATTGATATGTGATATTTTGCAATTCCTTGTTCAACTTGTCCACTTGATTGCCTACTTCTTCAAGGATATTTGAAATTCCCCGCAATTCATCCTCAAGAATTTGACTTTGTAGCATGAGGGAAAGTTCACCAAGGATCACTTCTTCGAACTTGTGATGATTCCTTTCATGTTCTTCAAGATGTTGATTTTTGCCTTCTATCCTTTCTCTTCCTTGGATGAACTCTATAGATCCCTTGATCCTTTTGTCAACCTCTTCTCCTTGTAGAGTAATGCACGAAAGTTGATACTTCACTTCATTATCCTGATCATTAAGCTCAACCATGCTTTCATGATGCAACTCATCTTCCTCTTCATCCTTTGGTGTCCAGCTTGAGCGATAGGTGTCCTCTTCATACTTTGGTGTCCAACTTGAAAGCTGAAAGAAATCCTTGCCGCCTCCCAATATTTTCTCATACCATCCCATTTGAAACTTGATTAAGTCCATGGTGTCTTGACATAATGGGCAAGTAGATTCTGAATGTGAGAGGCTATGCACGTTGCACCAAGTATTGTCTCTATATCTACTTCTTGGTTTCCTATTGATATTCTCTTTGAACTCGAGGAACTCCGACTCTGAATTGACAAGCACTGTAGGTTCATACACCTCTGAAAAAGAAATTCTTCCTCTGAATGCCAAGTCCAACCTAAAAAGGAAAATCAAACAATGCATTTCCTTGTGATCAGGGGTGCCATGTATTCTACATAGCCCTGATGCTGCAAGTTGAGATAAATTGCATGGATGTAACCGCTTGTTCAAATCAAACCAAATTAGGAGAACATCCACCCACCTATCCATTGAGAAACCCCTTTCCTTTTGGATTTTCTGTTTTTCACCTTTTTTTTGGATTTTTCAACTTTTGAAGAGATCTTCAATCTCAAATATAACTTGAAAGCTCACTCCTGTTGACAATTCCACGAATGAACTTTGCTCAGGCCCTCCTTCTAGTGCCAATTTCTGTTGATGCGAGTTTTGTTCCACTTACATAACATGCAAGATTGAACACTCAATGCTTCGAGGTGAAACATAGAACATCAAACCCTCTCTTGAACAAAGTCATCTCCCATGCTAAGCTTTGCAATTTGAGATCATGGAATGACTCAAAGGTTCCTACAATTTGTGGATATCTAGCTCAGTTGAAATGATGTGATTTGCTGGTAATCACTTAAGGGGACTTACGCTATTTTCTCAATGGTAGTCAGACTTAGCTTTGCAATGTATACTCAAATACCTCTCTTGACTTCAATTTCACTTTTCAACTTTCTAAAACTACTACTACTTCTAACTATGGATGGAAGGATCAACGAATGAACTAGGACTCTACTGAAATGAAATCTTATCAGCGACCTCAACCTCACTTAGTGCAAAGCTTCAAAGGATTTCAAATGGTTTTCAAATCGACACCTCCTTAATCCAACTTGGAAGTACAAACTAAGGATCCAACGCCAATTGAACTTGAGTGCAATGACCAGCTTACCACACAAGGCTTCCTTATAATCAGCAAGGAGGCTAGTGGCCTAGTATACTTGAGTCAATCCAATCAAACATCCACCAATACTTGCATGCAATCTACAATCTACCTCTACTCTTACTTTAACAACTTGAAATGAAAATCCTATCTTAATTATGGAAGTAGAGCACCATGCAATAACACAAACTTGATCAAACTTAATCACCATGCAAAACACAACAATGACAAGTAGAGCGATTTCGATATTATATTAGCAACAATTTTCTCCAACCACCTTTACAAATGAAATGAGCAAGCCCACCAGCAAAAGAGGGGGTCCCCATTTGCAATGGGGCGATGGTGTGAAAACCACACAACAAGAAGCATATACACGTAACATCAATGAACCCACACAGACAATAAAACTTCACCTATTTAACTCTTGTATGACTTACTTCACCATACCACTGTGAATCACTTACAAGAATTACCCTTTGATCTTGAAACGGTAATTTTTATTGCCCACGAACTGCAAATATTGAGTTTAACACTCTCAGGAAGTCCCCATTTGCAATGGGGCGATGGTGTGAAAACCACACAATAGGAAGCATATACACGTAACATCAATGAACCCACACAGACAATAAGACTTCACCTATTTAACTCTTGTATGACTTACTTCACCATACCACCGCGAATCACTTACAAGAATTACCCTTTGATCCTGAAATGGTAATTTTTATTGCCCACGAACTGCGAATATTGAGTTTAACACTCTCAGGAAACTGGCATGGCTTCACAATTTGATCTAGCTTCATACGCACAGCCTAGAGACTGCGACAAGTGATGTTTCAAATTCTTGCTTCAAAGATCCCCAACCAAATCTGACCTAATTTTTGTGATTTATTTTGTTGCTGATTGGAGATGTTCTTGAGTTGTTTGCAATGGTTTTTAGTTTAAGTTTCAATGCCAGTGATAGTTTGAATAGGTAAAGAATGCAAAATATAAATGACTAATACGAAAGATAAGAATTCTGATTTATTATGATCAGCAATGCATTTATTCAAAATGAGAGAACTAAAGCACCGCAACAAGAATGGGCATACCTGAAAATCCAATGCTCACTTCAAGCAGAGCTATTATTGATAAAATCACTGTAAGAATGGCGTCCAGCTGATTGGGTGGTGCCAATATATTTTATTTGCAATGTTAATAATTACTGAAACAAAATATGAAGGAATCTCTAAATCCCACGCTTGGCCTGTAGGCAAGATCACCTTGTCAATTGACAAACCCTCAATGTGCATCAAACTGATCCATCATAATTCCCTGCTGTTTGAATGAACCTCACAAATGATCTGCTCATATATCTGATCAGGAAATTGGTGCACAAAACCCAATGCCTAATCCAGGGCATATGGCTGCAGGAGAATGGAAAAGACCCTAAGAAAGGGTACGACTGGTGTAGAGGAAGGTATTGTTGGTAGAGATGATTCCAGCCTTCTCAGATCTGCTCAAAACACCCTCTAACTGCCGGAAACTCAATTCAATGCTGCTGTTATACTTGTAACTGCTGTCTATCTTCCAAATGGTGAGTCTTGGATGAATTCATTTCCCAAGGAAAGCCGGGGTTTCATCCAACCTTTTGATCTTCAGGGAGTTTTTGTTCGCAGAAGTCCTGATCTGCTGTAGAAACTCTTCCTCAGAGCTCAATTCCAATTTGCTGCTGTAAAAATGAATGATTGAATAATAAAATGATGCCTCCAAAAGTTTACTTTATGCCTCCTCTAAGCCCCACGCCCTTATTACGGTTTCTCCACCTTTTTATTTACCCAAATTTTAATAAAATAATGTCTCCTCAAGATGGCTGTTGGAAATTGGGCTCATAATGCATTTAATAATTCATTTTTTATTCATGTGTCAATACCTCTCAATGGCTCCCTTTTTAAAACAACATTATCTCACTAGGCAATGATGTCCTTTTATTCCTTTAATAATTTATTATAAAGTGACATTATTAATCACTTTATTTTATTTTATAAAATTTTAAAGTCAAATACTTTAATACTTCATTTGTATTCAAAACCCATCATCTTGCCATCCCAAATTGCAAAATGATGATGATCATGCCATCCCGGTGATGTCTAAATATAGCAAGCGAATTGATAGTCCCCTCCTAATATTTAGGGATCCTCCCGAAAAAATAGGAACTGCAACCAAAGCCTCCAAAATGATCTTTGAGGTCTCCTGATGCATTCCAGTCAACTCCCAATCAATCCCTAAAAAATAGGAATCCCTCGTAAAAAATAGGAGATTGTCTCAAACTGTCCAAAGCGACTTATAAAGCTCCCTACTAAGCTCCACAACCCCTGGTTGGTTCCTTTAACCACTCTGTTGATCCACGAGAACCCCTGTTTATAGGCCAACCTCTGCTGTAGTTTGAATTGCCTAAGGAAGGGACATTACAAAGTTTTCAATCAAGGCAACCACTATGCCAAAAGCCCGGACTGATAGTGAATGGCGTCCACCAACATTAAGAGTGGGGTTTTTGACTCATCAGAGTGCTAGCACAGGCCAACCCCCCACATGGATACGTGGTTGCTCGATCACAGGTGGGTCCTAGTCCTGGGTACACGCCCAACAAGAATCCTCACCACTGCAACATTTAGGCTTGGACATGACAGCCCGCCATGCTTCACAGGGCTCGACCTTGAGATCTCGACCCTGATACCAAGCAAGGCAACCACTATGCCAAAAGCCCGGACTGATGGTGAATGACGCCAATCGACGTTAAGAGTGGGATTTTTGTCCCACCAGAGTGCCAACACAGGCCAACTCCCATGGACACGTGGTTGCCCGATCGTGGGTGGGTCCTAGAACTGGGTACACACCCAACGGGAATCCACACCACCGCAACATTTAGGTTGGGACATCACATTGCTAATGACAATATCATCCGAAACTTTGATAGATTCAATCATTGAATCAATTCTTTTTCGCCCTTTCATACAAATATGTAAGCTGTAACTAATAATTTTCCACTGTAAACAATCGATAAGTTTAATAAAATAATGCTCTATATGCTTCTTCCGCTAGTTTAATGTGAGCAACCATTATTCAATAAACTTCACTTCAATATATCGAACTTATTGAAAATTGATTGAGATAGGAGAGTTGGGATCCACAATTCTCAGAACATATAAAATATTTAGAAAATTCAATCTCCTTTTTTTCTCAGATTGTGGAATATATTCAAACCTACACTAACTTATCATATTCAAAATAAATGCATCCTTATCTCTCGTCAAAAGAAACAAAAGCAAATATTATCATTACTTAAAACAAACTCAACCTTACAAATTTGTCTCCAAAAGACACTACCATATTTGCCCAGCTGTGAACTCCGTCACGAATACACCCAAGATATGAATTGGGTTTCTGTCCAATGCACGGAGAAAACCTGACGGTTTTTGTCTTTAGATTTCAGAACTGAAAGCCAGAAGCTCTCAAACTTCTTCAAGAGAAAATAACAAAACCAACATAATTTGAATAAACCTCTCTCTGCCCTTTTAAAGCCCATTGTAGTGACTCTTCACTTTCCTTGTGCTTGCCTCTTCATATTCCTCTCTTTTGTCTTTTTATTTCCCCTCTTTTACTTTAACTTGAAATGAGGAAGTAATAGTAAAATGTATTTATTAAATATTCACAGAACTCACCATTAAAGTCATTTTAATACTATTTTAAAATAATTAAATTAAGTTTTTATTAAATTTATTAAATTTTGACAACTTAAATTTTAATTATTTAATTAATTTCCAATGTCGTAAAAGGGACATTAAAGATCCTGACTATTGCAGCTGTGTAATTGTTTTGGCTCTACGCGTGTCTAATTTCTGCACATTCGTAGAAAAGATCAGTTATCAGCATTTGATATTTTTTCTTAAAATTTTCTTGAATCACCTTGCCGATATATTTGAAAGCATTTGTCTCACAGCAATAGCTCATTTCTTTGGCTGTGTACTATCATTGGCCAGGGCTTTACTTCCTTTCTATCAAAGCTTGGTCCATATTGCTCTGGAGTTTTTTTAAAGATGTGGGGTCCAAATCTTCTCCCAGGGCCAGTGCTTTATGTTCTGATTGGTGGTTGCATATTCGTTGCCCCTTTGCATATTATTTGGGAGCCACATCTTTTCTCTGTGATCAGTGTATGTGGCGAGATTGTTGCCAATTAGTCAGCTTTTCATCTTGCCGTGCTCATTGCTAGGCGCATTGTTGCAAATATCTGCAGTTTCTGACTGCGTTTTATATCATGGTTTATTTTGTTTTGCCCCGCATCGGCACAGCAGTTTGCAACATTTTTTTGGTTGCTGTGTGTTATCCTTGTTGCAGCAATCATCTTTATATAGGCAGCTATATATATTTGCCAGTGTTCTAAATAAGCTCCTTTGTTTGATCTTTATTGGCACACTGTTCACTTGGCAGGCACATTTTTTTTCACCCCCAATCTATCCATTATCGTGGCACGATCCTTGCTTAATCTGTGTGCAGTATACCTTGAACCTGGTTGTTGTGTAGCAAAGAGTGGTGGGTCCGTTTTGCAGCTTTTTTTCAGAATTTCTCAAGGGGACTTTAGTCCCACATTCATTATGCGGTTGACTATTTTGTGGCTTTTGTACCCGGCACTCCTTATTCAAGTTGTGAGCAGAGGCTCACGTTGTTGTGGTGGATCACTCACATGCGCATGATTGTGTGGTCTCTCTTGGTTGCTGTGGTGTTTGAGTCAGATTGGCTGTTGACTTTGAATATTCTCTCGCTTGTGACTCCCAATGGAAATTGCTTGATTGCCGTGTGTAACTGCCAATTTTATCGTCCATATCGCCCTTGAAGGGCCCACATATTTTGCAGCAAATCAGGTTTATGGCTATATTTTATCTTTTCGGAAGTTTCCATTATAATGTGATGGTTTAATGGTTATCTTTAAGTTTTTTTGAAGAATCGTCATAATTATAAATGGGGTGTCTTTTCATCCATCATTAATTACTTTGAATAAAAGGAACTACAAAAAATAGTTAGATGGCATTAGCACTCATCACCAACGGCTTAATTTGTTGCCACATTTGTATGGTCTAATTTCTCCACCTAGCACACCTAGTTGGTTATTTGCTGGAATTGCAAGACACATCATGTCTTAGGAGTCATTTCTGTGCACATCCCTGATGTCATTTTGACTTTAATTATTGATTTTGTGTGACCTCATGTGTGATGACCCTATTTTTAGCAGGTTGTGACAGTGACTTGGTCAGCTCATCATCACGACCCTCGTGAGCTGATGTAGGGTTTTGAGGGTCCCAACTGGCAGACTTGCTATTTTTAGTAAGTCTGGACTTACTATTTTAGTAAATCAGTGGTCAGTTTCCACTTCTGACAGGGCAGTCTCGGCAGTGGTCAATTCTCCAAACGATATCCAGTTATGTAGTTTCTTGGATTGGGGACTTACTATTTATAGTAAGTCTATATTTGGCAGTTGCCATTTTTGGCAGGGCAGTGATGAGCATGTTGGTTAGTCAGTATGGTAGGTGTTGCAGGAATTATCATCAGAATTATATTTGATAATTGCTTGGGTTAATTAATAACAATATGTTATTAATTAATATTAAGGCGATATTATAATAATAATAATACTTTATTATTATTATAATGATTTGGAAGTTTATATTATAAAGAGCAGTTAACTGATGATGGTTTTTGGAAACTATGGACATCGAGGAGTTATAAATACAGGCTCATTTGTGAAGTTGCATATCATCTATTGAATATTGATTATTGAATTTCTTCTTGGGAATTGTTCCTACTTTCTGTGCCCTAGCCAGGGTCAAATTAGTTTCCTGGTAGACTGATTCTGCTGGAGCTAATCATTAATTGGTTGTTGAAGTATAACCAATTCTTCTCCTTCGTACTGTGTTGCCTGTGTCTGGAGGAAGGATTCAAGTCTGAATATTGAATCATCATTGAATTGAGGCCTACTCAAGAGGTCATCATATATTAAACTGGAATCAGTAGAGGCTGGCTTCGAATTTGGATGATGAACAAGTTGCCAGTAATTAACGCCATGAATGTTTGTGGTTGGGTTTGAATTGAACTACTCTGTTGAATTGAAGCCTGCAAGAGGCCGATACCATCACCATAGGTGGAAGAACACATAGTAGGGCGGCATACAATTACTGCTGCAGAGAGAGGACTCCTTGGCGCAGCATTTAGCATCCATCACAGGTGAGAGGGGCCTAGTCTTACTGCGGCACCCCATCCTTTGGCCGCAGGTGGTATCCAGCATGCGCCTTGGACGCAATCAGATTGGTAAAGCGGCCAGCGCTTAATACTCCCATTTGGAGTTACGTGGGAACTTGATTGGTATCTTGCGGGCACCATAACTACTGTGGCGGCTTGCATAGGAGGCCAGCACCAGCAATAGGGATTCAAACCAGCTGCATTACTAGCCGCGTGAACTATTCCTTGGGCACGACTATTACTCCAGCCTTGCGTGGAGTCAGCAGCAGTTAGCGTGGAGAGTGTAGTCTCTCTCGCGTGGGAAGAGGAAGGACTGTTGTGCAGTTCGTGTGAGGAGTTGAGGCTTGCTCACACTCCCATGCACTTAGTGAACCAACAACAGCAATAAACAGGTTCCTCACTTTTATTGTTTACTTTGAATAAGTTGCTGAATGTAATGTCTATCAATATTTGTAATGCTGGAAACATTGAACTATCTTGCCAGGATTTGCAGAATTATTATCGATAGATATTGTTCAATTAAATATACTTCTATTTTGATAAAGAGTTATATATGTTGTTATGCGAAATGCGTATGAAATAATTATACTTGGAGGCTGGTAGAAATATATGTCTAAATGATTGATTAAATCCAAAGTATATGTAGAGTTGTGATCATTAAGACAAAGGAGCTTATATATACCCATTTACATAAATCAATTAAAAGGAATATCACGATATCCAATAAACATCAGAGTTTGCAGACGAAACTATCTAAGAGCTAGGACGAGCCAGTATCAGATTGCCTGCCAACTGTTTGACAAAATGTCAAACATATAATTTGCATGGAAATTAATAGAAATTTGATGATTTAAAGATGGAGCCAAGTTAGGTTCTTCACATCATGCTCTTTGGACTTATATTTGGGAGTTATATGGAGATCCTGTTTCTCAGCCATTCTCTAATGATCCTCTTTCCGACTGCAGTGTGCCTCTTCATCCTTCAGATAATATACCCTATGATTATGATACTATTATGGAATTTGCTAGTTTGGAGCATTTTGAGACTTAAAATGAGGATGAGATTGCTTTCGAGGTTTCTAATTCTACTTCAGAGATAGTTGATCCGCCTTCACTTGGGACTTCCATCATTCGTGATTAGTAGGAACATCATTGTCTTTCGGACTTGGCTGGAGGACACATTTTTCAGTTTTTCAGATCTTGCTTTGTTGGATGAGTATTTGACTCGTATTTCAGATTTGTTTGTTGAGTCTCATCTTGCAGATTTGGGAGACACACTTGAGGGGATTTCTTTCCTCTTTGATGACAGTTTTTGCATTTGTGCTGTCACATCATCTTCGTCTTTAGATCTTGCTCCATATCAATTTCCACATAGTTCCAGTTTGTCACCTTCTTGTTTGTTTGATTGGAGTGTGGTATCATCATCTTTTAAGGATAAGGAGACACATGAGCAGTTTTCAGAGACATCATCATTCTTCATGCTTTCTTCCTTAGGGGAGACAAGTTGTTTGTAAGCATTGGATCTTATTTTGCCTTCAAACACTTGCCATTCTTGCAGGTGATTATTCATTATGGGGGGGCTTCATAGTTTCTCACCTTTCCTCCTATGGGGGAACATCATTTGGCTCTTTGTGATGTATGTAGTTCTTGGGGGGTATTGGTGTTGAGACCTTCATACATCACTCATTCTATCACTTATGTTTATCTGCATTATCTCTCTTTTTTGGAGAGGAGTTTTGTCCCATGAGGTTCTCTCCTTTTCTCCTTTTGAAAGAGATTGATTGCATTGCTTTGTACACAACTACCTGACATGGCCTAGTTGCCGGAACCCGCCATCATTATCATATTGCAATTTTATCCCTAAGATGCACTTGGGGGGGGTTGTTGGAGTAAATATTATTTAGTCTTGGTTTACTTAGGGATCATCATTAGTTAGCTAGATAAATATTATTTATTAATTTTTATCTTGCATCAATATTTGTATTTGAGCTGGCAGTGGTTGGCTCTCACCTACCCTACCTACTCTCATCTCATTGAGACACATGTCTCTTTCTTTGCCCTCCATTCTCTCTCGCCTTGCCCATATATGTAGGCTTATGTACATTTGTAAGTCATCTCAATATCAATATCTTTTCCCGGTGATCTATATCGTTTCTCTTTGTTTGTGGAAGCTGTAGCAGCCTTTGATCTTGGCTTGAGCATTGCCCCAACATTTTGTACTTTAGAAATACTATCAAACTATCATGCTCTCTAATGATTTATCTCTTTGTATTGTAGAATTGGTTTTTCTTTTTAGTAATCAAATAAGTATCTTTGTGCCAATTAAAAAGTTGGCACACTACCCTATTGCACACGTAGAAGGAATAATGGGTCTAGTCTACAATGATTTCACCTTTGATCTTCGTAAGGAAATTTGTTGTTGATCCCTCTTAAGATAAATGTGGTAAGATGTAAGCATTAGAACTCAATATGGCCCTAATTATGAACCCCCTTGGAATAAAAAATCTTATTCATGATGTTATCAATTGGCGCAAGATTCAAATGCATGGTCACATTAAAATTAGGTTGCCTTTATTGAATTTTAGAAGTCACATCACATTATGTTGTAAGAAAACACTTACGAATGGTGTGCCATGATAGATCATGACAAAATGCATTACCCCATAGTAGAAATACAGTTGACATTGTATTGAAATGATGATTGTGGTAAGAATGATCCTTTAAAGTATGAATGATCGCTTATGAATGATGTGACATGAAAAATAATGACTTGATGAAGCTTTGGCATCAATTTGAAGGCATTGTGAATGAAATGCATTAGCTCAAAATAGAAATAAAGTTGACAATTCTATGTGTTGGAATGATGATCCTTTGCAGTATGAATTGTCCTCTGCAGTAAGAACAATGACCGTAATAATTGTTGTTACCTACGAAACAAAACAAACACGAAAGAAAATATGTTTGGTTGATGCATGGTGCTCCTACAATGTAGATGCTCTTGCATTAGAGACCTTAGGCAATTAAAAGTGATTCTGTCACTTTGAGACAACCAAAGAAAACCAAAACAGTTCACCCCAGTTGTAGATATCCATGTGGTGGGTTCTTCAATCAATCTCTTTTCCTTTTCCGGAAAGAACTCTTTCCAATTCTGCTATCCAATATCTCTTTATTTCCTTAAGCTTGTTTCCTTGGTGCTTGCTTTTTACAATTATTTTTTGCGCTTTTTTCCTCCATTTCACCTTCACGATACCCTTGGGTGATAAACTAAAACCTTCGAGCATTATTTATTACTAGAATCAAACTTCTTTATGATCTTGTGTGACCCAAAATTTTTCATCTTTTGTTTGTTGTATGCGTCTTGTGGAAATCTCTCATTTCTCAAATATACGATTACCTCATCTCCAACTTCAGACTCCTTATGTCTCCTTTTCGTGTCAGCCATCTCCTTGTACTTAGTATTAATTTTCTCTAACTGTTTTCTTTCCTTTTCATGCAATACCATCATATAACCTGCAAACTCTTTTGCCTTAAACGCTCACCATCTTCATTTCTATTATCACTTAGTTCTGATACATTTACCGGATTATTGCCATATGCTATCTCAAATGGTGTTCTTCTTGCACTCCTATTTATTGATTTTTTTTGGCAAATGCTTCTTGTGGTAACGCTATATCCCAATTACTTGCCTTTTATTCTGCTAATAACTTTAACAAGTTTCCTAAACTCATATTCCCTACTTTTGTTTGTTTATTAGTTTGTGTATGATATGCTAAACTAAATTTCAACTCTGTTTTCATTGTCTTCTACAGTGCCTTTTAAAAATCACCAACAAATTTGGTATCCCAATCAGAAATTATATTTCTTGGCAAGCCTTGCAATCTTACTATCTCCTTGATAAATAAATCGACTGCATGTATTGCATCATTAGTTTTTAAATTTTTTTGCATGCTATTAAATGTGCCATTGTACAAAATCTATGAAGTGCAATAAATATTGTATCATGGCCTCTTTGTGTTCTTGTAAACCGAATACAAAATCCATGTTTATAGCATTCCAAGTTTTGTCTAGAATTAACAATGACCAATACAATCCAACATTTTGACTAGTAGCTAATTTCTGCGATTCTAAATATAGGTTATCACGTCCTTGTACATTTGCAACCAATAATAATTCTCTCACCATTTCTACTTTCTTATCAACTCCAAAATGACCTGTTTATCCACCACTACGCTTCTCTTTATCAAATTTGCCCCCCATTGAGAGCTTATAGGAATACACAATTGAGCATCTTTGAATATCATATCTTTTTGAATTAAATAATCCAGTCACTTAGTTCTATCCATACTTACTAGTTCTTTACATGGCTTCCATGCTTCAACACAATCATCCTAATTCTCTTACAAACCCCTTTTTTCTTCAAATCCAACCATTTCAACTCTAATTTTAATCAACAAATTTTATCTCCTCAGTGCATCAGCAACTCTTTTTGACTTACCGCTCCTATGCTTCAATACAAAAGAAATAATTTTGTATAAATTCAATCCATTCTATATGTTTACTATTTAACTTACCTCAACTGTTCAAATACTGCAATGTTGATCATCTATATACAACACGAACGCCTTGAGCAACAAATAAACCGTCCACTTCATCACAATATTGCTCCAATTGCATAATCACTTGAATCACAATCAACTTGAAATACCTTATCAAAGTTTGGTAAAGCTAACACTAGATGTCTAGCAAACTTCTTTTTCAACAATTCAAAACTTTGGCTTGCTCCTATAGTCCACCTAAAATTTCATTTATCTTCTCTCACTGTCCTAGTTATTGGCTCACATATATTGCATTATTTTTAATGATTTTCCAATAGAAACTAGTTAATCCATGTAAACTTCTTATCTTTTGAAATACTTCTTGATGCAGGCCGATCAAAAATTGCTTTCACTTTTGCTGGATCCATTTTCAAACCTTCTATTGAAATTACAAATATATCATTTCTCCTTTCATCAAGTTATATTTCTTGATATTGATCACAATTTCTCTTCTCTCAATCTCGGTAATATTAATCTAATATGTTCTAGATCCTCTTCCTCAGTCTAACCAAAAATTAGAATATTATTGTAAACAATTACAAACTTATCCAAATATGTTTGTCTTCAAATCCACTTTGCTAAAAATACTTTGTTTCAGCAAAATAATTTATCAAATCATCTATACTTGGCAATGTAAATCTACACCTTATCGTGATCTTATTAATAGCTCTTGAATTTATATGCAGTCTTTATTCTCCTCCTTTCTTTGGTGATAGTATTATTGATACCACACAAGGACCCAAATTTTCTTTTATCATACATTTTTGAACAACTCCTATATTTGTCTATTCAACTCTTCATTTTCTGTTGGCGTCATCCTATATGTAACTTTATTAGGCAACTTACTCCTAGAATCAAATCCTTATGATGACTAATGCTCTTAATCCATTTGGCGTATCATCAGGCACCATGTCATTGTATTTTTTTTAGCAATGCTGGAAATCATGTTTATGCCTCCTTTCCTTCATCTACTCCATAACCCTGGGTCCCTCCAAGCACACCTGAATATGTTGCAGAGCATACTTGGATGAAGTTAGGTGTGCTTGGGAGGACTCTATTTGAAACCATAGGGGCCTGTACCAAAACTTGGATTGGTTATGCACTAAACCCAGATCTAGGCATAAACTTGAGTTCGTCGGTGACATAGCATTTATTTATAAAAAACATTGAAGCTTCTTTGGTTTGGTATGATTGAGAGATGCATTGCGAAGTGACTTTTGAGATCATCATTGTTAACTCAAATCATAGTATACGATCCTGTACAAATGTGTTCTTTGTGAGCTAGCTGTTGTAGGTTGTATTTCTATGATTCAATTTTGTCCATCAGTTATGCATTTTTAATTAAAAGGTGTAGAGGTTTATTTGTTTGGTACCTTTGAAGGACAAAGGCTCAGTTCACTCTTCTACTTAACTATCTCTTATATTTTTTAAAGTAAATGGGTATTGAGTCTTACTTGGTTTTGTATGTTTGAGAAGCTGATTTTGAGATTTGTAATTAAATTGGACAGAAAAGAGATTTCTACCCAAATCCGTGTTTTCATGAGTTAATTGTGGTAGGTTATGGTTTAGAGTCTATACTTTTAAGTTTTGACATTTTTAATGTTATTTGGTATATGTATCTTTTGTGAGCAAGTTGTAGATTATGCGTTTATGATTTTTTACCAACTTGTATCAAATCTTTGTGCTTTTTTGGGCAAGTTGTAGGTTATGCTTTTGATAGTTATAGCCTAATTTGGTGGGAGACAATTTTTACTAAATCTAGGTGCTTGTTATGTGTTAGTTGTGGTAGATTGTGCTTTTGATATTTTGAATGCAATTTGGAAGGATACAACTCTATACTGAATTATTTTGTTTATTATGTGCTAGTTATGATAAATAATGCTTTCCAGAGTTTGAATATAATTTTTGTGGAATACACTTTTGGTTAGATAATTTTTTTGCAAGCCAGTTCTATTAAAATACTTTTATAACCTTGTTACCGTTTTGATTTTCTAAACAGGCTGCTGCTGCACATGGTGCTGCTCTAGTTGTTTATCTTCACTTTTTTGGAAAGATCATTGATTTGTTCACTTTTCTCGGCCCTCCCTTTGGAAGACATGAAGTATATCAGGATTTTAGCAAGGTCTTTGTCTTCTCAGATCCATTTAAAGCTATTTTTTCCCCTCTACTTTCTTTGCAATTCAAAGTAATATGTTGCATAACACTATGTCTATAGCTGAGATGAATTTGTTTCTGAATGCTCGTGTATATATATCAAAGTCTTATAATGAAATTTAATGTTACGAACTATCTACCCAATTCAACTTTATTCCTATCTATCATTTTCCAACTGTCATACTTGTGTATGGATTTGATTGAAAAATCAATAGAGATAAACTGCTGTCTTAAATGTCTTTACCATTTCTTCCTTGCTTAAAGAAAGTTGTCCCCAATTTCTACAAATAAATCAGAAGTATTGTGTAGCTGTCAAGATGATCCAGGAGAAAACGGGATATGGCAGGATATGCAGTGCATGCAAAACCATAAACAGTGACAATGGACTTACTGGACGGCTACAATCTGAATGTGCACAGAAAATTGTCATATGAAGATCAGAGTTCTAGAAATTGATGTTTTACATGGTGGATCTCTGTATCTAAAGAGATGGTATTAGCTGGCAAGAGTGTTGAATCTTGTCATAGAAGTCAATTATAGGAGTTGTTGAAAGCACATTTTTGGGTTGCCCTCCTTGCTCAAGAAGGAAATAAACAGAGGCAATGAAGCAAGGGGAGAGGATGCCAATCCTGAGAATGTGAAGAGTCCAAGTTAGAGTTTTGAGGAAGTTCACTTAGGATCAGGGGCCATTGTTAATTGAGGAAGCAAATGATATTAGAGTTCATAACCAGTTTGTTGAAATTCAAACTATTCCAAGTAAGAAGAATGGATATTGTAGTTTGAGGGACAGGGAGAGGTTCGACATGGTGTAGACGGCTTTGTCCTATGGATTCAATCATTGGGAGAAGCATAGTGGTCAAAACAATATCTTCATCATGGGTCATGTGGCAATCCGGGGAGTGCACAATGTTTCATTATCCATTTCCTTGATGTTTGTAGGAAGTGAAGCAACAACAAGTTTGTGTATATGAAGTCAAGTCACGAGGTGGAACCATTGTAAGGTTGCCCCTATTGTTTAATCAATGGTTGGAAAATGCTCATTATTTGCTTCACAAGATTGATTTGAAATGCATTTTGTTGTCCTTGTGATCATGTAGCTCTTGGTTAAGTAATTCAGGGTAGCTTTGAGGGCTTGTTGAGCTATTCATCACAACTGAGAGATCAGATCGACAGAAAATTGGTCAGCAGAAAATTTGCCAGAAATTGTACTACAGACTTCTAAAAACAGAGGTCTGAACTGTAAGAGATTTGGGGTGCCAAATGTACAATTGTTGTATTAAAAGATTAAGGGTGGAGTTGCTACCAGAATGGAATCAGTATGCAAACAAAAAGAAAATTTTAAAAATGGAAAGGGTTTGATCATTGGCCTCTCGGACCATCTGATATTACTCTATTTCTGAATATCTTTTTATCATTATGTAAGAGAAAAATGTAATATAAATTAAAATTCTTACTTTCTATTTAATGATTTTAATATCTATCGTATCCACTTCAAATTATTCCTGTCCAATTTTGAATTTGTTTTTATTCCACCCTTTCCATCCTTTCCAACTAGTCTACTTGTAGTACTATAAATTATTATGTTTATATTACAATCTATATTAGACATCCCCATCAAAGGTGTAGTGGAGGAAGACTATCATAATTTTTTTGTGGGTGTTTTTAAGCGTCTTTGCCATTTGGAAAGGTTTGCAGTAAGATAGTCCCATGAAAACACAAAATTTGGTTGCCCTGCTACAGTCTTATTTGATTTTCAATTTTTCATCTCTTCTAAAACCTTTCTAAAATTCAGTTAGGTTTTATTTATATATATGTTAGCATTGAATGTTTGCTAGTTTCTCCATTTCTTGAATAATCCCCTAAGTTGTGAATAACACAAAGGTTTCACACAATAGTCTCAGGGAGGGTGCCAGGGCTTCAGGTGTTGCTATGAAAATATGGAATCATTAGCCGTTAAGACAGTTCCACGAAAACTTAAATACTTAGCTACCTGCTACATTTTTATTTATTTAATTGAGATTTTTTAAACAAGTGATGGTTGCGAAATACATGATTTTGTAAATAATCCCCAAGCTGTGTATAGTGTATACTGTCAGGTTTAACTCTGTGGTCTCATTGATGTGGGTTAGGCCTATCATAATTTTCAATTGGTACTGTGAAAAAAAAGTTTCAACCATTTACAGTAAGACTGTCCCAGGAACACTTGAAGTTTTAGGTTCTGCTATAGTATCTCAAATATCTAATATTGCCATGTTGCAGAGTTTTTGTAAAAAATCTTCTATAGACAGGCTGTGGTTTGGAGCTTCCGCAGTCAATTTTGATTAGATTTATTAATTCACGTGGGATTTTGATTACTGTATATGAAGTCTTTTCTGTGATTATCAATTTCCATCTGGGGTATCTTTCATAAATATTGTTTCAAATTTGTACCCATTAGGTTCTGCTCTCATGACCAGTGTGGCTGTAAAGTGGATTTGACCATTTACTTTCAACTACCCTAGGAGGCATTTTACTAGAATTAGACTTGGCCAGTTACTCCCAACATCATTGCTTTCCCAGAAGTCATAGATTTGTGAAAGTTGCCCTTTAACATGCAACATACCTGTCTTAAACTTATTGGAAAAATTCAAATGCCTTTTCAGTGGAAGTGAATGAGATGCCCAAAGATGAAAAAATAACAATAAGAATCTCCAATTTTCTTTATTTGTTCAATATTTCGAAAATTAAATCTGAATAGGCTGCAAATGGTTTGAATAAATGAATTGATTTTAATGACGTCCACGAGACTGAACAGTCTAAGGGACCAAAAAGCTCACAGCCTTAAACTATCTCCATACTTGTTTTCATATCTGATCTCCTGTTATGAATCTTGACCAAAAAACTAGCAGTTTGGTTGATCTTTATCCTCTTCAAATAAACTGTGCATGTTGTTGGCCTTTAAGATGATTTCATATTGAGCCGGAATATCGTCATATGCTGCGCATTCTGTGAGAAAGTGCCATTCAGTTTCAATTGCACCCATCCTACATAACATGCAAGTTCTCTCCTCCCAAACTTCTTTGGGCCTCTTCCATCTACCCGTCTCACACCTGAGATGATGTGATCCCATCCTCACTTGTGCCACTAACAGCCTTGCTTTCCCTTTAATAGCTGCCCCTAAATAAGCTTTCTCCATGCCCCCTGGTTGGGTTAAACTCTTGAATGTAGTAAGCCTTTTTTCGACGAATGTTATTAGTCCACATGGCACTCCGAAACTTCTTTGAAAACTAGGAATATCTTTCAAGATAGATACAAAAAGCCAAAATTAGAGCAATATTTGAATAAAATTACTTCAATGTGGGTATTTGAACTTGAATCCCTCTTTGTATGAATGCACTGTTTGACCACTCCAACACAACACGAGACTTCTCTAGAGTGTTTTTTAAACTGTTCTAATATTAATATAGACACTTCAACTGAGTGAACTTGTGATGTCCCCTTTTTGAAATAGGGTTTAATAAATAAATAATAATAATAAAATTAAAATTAATAAATAATAATAAATTATAATATAATTTAATCTCAATTTTGTGAAGTCGCCAGAAGAGACAAAATTGCAGAAGAATAGACAGATCGAGTATCATATTTAATATGGACCATCGTGATAACACTGAGGAATTTCTATAAAGATCTGAGGAAGATCTATACAGATTGTTCACTCAAGGATATAGACTAACGGCATGGGCATCTTTGGCATTAAGAAGTATTGTATTGCATAGAGGAGCTCACTGAAATAGTTTCTTCTCCGATGCCGCTACCAAAGGCAAGACATATGATCATTGCATCGATAAGAATGATACAAAACAATTGGCGTTGCTCAGACCGACTATCTTATTTGCAGTAATTGACATACAATGGAAGGAATAATCTGCTACTACAATTAAGAATAATACTAAACAACAGTAATATCAGCATTGATTAATGCTATAATAGTGACTTAAGAGAATATTACCTTAATTATACTATCCGCGATAGTTAAGAATACAAAAGGGTTGATTAGTCATAACCAACGTTATTGACCGCAAGTTGTTAAGGTGGTAGCGATTACAAACTAAACTGATATGTGTATAAAGGCACAATGTTTACATACATTCAGCTATCGTGCATGGTGAATGAATAAAGGGTTACGATGCATATGGGCATCGATGACTCAGCAAACATTAGCAATTGCCATACTAAACTAGTTGACTGTTTGGAAGGAGGATTAAGCCATTGGTGTTATGCCAACCAGTCAATAATCAAAGTTCAAGATCTAAAAGATTACAACATTAATGTTGCTGCTTAAGAAGAGTTAAACAAATCACAGATCAGCAATGGTTTCATATAAGCTTAGCAATAACGATTCATTAAGAAAAGGTGCGATTCAAAGGGAGGCAGTCAAAATTAATAATGCAGTCAAAATTAATAATGTTGATCAGCGATTATAATGGGAGGCAGCGTTTGGTCAATTCTAAGGGGTGTTACTGATTGGTTTAAGAGAGATGTCTTCTACATCCTAAGGATGTGACTACTCAGATTGTAAGAAATATTATGGGAATCTATCCCATTCTCAACGGCATCAAACTGGAAAATATATAATATATTTATCACTCTGCAGATCGAAGAATCAGAGGTTATAAAATTTATTCTAAGTTGCCGGTTCGGATTCGGGTTTGAATTGTGTTCAATTTTTTTTTTGGACGGGTTCGAATTTGTTTTGGATTTGTCCATACAAAAGCATGTAGATATAGATATAGATATACATATACATATACATATACAACAAATAAGTTCATACACCACTATGCTAATAGTAAAGCAATATAGCAAAATACAACACCATATGTATAATGTTTTAGTCCAAATGACATATGTTTTACCTTTTTGGCCTTTTTAGTGGTCTATCTTAGGATTTGGAGGGTTGGATTGACTAAAACAGACCAAAAAAGCTTTCAAAAAGTCAAAAAAATCCATTTTTTGGCCAAATTCGGCTTGGTTCCTGCCGCAGATTTGCAAATCCACCAAAAAAACAACAAAATTAATGCCGGGTTTGTCTGACAGAATTTGGGCAGACTTTTGCAAGAATATGATAAGGACCAGACTTTTGCAAGAACCAGACCAGACTTTGAGGTTGCCAGGGAAGAATTTGGTAACATAGAATTTATTTGATACTCTAGTCTCTTTACAAGGAAAAGATGAGAAAGAAAATGAATCATTTATATTGCTGGCAAGCATCTATGAGTTACTTACTGATTTACATAATATTATATCTGAATTCTATTAGGGATAAGGAACCCTTATACGGTCTAATATATATATATATATCATTTATGTTGTATTACACACATTCGTAATACATGAGATATTAATATATACATAGCCTTTACTTTAATCACTTACTATAGCCCCTTAGAGGATAGGTTGGTGTTGTGTTGAAAATATTGTTATCGGCAACTTATCGCCAAGGGCCAAAAAATTTGACGAAAAATTGGAGATTAATCGACATCTTAAAAAATTGCTTAAATTTAATTAGAAATGCATCATTTTTTGCAAAATTCAACGAGGAGATGCATCTAATGAGTTAATAAATGAGTAAACAAAACAAACAAGCTGAGTCTAGATATATTTAAATGCAAATAGGGTACAAAATGACATCCTCATGTGGAATGCTGATGGCTCGTAGCCATAGCCTGATAGTTTGAACTCTGAAGCAAACTAAAAATAGCAAATTGTCTTTGTAAAACAGTAAGTAAATACAAGTATAACATCAAAATAGTCTACAACTTCATCTTTCCCTTCCAACAGCTCTAGTAAAAACTACAGGAGAGGTAGAGGGTCTAGTGATAGTCCTAGAAGTCCGCTGTGGCTGCGCTTCCTCCCTCTGCACAACTAGTTGTGACTTGACCTTCATCTTGGATGTAGATGGTGGTGGCACTGGCAATGACTCCTCATCATCCTCAACCTCCTCATCCTCCTAATCCTACTGAATGTCATCCAATCCCACTGCGAATCCACCCTCCTCCATAGCCTGCCTCTCCAAATCGTAGATGTCATCCTCTGTAAACAATGGAGGCTTCTCCTGTGATGTCCAATCATAGTAAGGATCTATGTCATCCAAATCAAGTGGACTAGCTGGTGTTTCCTCTACCTTTCTTGTGTGCAACCGAAGGTTATATTGCACAAAGACAAGGTCATTAAGGCGTTTCTGCGCTAACTTGTTCCTCTTCTTTGTGTGGATGACCTTGAACAAGCTCCAATTGCGCTCACAACTGGATGAGCTAAAAGGCTGACATAAGATTCAGAGGGTAAGTCTTTGCGGTTTTGGGGCATTCCCACCCCAATTTTGCCACAAAGCATCTACAAAATAAAATATTGAAGAGTTAGAAAGCAAGGTGAAAACATCTTTTAGTTTTTATCTACTTATGCATGTGAAATAATCCAAAAATTCAAATATTGTACTTGGGGTTTGAGTGTTTCTTCCTCTCTTCACTATGTCCGAAGAGAATAGCTTGCTCCTTGGATTTTGATACGTGTCCAATTCAGAACAAATGAGGTCTCTCATCTCAACCTCGGGTATCATCCTATTCATGCATTCAGTGAGGCCCTCCATGACCTCTACATTGGGATCCGAGTAGGATGGAGAGAAGCGAAAATGAGGGTTGAGGAAGTAATGTCAAAAGAGTTGGGGACATTACAGAACTGAGTAAAAGGTAGATACAAATATAGAGTAGTCAGGACCTAGTTTGGAGAGTATAGAAAGAACTAATTGATCATCATTTTTCTCTATTGCACATTCTTTCAGTTGCAATCTTAGTGATTTGAATTTGGTGAAGTCCTCTAGGGTGATAATGGAATTGGAGTCAAATTGATGAGTTCATTCTCCAATTCACGACCTCTCATTTTCATCTTCCTTCCTAAAGAGTTTTTCTAATGCAAGACAAACATCATTGGGTGTTTTCAAGGCTTCAACATGAAAGAGGAGCTTGGTAGATATTGTTAGATTGTGATCCTGATGCTATCATTGTTGTTGTCATTGATGTGAACATATCCTATGCTTTGATGTGGATTGGATGCTTTGGTGATCCGATAGACTGTGCTCAAGATGATGTGCCGTAAAGATTTATCTTTAGCTGTGTTGGTGTAGCCTTTATCTTGCAACATATTGTAGTTCACATGTTTGGGCCCGGTCTTATCTGGAAAGTGGTCATTGTGCTTGTTCAAGTATTTGCATTGTAACGTATGGATCCTATTCGTTGGTTCCAAAGATCTCGGTGATGGTGTAGTGTGTTGTTGTGAGCGAGACGTGTTGTATTGAGTGAGGTGGTCCGTGTTTCATTCCTTACCACCGTGGGAATGCTTCAGTGTGACCTATTTCAAATTGGATTTGGCTGACCTTGTTGTTGGCATGACTTGGTATAAGAGAGCGATGATTCTATTTATTGTTTGATGCTTGTATACAAATAATATGTGAATTTGGCAAGGGAAGATCTGTGTACTGATGTATATGCGAGTTGGTGCAACCAATAGTTGGTTGTTACATCGTTTCTGCGTTGTTGATTGTTGGTGATAGTGACTTCAGTGGTGGATTCATTTTCATTTCTTATATTCTGGTATTGAGCCTACTTGTACTGGCAGTGAATCTAATTGTATTGGCAACTAGGCTTCCTTTTTTGGGTAGCTAGCCCAATCGGTAGCGAGCCTTACCTGCAGTGAGCAAACTAGTAATGAGCCCTTGTAAAAATCACCTTAATCGATGTTCTTTTCATGAGAATTAGTTTCTCTGTGGTTTTTCCCATCTTGGGTTTCCACGTAAATTCTGGTGTTCACGATGTTTATGTTTTGTGCTATCATGTTTACTTCTGTTATAAGTTTCTGATTGTTTAAAGTATTTACCGGTTTAGTAAAGTTTGTGAAAAGAGTTTTGGAATAATTGATTCACCCCCCCTCTCAGTTATTCGACCTGTGCAACAATTGGTATCAGAGCTTTGGTACCTTGGAGAGAGCTTAACCGCTTGAGGTAGATCTGATGACACAAATTGTCCATCCCTATGTTTGATGGATCTGATTACAATTTCTAGAAACTACAAATGAGAGTATACATGATTTCAATTAGTTACACTACTTGGAAAGCAGTGGAAATGAAGTATGTTGCACCTCAGAATGACCCTACTACAGATGAAATATCAACCTATGAGGAGAATGAGAAAGCAAGGTATGTAATTTTTAGTGCTTTATCAAAAACTGAGTTGACTAAGGTTATTTCATTGACTACTGCCTATGAAGTTTGGGAAAAATTAAAAGAGATCTATGAAGGGAATGATAGAGTTAAGTTATCTAAGAAGCTAACAACTAAGCGTCAATATGAGAACTTGAGAATGGAAGAAGGTAAAGATATTGAAAGTTACTTTCAGAAGGTTGACAGTGCAGTAAATGAAGTCAAGAATCAAGGAGGTACTATTATTATTTAAAAAAAAAGGTGTCTGGTAAACTTTTTCATGTGACCGGTGAGGCTAGCACGGCACACACTCTGGCTCTATGTGAAACACTTTTGACCTGGAGCTATGAACTAGTGAGGCCACAAATGGGGAACCTCATCTCCTTATTACAAAGTTGAGATTTGAACCTAGGTGGGTACAACAACACCAACACTTAACACACTAAGTGGTGAACCCCAAGGAGGTACTATTATTGATGAAGATGTGATGGAGAAGATCTTGATGACCTTATCAGAGAGTTACAGTGATAGATCTTGACTATTGAGGAAGTTTATGACCAGAAGAAGTTTACTAGAGAACAGTTGTTTGGCACCCTGATCGCATTTGAGATGATGAAATTTGGAAAAGACAAGAACAGATCAGAGACAACCTTTAAAGCTACAAAGACATAGTAAGATCCGGATGATGATGATTCAGATGAGATGGAAGCGAATTTTGCAAGAAAACTAAAGAAAGGTACTGACAAATACAAAGGTATGTTACCCCTTAAATGCCTTAGACGTGGAAAGATTGGTCATTTAGCAACTAGGTGTCCAGAAAAGTCTAACTGACAAAAGTTTAAAGTCAATAAGAAGGCCTACTATGTTAATGAAGATGCTAGTATATCAGATGATGAATTAGATCAGGAAGACCGTTTGTTTTTGGCAGGAGAAGAAAAGCCTAGATTTGACATTTCTAACATTTGCATGAAATTTGATGATAATACTGAGACTGCATTTTTTGTTAGAAGAAATAAGAATGAATGGTTGAATTGATAGTGGATGTTCAAATCATATGACCGGTGATAAAAGAAAATTTGTAACACTTGAGAAATATGATGGTGGTTCTGTTAGATTTGGTGATGATAAGGCAACATATATTGTTGGAATTGGCTCTATCACTTTTGATGGAAAGCATAACATTGACAAGGTTTACTATGTGAAGGGTTTGTCATAATCTTTTCAGTGTTGGACAAATGTGTGAAAATGGCTATGATGTGTTTAAGAACGAAGGTTGTGAGATCCGAAAAAAGTCTGGGACTGTTATTGCAGTTGACAAAAGAATAGGAAGGAACATGTATCAACTTGAAGGAGCTACAAAAAGTTGTTTATTGTCTCGGTCTGATGACAACTGACTTTGGCATCAGAAGATGTGTCACATCAATTTCAACAGCTTGATAAGAATAAGTTCTTCATGTGCAATAAGAGATTTAACAAGACTGTGTAAACCAGAAAATGTTATCTGTAAGGGATGTTAGGAAGGAAAGTAGACAAGAGAACCATTGAAGGCAAAAGATCATTCATCTACTGGTTTGCTGGATCTCGTGTGCATTGACCTGTGTGGTCCTACCAGAACAAGAAGCTTACAAGGTGAGAGATATTTCATACTTTTCATTGATGACTATTCTAGATTATCTTGGGTTGTATTTCTAAGAGAGAAATCAAAAGCGTTTGAAAAATTCTAGATATTCAAAGCAAGAGTTGAAAATGTAGTTGGTAGGAAGATTAAATGTTTGAGATCTAATAGAGGAGGAGAGTTTACTTCTGATGAATTTGACAATTTCTATTACAAACATGGCATTGAAAGACAATTTTCAGCCCCTAGAATACCACAACAGAATGGTGTAGTGGAAAGGATGAATCAGATAGTGCAGGAAGCAACAAGGACAATGATCAAAGAGGCAGGTTTACTGGAAGTGTATTGGAGAGAAGCAATTCATACAATTGTGTACACACTTAACAAAGTTCTTTATGGAAAGAAGTATGGGAAACTTCATACGAGCTATGACATGGAAGAGCACCTATAGTGAAAGGCTTCAAAATTTTTGGGAGCAGATGCTAGATTCAGAGAGATGAAGACAACTTGGCAAGTTTGACAACAGAGCTGATGAAGGTATATTTTTGGGATATTCTACAAAGAGCAAAGCATACCGATGTTACAACAAGAGATTGAATAAGATAGTTGAAAGTGTGAATGCGAAGGTTGATGAAGATGTTTAGAAAACTCCTGAGAAATACTTTGAATATGAATCTTATACAAAGGACAAGAGAAAAGAAGACAAGAAAGAAGAAGAAGAAGAAGAGACAAGGCAGGCTCCGACATCTACAACAAACACCCCAAGGTATGTACAGAGAAATCATTTAGAGAATTAGATTATAGGTGATAAGAATAAAGGTATCATTACTAGAAGTAGCGTAGTACAAGAACAAGCTTTATTATGTTTACTTTCAGAGATTGAGTCGAATATTGTGGAAGAAGCATGTAATGATTAGAACTGGGTAAGAGCAATGAAATAAGAACTTGATCAGATAGAGAAGAATCAGACTTGGGAACTTGTGCCCATATCGACTTAGAAGATTGTAATTGGTACAAAATGGGTATTCTGAAACAAGCTGGATGAAAATGGAAAGGTAATGAGAAACAAGGCAAGATTAGTTTGCAAAGGTTACACTTAGACTGAAGGCATTGATTTTGATGAAACTTATATCCCTTTTGCTCGGGTGGAGGTGATTCAAATATTCTTAGCATTTGCATCATTTAAAGATTTCAAAGTTTATCAAATGGATGTTAAGTCAACATTCTTAAATGGAGAATTGAAGGAAGAAATCTACATTGAACAACCAAAGGGATTCAAGTCAGGAAAGAATCCAGATGCTTTTTGCAGATTGAAGAAAGCATTGTACGGATTGAAGCAAGCACCTAGAGCCTGGTATGGTAGATTGGGTAAGTATCTAATTGGACAAAGATTTTAGAAAGGATCTACTGACAATAATTTGTATTACAAAATTTATTTAGATTAAATCTTAATTGTTGTGGTTTATGTTGACATAATTTTTGGTGGAAAAGATTGACTTATGCAGAAACTTTGCGGAGGAGATGTAGAAGGAATTCGAGATGTCTATGATTGGTGAGTTGAATTTTTTTCTTGGATTGCAAGTAAATCATAAAAGTAAAGGAATATTCATTTCTCGGTCCAAGTATATCAGAGAATTATTGAAGAAGTTTGGTTTGGAGGATTCTAAACCGATATGTACTCCTATTGTTATTAGATGGAAGTTGACTAAAGAAGATGATTCAACGAAAGCTGATGCAAGTACAAATCAAGATTGGAGGACTATTGTATTTTACTGCTACTAGACCAGATATTATGTATGTCGTATGCTTAGCAACCCGATTTCAGCAAGAACCAAAAAAATCACATGTTATGGTAGTAAAAGGATCTTTAGATATTTGAAGGGTACAAAAGTTTTTAGATTATGGTATCCAAAAGGTTCAGATTTCACTCTGACAGCTTATACTGATGCTGATTGGGCCAGATGTCACTAGCGAAGAACTACTGGTGAAGCTTATTTCCTTGGCTCCCGGTTGGTTGCTTGGTCAAGTCAGTAGGATTCTGTTCCATTATCTGCTGTTGAATCAAATTACATTAGAACATCCTCATGTTGTACAGGTATTATGGATGAAACAAACTTTGAAGGATATTGGTATAACATTTGAGGAACCGGTCTGATTTATGCATGATAATACCAGTGCTATAAACATTTCAAAGAATCTAGTGCAACATTCCAGAACAAAACACATATCTATTAGATATCATTTCTTAAGAGAGGTGTTGGAAAATTAGGTCAGACTTGATTATGTACCTACAAAGGAGTAGATTGCAGATATCTTTCAAAATCATTATGCAAGGATACTTTTGAGCATCTCAAGTAGAAGCTGGGGGTTCTGCCCCTTCCTTGTGTTCACTAAATGCACCGGTGTGTGCATTGGTCCAGTGCATTTCATGCTTAGTCTTTTTCTAGATCAATGCTCAGAGGATTCCTCACAGGGTGAGCAGGGTGAGTTAGTAATGGGGAGTTTCGACCCTTTGTCATTGTTGTCAAAGGGGGAGAAGAACAAAGGACTTAGATGCTGATATCTTTTGACATTGAGTTGTTTGCTTTGTTATTGATGAATTTTGTCATCAATGACAAAGGGGGAGTTTGTTAGATTGTGATGTTGATGCTATCATTGTTGTTGTCATTGATGTCAACTTATCCTGTGCTTTGACGTGGATTGAATGCTTTGGTGATTCGGTAGACTATGCTTAGGATGATGTGCTGTGAAGATTTATCTTTAGCCATGTTGGTGTGGGTCCCATTTATCTTGCAATATATTGTAGTACAATTGTTTGGGCCTGGTCTTATCTGGAAAGTGATTGTTGTGCTTCGGTTCAAGTATTTGCATTGTAATGTATAGATCCTAACCATTGGTTCCGAAGATCTCTGTGGTGGTGTAGCGTGTTGTTGTGATCGAGGCGTGTTGTATTGAGCGAGGTGATCTACATCTCGTTCCTTACCACCGCGGGAATGCTTTAGTGTGACCTATTTCAAATTGGATTAGGCCGACCTTGTTGTTGGCATGACTTGGTATAAGAGAGCGATGATTCTTTTTATTGTGTGATGCTTGTATGCAAGTAATATGCTAAGTGAATGCAAATCTGACAAGGGAAGATATGTGTATTGATGTATATGTGAGTTGGTGCAGCTTATAGCTGACTGTTACATCATTTATGTGTTGCTGATTGTTGGTGACAGTGACTTCAGCGGTGGATTCATTTTCATTTCTTATATTCTGTTAGTGAGCCTACTTGTACTGGCAGTGAGCCTAATTGTATTGGTAGTGAGCCTTTGAGCCTTACTTGCAGTGAGTAAACCGACAGTGAGCCCTTCTAAAAATCACCTTAACCGGTGTTCTTTTCATGAGAATTAGTTTCTCTGTGGTTTTCCCCATCTTGGGTTTCTACGTAAATTTTGGTGTTTATGGTGTTGATGTTTTGTGCTTTTATGTTTACATCTGTTATATATTTCTGCTTGCTTAAAGTATTTACTGGTTTAGTAAAGTTTGTGAAAAGAGTTTTGGAATAACTGATTCACCCCCCCTCTTAGTTATTTGGCTTGTTCACTAGATATATTAAGACACAAAAATCCAAAGGATTAATCACATTTGATAAATCATTTTTCTTTAGTTTCATTGTTTGTGGTTTCCTTTTCTGTGCCCATTGTTATCGTATGCAACCCTTCATTTTCTAACACAAGTTCAAATCAATTTCCAATCATAATAATTAAAGGGTGTTAAAGGCGTGATGGACTGATTTGAATCCACACTTGAAGTAGATTGTTGCAAGAAGAAAGGAAGTGCAAAAAATGAAAAAACCAAAGTTGCATGGACATAGATACTGCTACAAATATGGATATAGTACGTATACAACTATTTTGAAGACCCCCAATATGGATGCGGCTGGATACAATAGTCATAGAAAGCCCATACACATATATTTAACACAATTTTCTAAGTTGGTAGAAGAGATTTTTATTCTTTTAAAAGTAATATTGACAATTAATTGCTAATTTGCAACATACAAAATTATAAGTTGATTTAACAATTTACAATACGCAAAAAATAGTAGAGAACCCCGAAAAATGGGTCACTAGAAAAAAATTTCATTTGTCTTCCTCATTTGGTGTAGATTTTGTTTATACCAATTTATTTAAAATTACATGATTGAAGTTTTTTTTTCAAATTAAGTTTACGAAGATTTACGTCAAATATTTAGAAAAGCAAATCACATAGTAGCTGGCTGGAAAATCAAGGTTTTTTTGTGGGTAGGGCATCCGATGTGTATCCGTGCTGTATTATATACGTATCCAATATGGATATGGGGATATGCATGCCTCAGGAGGGGCAAAGGTTTATCCAGCTACTTTGGAAAAAACTTAAGGAAATGTTGCCGAAGTGCACAAAACACGACATAGGAACATCCCCCTTATTCAATTCGATATCCCTTCCCTTGAATTTGACACCATAATTTTAGTACATATGCTGAGAAAACTCACAGCTTGTCGTTTAATCGGAGGTTTGGAATAATGAAAATTGATCATGACATGAACAAGTGGGTCATTCCCTTCACATTCCAGTGCTGTTCATAAAACATTCAAAGACCTGTCACATGCAAGAAAAAGCTATGCTTGAAACAATTTGATGCCCATCACAACATGCAACAACAAATAGACATGCCTGTCCAAATGAGTCCCAAAAAAGCATGCGACCTTGGATCAAAGAAATTTCAAAAAACGTGTGGCCTTGGATGTTGGGCTCGCAGCTCGGGGTCAAGTCTTGACCTTTGCAGAAAAGGGTCCACAGTCTGCAAAAATCTTGCACCTCTTTCTGTTTGGGTTTAAATGCCTTTTGGGCTATTGCATGCAATATCAAAGACAAGGTGACGACGTGCACATCAAGATTTCAATGACTATTTGGATCGGCTTGCAAAGACAATTATAGTAGTTTGAATGGCTTGCAGCTAGTCATTAATATATACATGCCTCTTTAACCCTCTAATTTGCAGTTTTACATGCCGCGCTGTGTGAAAAGTGCCTCACTCATTCAACGTGGGTGCAGCCAACGTGGGTCGGTCTTACCTTTGTCGGTTCGTGGATTCACACCTACCAACAAGGTTCTGTGCCTTGCAATAGGGAATTAGGTGTCTTTCTAACAGGATTTCAAGCCTCATGGCCTCCCAATGGATTGGTCTGAGGCCACAATTCTCCCCTTCTAGACAACAGATTGCACCCTCCTAAATAGCAGATTGTGTCCTTAATTGTCTCATGGCCTCACAATTGCAGTTTACAAGTACCAACACAGATCTGCAGCCTCATTTGCCTCCAATTGGGTTCTAACAGTGGAGATTTAATGCTGTTCTCCCTTTGCTGCTTGCACGGTCTTCAGCACTGGTAGACTGGCCTCAAAAAAGCCTTAATACACAGCACAATTGATTTAATTTGAATCACCCTCTTCCCTATAGATCAGTCTTGATTAGCCTTCCACATAAGATGCTCCAAGACCTCTACCCATCTGGAATGCCAGTTGATGCAATCGCTACTATGGCCTGCTTGAAGTGCAGTTTTCTCATACTATAATGTTCTTACGAACAGTTAATATCTTGGTTTGATGTTCACAGATGCTAGGATAGATCAACCTTAACAGCAGATTGGCCTCTCATGAACCATCTGCACATGTATGTGAAAGACACAAAATCCAGAACAAAAAATGGTATAACCAGTGAACCAAGAAATCAAATGGAACATGTTTTCAAATAAGAATAACAGACAATATTGAACCAGTACCCAGATTTTAAACCTGGCTCTAATACCATGTGATATTCACCTAGATTCCTGGAATGAATGCCCGTATTGCCGAGCAATGCAAGACAAGCAGGCACATGCTCTATTTGCAAGGTCAACGAAAATCACACAATATGCAAAGCAATAACTAAATGAATGAATTAACTCACAATAGGAAGATTTCAAGATACATATTAGAGAATTAAACACTAAATTAAAAGTAGTCTAAAAATAGGACATGGCTAAGAATAGTGCATTCCAAAGCAAGCTTAATTCTACACTAACAGGTCAAAGTTGGAAAAGTAGTGACATTTTTAGTATACTGTCCTTGTGAAAAGGAATTTGACCCTTTCTATTCTCGAGGTTTTACAATAACTGGTGACATACTTGGAATCTCTTTTGGGAATTTTTTTAAATCATTGAACCGCACCTTGAAAACTCCCAAAAGGGAAGATAAGTAATCCATTTCATCTTTAGTACCAACAATAGATTGCCTCAAGAAGTTAAAATTGAATTTATTTGCCTTTGCAAACCTTTTTGACCTCGGGACCACAGAATCTAGTGGTAAGTTGTTGGTCTTTCAAGTTTGTATGTCAGTGGCAGACATTTTTCTGTGGTTGAAGTTTGAACTATCAGTTTTTTGACACATGTTGACTTTTCTAGGACCTAAGCCCTATAGCCTATTTGATCAAAACAAAGACATGACTCTAATTACTCCTACCTTCACACTCACACCACACTAACATGGGACTTTATCGTTAGTCCTTATTACCTTGGTGGTTGGATAGAACCACCTACAAGCCAAAAATGTTTGAAGATCTTCATAAGACCTTAAGGTGCTCCTGCCCCATGCTAATAGTTCCAAAATTTAGGACGATCTTCCATCATGGGCTATGAGTCATGCCATCAAATTTGATGCTTTCAGTTCTAAGTGTTGATCTTTCCAATGCGAATGACTGCTTTCTTAGATGACCCCAACGGTGATTTTGGGTAAATTTTGTGATTGTTGAGCTTCGGCTCTTGGACCAGTTAGGACTTTAATTTAGGGCTTTCCATTTGCTGCTGGAGTGCTTTACCACTGAGCTATAGGCTGCTTTGTGGCTAGTCCATCATTGGTCTGTGTGTGGCCTATTTCCAACACCCCCGAAGTCACATTGCATGTGCTTGGGGCTCTAAGCCTACCTTGGTTCTGATAACATGTCATGTTAGTGCTCATGACCAGCTAGGACTCAAACCTAAGGCCTTCTTTTTGCTGCTAGAGTGCTGTACCACTGAGCTACTGGCACCTCTGTGACCAGTCTATTGTTGGTCCAAGTGTGGCTAATTTCCAACATAGATCCATACATTTTTTTGCACTCATAATTTAGAACGGTTGACAGAAAATCATTCAGTCTGTAGAAAATTACTAGACTGGACATCTGAAGATGAACTCTTTTCTTAGCTGGCATGTCTGCTAGCCTCTAGGTGGATGATTTTTTTTGCACTCATTTAAAACGGTTGACAGAAAATCATTCAGTCTGTAGAAAATTACTACACTGGACATCTGAAGATGAACTTTTTTCTTAGCTGGCATGTCTGCTAGCCTCTAGGTGGATGATGTTTTTTTTTGCACTCATAATTTAGAACGGTTGACAGAAAATCATTCAGTCTGTAGAAAATTACTAGACTGGACATCTGAAGATGAACTCTTTTCTTACCTGGCATGTCTGCTAGCCTCTAGGTGGATGATTTCTTTCTTTCTTTCTATTATTAGTCTATAAGTCAATTGTTTACTCTGCACAATTGGATGGAAGCATTCTATACTGCACAGGAATGTAGAAGGGGTGCTCTTGCCATTTTATGCTCTGAAGTGCTTTATTTGTCAATGAACTATTGAGTTCAATTGATATTTTAAATCTGAAGAGACAAGCATTATATTTCTGTAGTTCTTTTATTTTCTTGCGTTGGAAATGATAAAAGACGTTTCTCATCACAGTTGGGATTTGAAACATTATTCATAAGTGTACATGTGTTCAGAAACTTCCGACATTCACTTACAGAATACCTGATTTCTGTGCAGCATGCTCTGTATATTGTTTATATAGCTGCAGGCGTATTTGTTGTTGGGTGGATTGGTGAGTTTTCTTTTGCCCTTTTTCAGTAATACATCATTTGATTGGATGGAGTCTTCACCTTATTTTGTTTTACAATATGTGAAAGCTTTAGTTTTGTTTTAATTCAATATCATAGGTGATGAAACTTCATCTATATCACGCTGTATACTGGCTAAGTTTTGGGACTTTAAGATTGTGTCTGGCTTGAGTTCTTTGCTGTTAGTTTCTGGGTTACTTTTTTTTTTGCACATGCATCCCATTCTAACCTGATTTATCAAAACAGAGGTATCCTGCTGGATTCTCACTGCAGAGAGACAGACAGCTGTCATTAGAGCCAAGTATGTTCAAGTATTGTTAAATCAAGACATGAGTTTTTTTGATACTTATGGAAATAATGGAGACATTGTGAGCCAAGTGTTAGGGGATGTGCTTCTAATTCAATCTGCACTTAGTGAGAAGGTATATTTCATTTTTGATTGGTTCTTCAATAGTTTTAAATTTTAATCTCTCAAGATATATATGTTGTGTGATAATTTTTTCTCTGTATTCAACTAGCACTTGAGTTTAAGCAAAATGAAATTGTAACAGGTTGGCAATTATGTCCATAACATGGCAACATTTTTTGGAGGCCTTGCTGTGGGATTTATAAATAGCTGGCAGGTAGCTCTTTTGACATTAGCTACTGGTCCATTCATTGTGGCCGCTGGTGGAATATCAAATATTTTTCTCCATAGACTAGCTGAAAATATTCAAGATGCATATGCAGAAGCAGCCAGTATTGCAGAGCAGGTTAAATTTCTCTGCAGCATTTTGTTATGCAGTTTGTCTAGATGCATACATTTTGAAAGAAAGAAATAACTTCCTGTACATTTGCACACATGGATATATAAAAAAATTCAATACAGCCTCTGGTTTTGTACATTATTGGTTATTTTGAAGGGGTACTGCATGCTACATTTTTAATTTTACTATTATTTCACAGTAAGCTCTGCTCATGCATTCACACATTTTTTTATGTTCAATTGATGACATATATATGAACAACTTTGATTTTGTTTGTGCCATTTGTTTTTTGATTGGGAAAAGAATCCTGCTGAATATATTTGAAGGTAAAAATGGGTGGCAAGCCCCTGGCAGGGTAATCATATGCTTCTCTTAATGTTTGTTGCTATAGTAATCATGGTATAAATGCAAAATTTGCTAAGTCCTCAGTGATAGAAAAATCTATTACGTTTGTCAAGTTCTCAACAAGTTCAACATTGATTCTAGTGTAAATTTAATGAAAACATCATTTCCACTCTTCAAATCCACATTGGTGATAACATTTACTCCAATCACCGGGTTTGCTTGCTTGTGCTGCATTGTGGTAACATAGCCTTGTATAAAATTTTAGTTTGTGCACCTTTTACAGACTCTACTCTTGTACCAACCAAAACAGTTTGAGCATGACCCTACATGGTTACAATTTCTATCTTCCTATATCACCGTAGTGATTTGAGGAGAATGAAGGCATTAAGGTCAACAATCTTTACAAATTCGTCTATATTTATTTGAGCATGCTATCCTCTTCTGCCACCATATTGATGAGAGGGTTGTTTGGTAGATTGAAATGTAATGAGCTCATACTTTATGGAGTTTGATTCTAATTGTTTAGAGAATCACTATGCTGCAACCAAAGGATGTTACATAACAGAATAATGCTTTTTTGTCATTCACTAAAACTGCTCAAATTTTCCAGACATAACTGTTGGTGAAAATGTGGTGTTTGATGTAGCTAGTTCATCACCTAGGTTCTCTTCACACATGTTACTGAAGTTTATTTAGGGTACATGTAGGATAGTTATCACTTTATGTCTCAAGTATATGTCACCGGGTTTGCTGAATTTCATGGCTGAAGTTCGAAATTGGCAAACATTTAAAAAAGTGTATATAATTTGTCAAACTTTGTGGTTAAATTTGTATGGAAAAGGGTGATTGTATTTTATTGACTTGTATTTCCACAAAACATTATTTTATTAGAGTTCTTGAGAACAAAATTCTCCTGCTTGTAGTTAGGGCACAACACATTTCTTCAAGGCGTGACTACAGAGAAACAATAGGTGAGAGGAGTTGCTTTGCATGACGAGTCATGCCACCACGAGAGTTATGTAGGTTTTAGGAAATTCATGAGGTCCACTAGGTGCTAGCCACTCAAGATAAGTTACTGTAAATGCAACTGAAACAAGACTTAGAAATAAATATAACTAATATAATAGTAATTCTGTAAATTACCTTAGCTAAAATCTGTGTTGAATATCTCTGATTATAATCAGTGATCATGGAGAGAAATGCACTTATAAATTACTGTGTGTCAATCCTTTGACCAGCCGATTATATATATATATATACATTTGTTTTCAAATGAGAGGCCACGTCTATGATAGACGTGACTCCTTGAGGAGTCACGCCTATCATAGGCGTGGCTCTTCATTTAAGCGCAGACATGTTTAATAATACGGCGGGGATTTATTACCCATGACTTTAACCAAATAGCAATGTTTGCCCGACTTTAAATAAATCACAATGTTTGCCCAATAATATATATGTTCGGTGTTTAATAAAAAACGTTTATCATTATATAAACCGATAGTAAGGTTTGGAAATCAAGTCGATAGGTTACGACTTTCGATCAGAATATAATAATTAATGATAATCATTATCATTATTATAATAATAATAATAATGATAATTATTATCATTGTTATATAATAATAATAATAATAAACTATATATATCTAATTTATAATAGATTTAAATAATAATATATATATTAATGTAGACATATATATATATATATTATAAATTATTAATATATATTATTATTATATCTATTATATAGATATATCTCACAATTTATCTATAATCACT